>JAJOZX010001385.1:107500-327500 GCA_023014485.1 Bathynomus jamesi | reverse complement strand
AACTGCAATGACCACGCAGTATATAGAAAGACGACATAATATTAAGGAACGTTCCTTAATATTATGTCGTATATATATATATAATCACCCAAACTCGCAGGGAAAAAATTATAAACCAGTGTTTGATAAGGCTAATTAATTTCGGCTGGTCACAACCAAGCCCTTTTCAAAGCCATAAACTAGTTAAAATGTCTAAAAAAGTTATGAAACTTCCTTCCCGCGCAAGAGCTGAAGTTAAAATGATTGTGTTAAGGCATAATCACGGACAGATATGGTGGCTGTCGTACGTCTGGCAGTTGTCAAAGGCAAAATATTGCCCAGATTTCAAACATTCGAGATGAGAAATCTTTAAGTAAAAATCAATCCTGTACATCTGGCAGCCGGTCACGACCCGAAATTGCCCTAAAATATTTTAAAATATTAAAAATAAAACTATCCATATTGTAGGACATTTAATATTTGAAATGGTGTTTTCTCCTATAATATAAAATGCCTCGTATATTTGTCTCTGTTCCTGGTCCCTGACCTTCATGATAGGTTTAGAATCCTGGAAATTAAAAATATGATTATGATGTTCCCTATGCTGAACCAAGCTACTATAAGTATTTCCCGATTTCAGGTCACGTTGTGGGAATTAATCTTTCTCTGAAAATCAATTGTTTCTCCGATGTATTTTTGAGGGCAGTCTCCGCATGGGATTTCATAAACTACGCCAGAATTGTTGGAGACTTTTTGAAGTTAATTTTTTTGCCAGAATCTTTGGTGCCGGGGATCAATTGGTTCCGTTACGTTGATGACACGTGGGATCTTTTCCGTTTGACTGCCGCCATTGAAACATAATTAAACTTTTTGTATTTTGTATTTTAACTGAAATGTCTTGATGATACAAAATAAGTTACTTTATAAAAAAGCTTTTCTTAATTTTCCCTTATAATGACTTATATTTATAAGTTGAACTTCCTTATTTGGATCACCTGAAGGTCAGTGCCCCCAGCTTTCTTTACTTAGCCTTATAAGGCTAACTAACGAAAATATCACGACCTAACCTAACCAATCGTTAGGTCAACTGTACGACCTTGACGATTGGTTAGGTTAGGTCGTGATATTTTTGTTAGTTAGCCTTATAAAGCTAACTAAAGAAGGCTGCAGGCCCTGATCTTCAGGTGATCCCCTTATTTTTCTGAGTACACGATTAAAACTTAAAAATTAAGCATGGATCTTGAAAGTAATTAAAATTGTTTATAAGAAACAAAATTTGAAGGGGAAATTAAGAAAAGCTTTTTTATAAAGTAACTTATTTTGTATCATCAAGACATTTCAGTTAAAATACAAAATACAAAAAGTTTAATTATGTTTCAATGGCGGCAGTCCAACGGAAAAGATCCGACACGTGTGTTATTTTGGAATCTCATGTGGATTTGGATGAGCTGGTGGGATTTCTTAACAGTTTTGTACCTTCAATACAGTTTATGTATGAAGTTGAGATTAGTGGATCTCTCTTGTTTTTGGATGTTCTTATTTTAGGAGATCCCAACCAAAGACCTTCTTTCAAAGTATTTAGAAAGCCTACGCATTCAGACAGCTACATTCATGCTTTTTCCAATCATTCTCTCTGTACTAAAAACGGCGTTATTTCGGGTCTCTTTTTGAGAGCTTTCAAGATTTGTGACCCCATTTATCTTGACGATGAAGTTTTACATATTAAAAGTATATTTATAGGTTCGGGTTATTCCAAATTGTTCATTGACAAAGCTATTTCGCCGCTAGGAGAGCTTTCTTTTCTGCCAAAACTAGGAACCAGGATAAAGACGTTTCATTCCTGAAAGTGCCTTTTCAGGTTAACAAAGGGCTTTCCTTACTCTTGCCACAGCAGATTAAGTTGGTCTGCGCTATGCCAAATAAATTGTCTTCGTTCATCCGTCATCCTATTACAAAAGCCTCCAACAATTCTCGCGTAGTTTATGAAATCCCATGTGGAGGCTGCCCTCAAAAATACATCGGAGACACAATTGATTTCAGAGAAGGATTAATTCCCACAACGTGACCTGAAATAGGGTAATACTTATAGTAGCTTGGTTCAGCATAGGGAACATCATAATCATATTTTTAACTTCCAGGATTCTAAACCTATCATGAAGGTCAGGGACCAGGAACAGAGACAATATACGAGGCATTTTATATTATAGGAGAAAACACCATTTCAAATATTAAACTGTCCTACAATATGGATAGTTTTATTTTTAATATTTTAAAATATTTTAGGGCAATTTTGGGTCGTGACCGGCTGCCAGATGTACAGGATTGATTTTTACTTAAAGATTTCTCATCTCGAATGTTTGAAATCTGGGCAATATTTTGCCTTTGACAACTGCCAGACGTACGACAGCCACCATCTATCTGTCCGTGATTATGTCTTAACACAATCATTTTAACTTCAGCTCTTGCGCGGGAAGGAAGTTTCATAACTCTTTTAGACATTTCAACTAGTTTATGGCTTTGAAAAGGGCTTGGTTGTGAGTTGTGACCGGCCGAAATTAATTAGCCTCATTAAACACTGTTTTATAATTTTTTCCCTGCGAGTTTGGGTGATTATATATATATATATATATATATATATAATATATATATATTAAAATAAAGCCCCAATATGTCATAAACTGCATTCTTTATACAGAGTATATACAAAGTCCTTTCCCAATTATAAACTTCAATTACATGAAATCCAAAGAACAGTAATGCTTTGTTTTGCACGTTGTTGCATGACACATCAAGTTTATTATGCTTCTTATTAAATCTCAACATGTGCGCCGTTAGTTACAAGTAGCACATCCAAGCGAAATTCTAGTTCATGTCATACGTTCGCTAGCATATCTCTCGTTACACTGTTCATGGCATCGCAAATCCTTGCACGAAGAGTGTCAATGTCAGCAATAAGAGTATGGTACACCATACGCATAATCATTTACGTATCCTCAGAGGAAGGAGTCCAGGGGCGTGATATCGGGGGATCGTTGAGGCCATGGCACCGGCCCCTCGCGCCCAATCCATCTTCCGGGAAAAGTGGTGTTCAAGAACTCACGCAACTGGGGTGCTCCAAAGAACTCGAGCATGTTCAGGTACACTCGCGCTGTAACATTCCTTTCAGCAAAGAAGAATGGGCCTATCACCCTATCATGCATTAATCCACACCAAACATTGACAAAAAAATATGTTATGCAACAACATGCAAAACAAAGCATGACTGTCTTCTCTGGATTTCGTGTAATTACAGTTTATAATCGGAAAGGGCTTATGTACAACCTGTAGGCCTATAATTATAGTTTACGTTTATCTTTTATTTTAAATTACAACGAAGTAATATTAAAATGGCAAGATTAACACTAAATACATGGCAGTTTTCTGTTTAAAAACGTAGGCCTAAATGTCTTATTTAACTAACAAGAGATTTCTATAAAAATCATTTAAAAATCATTACAAGCAAATTTCAAAGGATCACTTTTTGTAAATAAAATTTTTTGCTTTGTAATAAGCGAGATAGAAATGAATTCGTATTTTGGAGTTCAGAAATTTGTGAGGTATTTCAACACTTAAAATAAACTGCAGACGAGAAAATCTACTTATATCATAGTCTTTTATGAAAATTGTAATTACGGGAACTCTCATAATACTTAACAGAATCATGAAGCATAACCAAATAGAATGTAGAAGATTGGTAACAATTACAAAGAAGACATTTAAATTACTGCTGTAGAATTGCTGACAATGCTATTTATGGTCAGAGAATCATCTTCGGCTGTCAGTAGGGTCCCTGAAATGGTAACGTAAAATAAAAATTTAGAAATGTCATGGTAATTATAAAGAGGCTTTATATATATATATATATATATATATATATATATATATATAAAATGGGACAACACTGGAATTTCTACACTTCATGGTTGACTTTTAATAACAGCCAAAAATTGTACAGATAATTCTCGGACACCCTGTATATATATCGCCTCGGTGGTGTAGTGGTTAGCATCGCTGACTACGAATCCATCTGTCCGGGTTCGAGTTCCGGTGACGGCAGTCGGCGCTCAGCAAACCAAGCTGTTTATCCTTCCACACTAAAAATTGGTTGGTAAATAAATGGGTAGCCTAGTGGTTAAGATGCTGGGCTGCTGATCGGGAAGTCATGAGATGAGTCCGGGCGAGACTTTGTAAGTCCTGACCACCCGTGGTGGGTCGTGGTTCGGATTCCACGTTAAGCTGTAGGTTTAAGGTGGAGCAACAAACTTAACCTTCGTCAGAATGAACAATTCAGGGGGAAGCCAAACCAAGGTCAACCAAAGTATATATATATATATATATATATATATATATATATATATATATATATATATATATACAGTATATGGTGTATCAGGGCCAAAAAAAGTAACGCGAAATGATACTCGATACATTGGCAAAAATGTATCTCGTTACGATAGTAGATATATGAATAATATATGTATCGCGATACGATACGATACATATATACACCGTCTGCCAAAAAAAAGGGTTCACTCTAAAAACATCGATGGAATCAACATTTTTCAAACAATCAGTATGAAACTTATACACGTAAAAGATACATTTCAGTTCGAAGCTATCAAAAATAACGATTTATTAAATATTTCTGATGCTCGACAAACTAATCAAGAATCCTTTATTTCCATTTTCACTTTTGTAAATTCTAATATACGATTTTTTTTGCAGGGTTATAAAATATAGTGAATATGCCATTTTCAGAGGAAGATAAGATTATAACATTATAGACTAGAAAAGGGATATGGACGAACGAAACTACTCTCCGAATTCCCCAACAAAGGATGGACTCTTGGTGGTTTGGGAAAACTTCTAAAGAAAATTGACGAGACTGGGGATCAAAAGAAGAAAGGGAAGTGGGCGACCAAAAACTGTTAATGGAGGCACTTCCTATATTTTACAAATCTTATGATGTCTTTTATGACTAAAATGAAAATAAAAATTTTATTACCAAAGTTTTACTGCCTTTGTAGACACCCAGAATTCAAAAGTGGAGCGATGTTCACCAACAAAATTTGTTGAACATAAACAATCCTCATTAAATCATTAATTTTGAATATAATAATCTGAAAATTGGTGTACATATATATATACTGTTTACATAGTTTTGCTCTGTATGAGTTTCACTATGATTGGTTAATAAATGTTGATTTCACGGCTGTTTTTAGAGTGAACCCTTTTTTTTGACAGACGGTGTATATAATAATATAGTACAGGGTGGGCCGTAAGTTTCCATACATAGGAAAAATTAAACGTTTGTTTTTATGTTTCAGATACCCTAAGAATATGCGTTTGACGTAAGATCTTGTTTACTGATGAAGCAAATTTTTACGTCAATGGAGAGGTTAATCGGCAAAACATACGTTATTGGAGTAATGCTAACCCTAACTGGCTGAGTCCGACGAAGATGCAAGGTGCCGGTAAAGTGATGGTGTGGGCCGGGATATGGGGTGACAGAATTATTGGACCAATTTTTGTCAGTGGAAATCTTAATGCCGAAAGGTATCTTAACATGTTGCAAGAAGAGATTTTCCCATCCCTGCTAAACGAGGAAGGTAACTTCCCAGTTTACTTCCAGCAAGATGGAGCTCCACCTCATTATGGTCTTCACGTGCGTCGGTATTTGGATCAGCAGTTTCCGGATGCTTGGATTGGTCGGCGTGGTCCTGTGGAGTGGCCTCCCAGATCCCCAGATCTCAGCCCCCTTGATTTCTATCTTTGGGGGCACTTGAAGGCCATGGTGTATCAGGAAAAGATACGAGACATAAATCATCTAAAGGAACGTATCACCAACGCCATTACAAGCATAACGTCAACTGTGCTAATGCGTGTTCATCAACAGTGGGGAACACGTATTGAAATGTGTTTTCAAAACAATGGCAACCATGTAGAGCATATTATATAAATAAAAATGGTTGTCCATAACAAAATGTTTATTTTTCCTATGTATGGAAACTTACGGCCCACCCTGTATAATGTATAATATATATATATATAATTATATATATGACACGGTTTTTTTTTTGCGAAATCGGTCTTTTCGAAAATTCCCCGGTCAGTTTGCAAAGAAACCAAAACAATAGTAATTTTACAAAATGACCTTAAATGTTTGGTCATTTTGCAAAAACACAAAAATCGGTCAATTTGCAAAATCACCGATAATCTTGTCGGTGTATTTGCAAAATCTCTTGTTCTAATACTGTAGAACCGTCTAGTTCCTAACCTAACCAACAGTGTCATTGTGTTTAGGTTAGGTTACGTTAGGTTATGTTAGGTTAGGAGCTAGAAGGTTCTACAGTATTAGAACAAGAGATTTTGCAAATACACCGACAAGATTATTGGTGATTTTGCAAATTGACCGATTTTTGTGTGTTCTTGCAAAATGATCAAACATTTAAGGTCATTTTGTAAAATTACTATTGTTTTGGTTTCTTTGCAAACTGACCGGAAATTTGCAAAGAAACTGATTTCGCAGAAAAACCGTACCATATATATATATATATATATATATATATATATACAGGGCCGGCCTTAGGGCAAGGCGAGCTAGGCAGCTGCCTCGGGCCCCGCGCTGCCAGCGGGGCTGGGCAAATAAACTCCATTGGGACATCAAACTTCTCAGATATAGATGGCCATATGCTTGGTGAAGAGGTAGAGGCTATGAGACCAATGATACCATCAGATTTAATAGGGCAGCCTTTAAAATTACTTGACTTCATTTCATCTAATGGTATAGCCTCTTGCTGTCCAAATTTATTGATTGCTCTAAGAATATTTTTAACAATTCCTGTGACGGTAGCATCAGGAGAAATAAGCTTCTCAAAATTAAAATGAATTAAAAACTGCTTAAGGTCTAATATGGGCCAAGATAGGCTAAATAACCTTGGAATATTGTCAATTGAACATGAAGAAGCAAGGGGTTTAAATTTTGAACCCCTTTTAATGGAATTTTCAGAAAGGAAGGTTAGAAAAATTGGGTGCCAATGTGAATCATGCTCTTAAGCCTACAACTCACTGTATTGAAATTAGAAATAAGGATAATGTTAGATTGAACCTAATGCGGAAACTTTTACAAACAGAATAGTAAAATTCTGGAATAGCTCAGATGAAGAAGTTGTGAGTTCCCGTACTTTGGAGACTTTTAAGAATAAACTAGATAAAATAATGCCCGAAAGAGATATTTGGTAATGATGTTTTGTTGGAGCAGGCAATGGTGTGGTGAAGAGGAACGTGAACCCTTCCCACATATATATATATATATATATATATATATATATAATATATATATATATTATATGTGACTTTTTCACACTCTGAGCATTCAGTTATAACGTTTAAACTTAGAAATGTAGGCCCTAAACATGTTTTATTGGCTCATCAAGGGTGTATAGTTGACCTAACCAGGCATTCAATTAACCTAGCCGTACATTCAATTAACCTAACAGGCTGATATTGGTTATTTCACCTAAATATCTTCTGATCTTTTCGTGTTAGGCACTCACTGTCACATTTCGGACAAGTTAAGGATGAGAGAATAACGCCGTAATTGATAAAAACATCCAATCCTTTGTCTTCATCTAGGACACATGACGACTCAGGTCAAAATCACACAAGTGGCACGTCATAATTCTATCACAAACACCACTAAACTGAATCAAATTTGAAAAAATAGCCAGAACAAAACCCAACCAGCTAATTAAATCGCAGAGTAGTGAAAAATAGCCCAACCAGGAAAAATATTTTATGAAAAAAGTACATTATAGCCAAAACAGGAAATATATTTTATTAAAAAAAGTACATTTCAACAAATTTCCACAACATAAGATATATATTTTCTTAGTCAGTTTTCAATGGCAATTCAATATATTGTACTGATTTAGCCGCGCGTGAGAGGGTTAAACGACGAATATTAACCGAATTTAATGTTGTATCAAGATCATATTTTGTAGGTTCATTCTGTTTGTGATCATTATACAGTTTTGGTGATGGCACCTTTACGTGCTGATTTTTTTCTCGTTAATTTTTGTAGTTTTGAGATCGTGCCATAGTCCCCAAGCTCTGTGTTTTTGCTTTTTAGTCTGGGTTTTTGCCCTTTTGTTGAAATCTTCCATAATTGTTGTTAGTGTTAAAGTTCTGAGTTTAATTTTATGATGTTGAGCGAGTTAAATTACTGTAATAAATTTTTTTTTATTCAACCTGTGACGCAGGTTGAATTAAAAATTTACAATGTTTTTAGTTAGGATAGGCCTTGAGTGTAAAGAATAAGGAACCGACAAGGAAATGAAGATTTCTCTATTTCATCATTTATCAATAAAAGCCCATTACAAACCTGTTTTAAAACTGCAAATGTAACTTTAATTCTTGATTGAACATTTGAAACCCTTAAGGTTGTTGTTGTGGGACAAAGTAGAGCAACAAAAATAAAAATAGCTGGGTTAAAACAAACTTTGCTACAACTTCAAAATAAATACATGATAGCTGATAAAACCCTTATACTATATACATACCTTAAAATTGTATTTGTGACATCTAAAGTAATTAATTTTTGGTCTTGGTCAAGTAAAGGTCACATCACCAATGCAAAAGAGATGTTCGATTGGTGCAAATCTAATATTAATGGTATACAATTTCTGTACATTGATTCAGCTAAAATTGAGGAAAAATGCTAATTTATTTGAGTTAGAAAAAAGGTATTCCTTAATTAAGACAATCCCAGGAACCCGTTCATATCACTGATTTAGACCTTCATCAACAGGCATTAAACTGTACAAAATTTCTAGTGAAGAAAATTTCTTTAACGTACAACTTTCCTTCCTCAATGTTACACAAGAAAATGTGGCTTACCAATATAAACCTGGTACATATGTGGCCTGTTTCTATGAAGGTGACTGGTTTGTTGGAAACATAGTTTAAGTGTGTGATACTGAGAAGGATCTATTAGTAAATTTCATGAAAAAGAATCTTTTAAATGGCCTGAACAAGAGAACGTTTGCTGGATTCCATTCCAACATGTTTTGTGTTCAATTGAACCACCTACAGTTGCTGAGAAAATGGGGAGACAGTACAAGTTATCAAATGATTGTTTATCTAAAATTGAGGAGTATTTAAAAAAAGCCTAAGTAACTACAGACCTGTATCAAGCTGAATAATAAATTGTCAATTTATGGCTGTGAGGCCATGGAGTGTTGAAGACAATCAGACTTAAAGCCTGAGTACAATAATAAATTCCTGAGTCAGTGTCTAAACATAAGAGTTATTAGCTGTATATAAGTTTACATACGAATTTACATAAAACACATATTAAAAAAGAATATGAACTTATAGCCAATAATTCACATGCTTAAAAACTCAGGAATTCATTATTGTATATAGCTAAGTACTGTACACTTGTATTAAGGGAAGTAATACAACAAAGCTACTTAAATTTAAAGTTTTGGACTGAAAATGATGGTTACTGCTAGTTTATCTGTACTAACTGCATAATTTAAATTACTAGGAAGTGCTTAAAGAGCAGTAGAACACGGTTCTACATGATTTACTTAGGTAGATCCAAGTATTGAGCCTACAAGCTGGTCCATTTGTTGTGTGTTAACTGCAAATAAAATCTTGCAAATAAAATCTTGCAAGAATACAGATATTTATTATCACCATAGTAGCCTATATAACTGAAGCAATAGTAATGAGTAACTTATATTACAAGCATTTTGGGTTCCTTTCCTGACAACAAACTAAATACAGTATATATATTAAACATGTAGAAACATTTGTAGAAAAATTGTCTTTTAGCTGATGCTAGACTCTGAGATAACCCATTCTGTCACTAAGACCTCTAACTTGCATGCAAATGTAGTTCCACACACTTTGTGAGACGCCTTTTGTGGGGCTTTGGTAGATAGGCCCTTAATAGGCTGTGGCTAATTCATTTGATGACAGTACTTGAATAGTATATATGTCTATTGTTAGCGATACTATTATTATTATTTTTATTATTATTACATATATTTGAGCATGTAAATGCATCAGTTAGGAATTCATATTCTCCTTTGTATTTCTTGTTTTCCTACATCTTTTTAAGATTTATAAATTCTAAAACCAAATACGTTTGGACTAGGATTTTATCTGGAAAGGGATCATATGAACGTTCTGAAACATTATAACATATAAGATTAATAATTGAATGACAGAGGTACTAAGAACTGTATTAAACTTTATATTTAGGATAAAGACGATGACGTAGCGCAGAAAAGTTATTATATTTGGCAGCATCCTCTGTTTCGGGGTACTCTATCGCATTTCAGCCTGGTAAATAAAAGCTAAAAATGTATAAATGACAAAAATATATAAACGTGGAGAGCTAAAACTAAATCTAAAGTACAAAATTAAAACTGTTCAATAATAAAAATTAAAATTACAAAGCTGAAACACATAATCCAAAATCAAATCGAAAGTTAAAAAAAATATAAATGATATTTAATAGTGACGCGTATAACGTTCATAACATTTAAAATTACAATAAGCAAGTTGTAGAATACATAATTATGCAAGTTGTGCCAAAATCCCATTTTCTTTTATAAATAGTCTTAGAACAAATAACATTTTTAATATATATATGTACAAAGAGAGAAATGGCTTTGAGAGTCTTTTTCTCGAAACTGGAAATTGCCAAGGCGACTTCATTAACATTAAATTTATCAAGATATACATTTATTTTATTAGTAAAATCATGAAATTTGTTTTACTGGTATTTAGGAGGAGTTTATATAAGATCTGCGGGAAACTCTTCGTTGCTCGGCTGAGTTATGATAAAAAGAAAATTAATTAATTATATTAAAAATATAGGTTATCATTGAGAAATAAATTAGGAGTTGATAAAGCTTCTAACCTTGTATTTATGTATAAATGTTAACTTAATTCTGAAATTCCTATTCTTTTTCGTAAAATTGCTTTAATCCACTTTAAGGTGAAAAAGCGCGTAATATTTTTTCTGTTCCACGGAGAGATGAAAAAATGCATTGGTTTCCGGGATGTGTGTGTGTGTGTGTGTGTGTGTGTGTGTGTGTGTGTGTAGATTTGCGAATACGATGCGATTGTTTTGATTTTATTTCGGCGAAACGAGATACTACAGCTCTTCCATATATATATAATATATATATATATATATATCCTCTAATTATATTTTTAAAAGAGCATTCTTTCGTTTATTATATATACAATCACAGATGAGTGGTGGGGAGTGAGGGAGGACGAACGTGCGTTTTGAATTGTTTACCATATCTTCCTCGGACGAAAATCTGTGTTAATTTTGAAAAATGCACGATAATGATAATGATAATAATATACCTTTCCATTTTTATTCATTCATTTCAATAAACTAAGAAGCTGATACAATACAAGTTTGCAAGAAAAATAGCCAGCGCCTTTAATAAAATCATGTTTTAATTACAAGTCAAAGGCACGGAAAGTTAGAAGAGCAAGTTCGTACCAAAAAATCCTTGACATAGAATCCTTTCAAAAGGTCTCCAGGTGCGAGCACGTGTGATTCGTTCTGCTCCACGGAGATGAAAAAATGCATTGGTTTCCGGGATGTGTGTGTGTGTGTGTGTGTGTGTGTGATGTTTAATGTTTAATTTCTTATATTGAGTAATTAAATTCTTATAATAAATAATTCTCTTAAAAGGACAAAATTCATTTGTTTTAAATTAATATGCGTTTAGTTTCATTTAAATTAATACACGTTTGGCATTTTTCCTCATTTTCGTAATATATACAGAGGTTTGTGTGTGTGTGTGTGTGTGTGTGTGTGTGTATGTGAATATGATAATAGAGCGAATTCTTTTAACTGATTAGTGATTTGTTTTAATTCGGTGAAAGTTCATTTATATATATATATATAATATATATGTATATATATATATATATATATGCTGCAAACCCACATTTCACGTGTTTTATTGTGAAATTCATCCCATATATTATATATAAGGGTTGAAAGATTTGTGTGTGTGTTTCGTCTGAGCTAATTTGACAAATGTAGGCTCGCGTCCTACCTTTTATTTCATCCCCGTCATCGACACTTTAAGGTGAAAAGCGTGTAATATTTTTTGTTTTTGAAAGGCTTACCAAAACAAAATAGACACACATATGGGAAATCTTCCTAAAAGGATATTAATCGGCATGCAGGACCATGCTTCGGTGAATGGAAAATATAAAAAGAGTGCCTTTAAATTCGAGAATTTCGGACTTAAAAATATAACTCTATTAATTTCTTATAATATACGTTTAGCATCATTTGAATTAATATACATTTGGTATTTTTCCTGATTTTCATAAAATATATACAGGCGCGTGTGTGTGTGTGTGTGTGTAGATTTGTGAATATGATAATAGAGCGAATTCTTTTAACTGCTTAGTGATTTGTTTTAATTCGGTGAAAGTCCATTTATATATATATATATAGTGTATGAGAGATAGTTGTTATTATTACTAAATTGAGGGTATTGTCGGTGGATTTGAGTAAGGTGATTGACGTAATAGACCATAATATTCTACTTGACGATTTCATTAACATTAAATTCATCAAGGCGAGCACGTGTGATTCGTTCTGCTCCACGGAGATGAAAAATGCATTCATTGGTTTCCGGTGTGTGTGTGTGTGTATGTGTGTGTGTGTGTGTGTGTAGATTTGTGAATACGATCGAGTGTTTTGGTTTTAGTTCGGCGAAGCGAGATACTACATCACGCTATATTATATATATATATATATATATATATATATATATATATATTGATGGTATTGGCGAGTAGCACTATTTTTCTATTAATTTCATCGACATTTTCAATCGCAGTAACATCCTCCCAAACAGTTGCAATGTTTTTTATACAATGCAAAACATTGTATGATTTCCAAAAGTGGTTTTTATTTTTACTTACAATTTATTAGTAATTTTTCACAATTCGCTAAGAAAGGGAGTCAGGAGAGTTTTTGGTCGATGTGACTTCAAGAAAGGTAAAATTATGGGGAGAAAATCCTCTTGGGACACGATTCGAATTGTTCTGGTTGGTTTCTGCCTTTCCTCGTGCGCGCGCGCGCGCGTGTGTGTGTGTGTGTGTGTGTGAAAGTTAAGATTTGGAGTGAAGGGGGACGAGAGAGAGAGAGAGGAGAGTGAAGGGAGGCTTATCAGGGATTGGGGGAAGGTCTCTCAACCATCAGGTGTTCTTCGAAACCGACCCCGTTATAGCGGATTGTGTTTTGGCTAATTTCAACTTTTCAATGAATTGTTTCGTAAATTTTCGTTATTCGTGACTTAAATATTTATAATAAAGATTAAGTGCGTAAAAATTATTTATTTAATAAACAGAATTTAATTGGATTCATCTACCATCATATATTGTGGTACACTATTTAAATGGATGATTAATATATGGTTTTTTCCTATCTGGAACACATGGCGCTATCTGGAATACATGGTGTGATCTGGCAACTCAGCACCCGAATAGATGGCGTGATCTGGCAACTCAGCAACTGCATACATGGTGCGATCTGGCAACACAGCACCCGAATACATGGCGTGATCTGGCAACTCAGCAACTGCATACATGGTGCGATCTGGCAACACAGCACCTGAATACATGGCGTGATCTGGCAACTCAGCAACTGAATACATGGCGCTATCTGGCAACTCAGCCAGAATAGAGGTTTATAAAAGACCGAGACACGACTGACGGAGTCATTCAAGCTCGGCTCCCAGCCGAGCAAGGACCTCTGGTCCTTCTCTTTCTGGCCCTTTGGGAAAACCCCTTAGAGGCCTCTTAGGTTAGGTAAACGAAAATAGCTTGGGGGAGAACTCCGCCTCCAAGTTGCATGCCTTGCAATCAAAGGCAACTACTCTCTCTCTCTCTCTCTCTCTCCTGCAGGTGTACCCCTACCCCCCCTTGGCTCAGCCAACTGGCTGATTAGGAGCCTATAAAACAACGCCTACTCGGCTGAAGTCTTAATATGCACTTGGCTCCTGCCAGGTGAACACCTGTCCTCCTTTCTCTCCTTTCTGGCCCTTTGGGGGGAATAGCTTGGGGGAGAACTCCGACTCCAAGTTGCATGCCCCTTGCAACCGGCAACAAAGGGCCCTTTGGGGTATTTTTTTTCTTTTTTCTTTTTTTTAATTTTTTTGCAACCCCCCCCCCCTTTGCAACATTACGTAATCACTTGCAACATTCTTGCACTCTAACCTTTTGCGGCTATACTACTAGACCAATGAACAATCTTGAAAAAGAAGCATGGATTGCTTTCAGGATGTTATCAGCAAATTTTTGTGGAATAACAAGCACCCAAATTACCAAAACTTTTGTGAACAACATGCTAAATAAGTTCAAAGAGTAGGGTTGTAATAAGAGTTCAAAATTGCATTTCTTACATTCACACTTGGATTACTTCCCTGAGAATCTCGGAGCACTCAGCGAAGAACAAGGAGAACGGTTTCATCAAGACATCAAAGATATGGAGAAGAGATATCAGGGAAGGTGGGACATCACCATGATGGCTGATTACTGCTGGGTGTTGAAACGGATATTCCAGATTTATTACATAAAAGGAACAGCGCGTACATTCGAGACTAAAAGGCATAGATCTCACAAGAAAACTCAGGACAAATAAAGATGACTATGTAATTGACGTTAATAGTCTTCTTTCTTTTTAACCCTTTACTGGCCAAATATTTTGTAGGGTTAAGTTATGAATGCGTGTATTTGAAAGGTTACAAATTTGTCCTTTTGGGCAGTAAAGGGTTAAAGTTGTTTGCATTTGTAATTAGTATAACAAAGCGAAATAGGTACCTAATGTAAATTGAAATAAATAATATTTATGTTGCTGTTTTTCTCCTTCCAGTTTGCAGAAAATCTTTACGTGATAGAAAAAAATGGACACCTTATTCGAAATCAGCGTAGCTGAATTATATAAAATCAGTTATTAGTAAGAAAACAACTCTTACAAAGTTCCCATTCGCAGGCCTGTTATTATTATTATTATTATTATTATTATTATTATCTGGAAAACTACTGGCTTACAAACTGAACTGGGAAAAGAAAGATTAGTTGCTGTCAGGGTTGTTACGCAGAAAGTAGTGTTGATATGCAAATTGTATTTAACTAAAAAACTGCATGCATTTTGTCTTTGTGGGTCGTAAATTTGGCTAAGTTAAATAACCCAAAAAATGTGTTGAGCTTTTTTATTAACCTCTACGCATAGGCGTAGGAGGCAGGGGGGTCAATTGACCCCTCCAAATTCAGCCCGACTAAATTTTTTTGTGCAAAAGCCCAGTACACATATTTTCAATCACCACGGTTTCATCTGAAGCTTTTTATGATTTTCATATCTTTGTCTGAAATGTTTGTCTTCAGATCTTGAACCATGCAATATTTGAATTATAGAAAGAAAAAACTGTCGCAAAACTGCAGTATTTAAGTACTTCATTTGATATAACATGTTACAACTTACTCTATTGTTATAACTTGTTTGGTGCTCAGCCTACGTACAGTTGTGTAGTTGTGTATACCTACAAAGTACAAATAGTGTTCAATAAAAATTACTTAAAAGTCGATTTTCGGTTTCGTTTATTTTAGGGGGGCTAAACTTGTTCTCCCAGTCAAAATCGGGCCCCTACGCCTATGTTTCTACGCCGAATTAATCCTTTATGAATCGAGAGGATTTTCGGGAGATTTTCAGCTTTAGTTCGTCCTATACTCGCTTCGTCTGTGAACCAGGATTGTATTGTTTGAAATAGAAGTCCCCCTTATTACCGCTGGCTCGTTTTTATAACCAAAGACAGACTTTGAATTTCTCTTCCGTATTGGATAATTGTAGGTTGTCATTTGCAGTAATCTAACGGACGTCACGTCGTCGTCACCATCCAGAGCAACGTATCATTGCACCGGAAACAATTGACATCTAACCTGGAAAAAACTAAGAAAACAATTTTAGAGAGAGTGTTTTTTAAGAATTATCATACACGTGGCAGGTAGACAAAGTTTTAAGTGGAATATACTTGAAAATAAGACACGCATTTCAGTACTTTTAGGTTTTAATCAGTTATTCTTTGAGCAAAATCAAACTTGATTTTCATCAGAATTTCAACTTTAACAAGATATTAAGTAAGATATTTAGTAAGAAATGAATAGCAGTTTTTATCCCAATGAAAGGAGAAAATGTTGTGAAAATATTTAAAAGAACCAATCGAAAACTGATGAATTTTCAAATTTGCATGGCCTAGTAGACTTTCAACCTAGTTAAAGACTCTCCAAGCCAGTCCAGGAAATGGGGAAAAGGGGTACAGCGACGAGCCTGCTGCACTTAATGTATTTGGCTCGATCCAATTCTCCTTTTGAAAAGGACTTATCTTTATCGGTTGATGGCATTATTGTCCTTCTCGACGCCCTCTGGTGGACCAAGGACGTAAAATGGAACAACCAGCCACTTGTAAACTTTCGTCTAATGAAGAAAGCGTCTTAGTTCTTGGTACTGCTATTTTTCTATAAAGGAAGTTCAAAGTATATACTGTACAAATCAGAACGTTTATTACAACACTGTATATATATATATATATATATATATATATATATATATATATATATATATATATATATATATATATAATCTGATAAATCTTAATGTAAATTTCATACAGGTACAATTTATATCATCCAAATGTTCTCTTCACACATTTTTCAGTGATAAACTTCAGTGGAAAATTTGAATACACTTTTTCAGCATTGCACTCTTTTTATAAAAAACATTTAAAATAATTAAAATAAGTGCAGTACGATTATCAGCTAATCTTATAAAAATTCTTTGGTACTTTTAATTATTATACTTTGTTTCAAATAATAATTCATAAGTACTTTTACTCCACTATAATAACTTAAGCATGTGCTCTTCCAATACGTGCTCTACCGTAAAATTTACATTCCAATATGTGCTAACTAACGAAAATATCACGACCTAACCTACCCAATCGTCAAGGGCGTACAATTGACCTAACGATTGGTTAGGTTAGGTCGTGATATTTTCGTTAGTTAGCACATATTGGAATGTAAATTTTACGGTAGAGCACGTATTGGAAGAGCACCCTTAAGCATTTTGATCATGGTATTTTTTATTAATTTGAAGTTTCCGCAACATTTTATTACGAAAATAAATCACAGTCTATATATGTATATAATTATATATATAAGCTTATTTGGAGCAAGTGTAGTCCGCTCATACCTAATCAAATAAAACGTTAAAACTAACGAAAATATTACGACTTAAACAAACCAATCGTCAATATATATATATATATATATATATATATATATATTATATATATATATATATATATATATAATATAATAAATTATATATATATATTATATATATATATATATATATATATATTATTTTATATATATATATATATATATATATATATATATATATATATATATATATACAGTGGCGACTGGCGTATAGGAGCGATGGAGCGGTCGCTCCCCTTGCTTGAAACGATAAATATTAATTTAACAGATAAAAATATATTAATTTTAAGATATTAAAATAAATATTCTTGAAATATATTTTAAAAATTCATGTGGCATATCATGATTCATGAGGCATTTTGAGTAAGCCTTCATACAGTACATAATATTCTAAACTTATAGCATAGCTTCAAATAGCGTACCGCTGTTTGAATACAAAATAATATTGCAGCCGAATGGAGCGATAGATTTTTCGCTCAAGTAAATATAAATTATATTTTACTGTTGTAATGAAAATATAAGTACAATCGCGAATTTTTTTTATAATAACTTTATTTTTACTAATAGTTACTTCAGTAATAATGATATAAGCCATTTATATGTATTTTATTAAAATTATTACTTATTTGTAATTAACTAGAATTGTACGTCTGGCATAGCCGCATATGTTAATACAAGTACAGTACTCTTGTGAGCGGCAGTTGGATTCGCACTAGCCTATTGTGAGTCCGTGTTGTCGTACAGTGGTACATTATTATAGTCAAATTTATTATAGTCAAATTTATTCAACAATTATTTTTATATTTTATTAAAATATTTTTTTAATACAAATTTATGGCTTCTTTTGACATATAAGTACCGTACGGAAGCACCATGTGATTGTTTATGTACTACAATTCTAAAAATTATAAATTTTATGAAATCGCACCCCCATACATTTATACCACGAGTCGCCACTGTATATATATATATATATATATATATATATATATATATATATATATATAAACTGACGATTGGTTAAGTTAAGTCGTAATATTTTCGTTAGTTTTAACGTTTTATTTGATGGATTCATTTAAAAAATGTTTCCTAAAGATCCTAGGGTACTTGTAGGTTATCTCCCCCAAACCAATTTTGACAGAATATTTTCGTTAAAACTAACGAAAATATCACGACTTAACCTAACCAATTATCAAGGGCGTACAGTTGATCTATTAGTAAATAGTAAATACTATTCCAGAAACAAACAATGTTATAATTAATAATAGATCAACTGTACGCCCTTGATAATTGGTTTGGTTAAGTCGTGATATTTTCATTAGTTTTAACGAAAATATTCTGTCAAAATTGGTAGGGGTGGAGATAACCTACAAGTACCGATCCTAGTGTAGATTACACTCCCCAACTTTGACCTAGTGTAGTTTGTGTCCCCTTTTGCGTCAGGGGGACGTAAACTACACTTGCTCTGCTTATTTTGTACATGTTGATGATATATATATATATATATATATATATATATATATATATATGCATTTAACTGCAATGACCACGCAGTATATAAATGAATAGAAACGACATAATATTAAGGAACGTTCCTTAATATTATGTCGTATATATATATATATAATCACCCAAACTCGCAGGGAAAAAATTATAAAACAGTGTTTGATAAGGCTAATTAATTTCGGCTGGTCACAACCAAGCCCTTTTCAAAGCCATAAACTAGTTAAAATGTCTAAAAAAGTTATGAAACTTCCTTCCCGCGCAAGAGCTGAAGTTAAAATGATTGTGTTAAGGCATAATCACGGACAGATAGATGGTGGCTGTCGTACGTCTGGCAGTTGTCAAAGGCAAAATATTGCCCAGATTTCAAGCATTCGAGATGAGAAATCTTTAAGTAAAAATCAATCCTGTACATCTGGCAGCCGGTCACGACCCGAAATTGCCCTAAAATATTTTAAAATATTAAAAATAAAACTATCCATATTGTAGGACAGTTTAATATTTGAAATGGTGTTTTCTCCTATAATATAAAATGCCTCGTATATTTGTCTCTGTTCCTGGTCCCTGACCTTCATGATAGGTTTAGAATCCTGGAAATTAAAAATATGATTATGATGTTCCCTATGCTGAACCAAGCTACTATAAGTATTTCCCGATTTCAGGTCACGTTGTGGGAATTAATCTTTCTCTGAAAATCAATTGTTTCTCCGATGTATTTTTGAGGGCAGTCTCCGCATGGGATTTCATAAACTACGCCAGAATTGTTGGAGACTTTTTGAAGTTAATTTTTTTGCCAGAATCTTTGGTGCCGGGGATCAATTGGTTCCGTTACGTTGATGACACGTGGGATCTTTTCCGTTTGACTGCCGCCATTGAAACATAATTAAACTTTTTGTATTTTGTATTTTAACTGAAATGTCTTGATGATACAAAATAAGTTACTTTATAAAAAAGCTTTTCTTAATTTTCCCTTATAATGACTTATATTTATAAGTTGAACTTCCTTATTTGGATCACCTGAAGGTCAGTGCCCCCAGCTTTCTTTACTTAGCCTTATAAGGCTAACTAACGAAAATATCACGACCTAACCTAACCAATCGTTAGGTCAACTGTACGACCTTGACGATTGGTTAGGTTAGGTCGTGATATTTTTGTTAGTTAGCCTTATAAAGCTAACTAAAGAAGGCTGCAGGCCCTGATCTTCAGGTGATCCCCTTATTTTTCTGAGTACACGATTAAAACTTAAAAATTAAGCATGGATCTTGAAAGTAATTAAAATTGTTTATAAGAAACAAAATTTGAAGGGGAAATTAAGAAAAGCTTTTTTATAAAGTAACTTATTTTGTATCATCAAGACATTTCAGTTAAAATACAAAATACAAAAAGTTTAATTATGTTTCAATGGCGGCAGTCCAACGGAAAAGATCCGACACGTGTGTTATTTTGGAATCTCATGTGGATTTGGATGAGCTGGTGGGATTTCTTAACAGTTTTGTACCTTCAATACAGTTTATGTATGAAGTTGAGATTAGTGGATCTCTCTTGTTTTTGGATGTTCTTATTTTAGGAGATCCCAACCAAAGACCTTCTTTCAAAGTATTTAGAAAGCCTACGCATTCAGACAGCTACATTCATGCTTTTTCCAATCATTCTCTCTGTACTAAAAACGGCGTTATTTCGGGTCTCTTTTTGAGAGCTTTCAAGATTTGTGACCCCATTTATCTTGACGATGAAGTTTTACATATTAAAAGTATATTTATAGGTTCGGGTTATTCCAAATTGTTCATTGACAAAGCTATTTCGCTAGGAGAGCTTTTTCTGCCAAAACTAGGAACCAGGATAAAGACGTTTCATTCCTGAAAGTGCCTTTTCAGGTTAACAAAGGGCTTTCCTTACTCTTGCCACAGCAGATTAAGTTGGTCTGCGCTATGCCAAATAAATTGTCTTCGTTCATCCGTCATCCTATTACAAAAGCCTCCAACAATTCTCGCGTAGTTTATGAAATCCCATGTGGAGGCTGCCCTCAAAAATACATCGGAGACACAATTGATTTCAGAGAAGGATTAATTCCCACAACGTGACCTGAAATAGGGTAATACTTATAGTAGCTTGGTTCAGCATAGGGAACATCATAATCATATTTTTAACTTCCAGGATTCTAAACCTATCATGAAGGTCAGGGACCAGGAACAGAGACAAATATACGAGGCATTTTATATTATAGGAGAAAACACCATTTCAAATATTAAACTGTCCTACAATATGGATAGTTTTATTTTTAATATTTTAAAATATTTTAGGGCAATTTTGGGTCGTGACCGGCTGCCAGATGTACAGGATTGATTTTTACTTAAAGATTTCTCATCTCGAATGTTTGAAATCTGGGCAATATTTTGCCTTTGACAACTGCCAGACGTACGACAGCCACCATCTATCTGTCCGTGATTATGTCTTAACACAATCATTTTAACTTCAGCTCTTGCGCGGGAAGGAAGTTTCATAACTCTTTTAGACATTTCAACTAGTTTATGGCTTTGAAAAGGGCTTGGTTGTGAGTTGTGACCGGCCGAAATTAATTAGCCTCATTAAACACTGTTTTATAATTTTTTCCCTGCGAGTTTGGGTGATTATATATATATATATATATATATATATATATATATATATATATATATTAAAATAAAGCCCCAATATGTCATAAACTGCATTCTTTATACAGAGTATATACAAAGTCCTTTCCCAATTATAAACTTCAATTACATGAAATCCAAAGAACAGTAATGCTTTGTTTTGCACGTTGTTGCATGACACATCAAGTTTATTATGCTTCTTATTAAATCTCAACATGTGCGCCGTTAGTTACAAGTAGCACATCCAAGCGAAATTCTAGTTCATGTCATACGTTCGCTAGCATATCTCTCGTTACACTGTTCATGGCATCGCAAATCCTTGCACGAAGAGTGTCAATGTCAGCAATAAGAGTATGGTACACCATACGCATAATCATTTACGTATCCTCAGAGGAAGGAGTCCAGGGGCGTGATATCGGGGGATCGTTGAGGCCATGGCACCGGCCCCTCGCGCCCAATCCATCTTCCGGGAAAAGTGGTGTTCAAGAACTCACGCAACTGGGGTGCTCCAAAGAACTCGAGCATGTTCAGGTACACTCGCGCTGTAACATTCCTTTCAGCAAAGAAGAATGGGCCTATCACCCTATCATGCATTAATCCACACCAAACATTGACAAAAAAAATATGTTATGCAACAACATGCAAAACAAAGCATGACTGTCTTCTCTGGATTTCGTGTAATTACAGTTTATAATCGGAAAGGGCTTATGTACAACCTGTAGGCCTATAATTATAGTTTACGTTTATCTTTTATTTTAAATTACAACGAAGTAATATTAAAATGGCAAGATTAACACTAAATACATGGCAGTTTTCTGTTTAAAAACGTAGGCCTAAATGTCTTATTTAACTAACAAGAGATTTCTATAAAAATCATTTAAAAATCATTACAAGCAAATTTCAAAGGATCACTTTTTGTAAATAAAATTTTTTGCTTTGTAATAAGCGAGATAGAAATGAATTCGTATTTTGGAGTTCAGAAATTTGTGAGGTATTTCAACACTTAAAATAAACTGCAGACGAGAAAATCTACTTATATCATAGTCTTTTATGAAAATTGTAATTACGGGAACTCTCATAATACTTAACAGAATCATGAAGCATAACCAAATAGAATGTAGAAGATTGGTAACAATTACAAAGAAGACATTTAAATTACTGCTGTAGAATTGCTGACAATGCTATTTATGGTCAGAGAATCATCTTCGGCTGTCAGTAGGGTCCCTGAAATGGTAACGTAAAATAAAAATTTAGAAATGTCATGGTAATTATAAAGAGGCTTTATATATATATATATATATATATATATATATATATATATAAAATGGGACAACACTGGAATTTCTACACTTCATGGTTGACTTTTAATAACAGCCAAAAATTGTACAGATAATTCTCGGACACCCTGTATATATATCGCCTCGGTGGTGTAGTGGTTAGCATCGCTGACTACGAATCCATCTGTCCGGGTTCGAGTTCCGGTGACGGCAGTCGGCGCTCAGCAAACCAAGCTGTTTATCCTTCCACACCTTAAAAATTGGTTGGTAAATAAATGGGTAGCCTAGTGGTTAAGATGCTGGGCTGCTGATCGGGAAGTCATGAGATGAGTCCGGGCGAGGACTTTGTAAGTCCTGACCACCCGTGGTGGGTCGTGGTTCGGATTCCACGTTAAGCTGTAGGTTTAAGGTGGAGCAACAAACTTAACCTTCGTCAGAATGAACAATTCAGGGGGAAGCCAAACCAAGGTCAACCAAAGTATATATATATATATATATATAATATATATATATATATATATATATATATATATATACAGTATATGGTGTATCAGGGCCAAAAAAAGTAACGCGAAATGATACTCGATACATTGGCAAAAATGTATCTCGTTACGATAGTAGATATATGAATAATATATGTATCGCGATACGATACGATACATATATACACCGTCTGCCAAAAAAAAGGGTTCACTCTAAAAACATCGATGGAATCAACATTTTTCAAACAATCAGTATGAAACTTATACACGTAAAAGATACATTTCAGTTCGAAGCTATCAAAAATAACGATTTATTAAATATTTCTGATGCTCGACAAACTAATCAAGAATCCTTTATTTCCATTTTCACTTTTGTAAATTCTAATATACGATTTTTTTTGCAGGGTTATAAAATATAGTGAATATGCCATTTTCAGAGGAAGATAAGATTATAATTAAGCATTATAGACTAGAAAAGGGATATGGACGAACGAAACTACTCTCCGAATTCCCCAACAAAGGATGGACTCTTGGTGGTTTGGGAAAACTTCTAAAGAAAATTGACGAGACTGGGGATCAAAAGAAGAAAGGGAAGTGGGCGACCAAAAACTGTTAATGGAGGCACTTCCTATATTTTACAAATCTTATGATGTCTTTTATGACTAAAATGAAAATAAAAATTTTATTACCAAAGTTTTACCGCCTTTGTAGACACCCAGAATTCAAAAGTGGAGCGATGTTCACCAACAAAATTTGTTGAACATAAACAATCCTCATTAAATCATTAATTTTGAATATAATAATCTGAAAATTGGTGTACATATATATATACTGTTTACATAGTTTTGCTCTGTATGAGTTTCACTATGATTGGTTAATAAATGTTGATTTCACGGCTGTTTTTAGAGTGAACCCTTTTTTTTGACAGACGGTGTATATAATAATATAGTACAGGGTGGGCCGTAAGTTTCCATACATAGGAAAAATTAAACGTTTGTTTTTATGTTTCAGATACCCTAAGAATATGCGTTTGACGTAAGATCTTGTTTACTGATGAAGCAAATTTTTACGTCAATGGAGAGGTTAATCGGCAAAACATACGTTATTGGAGTAATGCTAACCCTAACTGGCTGAGTCCGACGAAGATGCAAGGTGCCGGTAAAGTGATGGTGTGGGCCGGGATATGGGGTGACAGAATTATTGGACCAATTTTTGTCAGTGGAAATCTTAATGCCGAAAGGTATCTTAACATGTTGCAAGAAGAGATTTTCCCATCCCTGCTAAACGAGGAAGGTAACTTCCCAGTTTACTTCCAGCAAGATGGAGCTCCACCTCATTATGGTCTTCACGTGCGTCGGTATTTGGATCAGCAGTTTCCGGATGCTTGGATTGGTCGGCGTGGTCCTGTGGAGTGGCCTCCCAGATCCCCAGATCTCAGCCCCCTTGATTTCTATCTTTGGGGGCACTTGAAGGCCATGGTGTATCAGGAAAAGATACGAGACATAAATCATCTAAAGGAACGTATCACCAACGCCATTACAAGCATAACGTCAACTGTGCTAATGCGTGTTCATCAACAGTGGGGAACACGTATTGAAATGTGTTTTCAAAACAATGGCAACCATGTAGAGCATATTATATAAATAAAAATGGTTGTCCATAACAAAATGTTTATTTTTCCTATGTATGGAAACTTACGGCCCACCCTGTATAATGTATAATATATATATATATAATTATATATATGACACGGTTTTTTTTTTGCGAAATCGGTCTTTTCGAAAATTCCCCGGTCAGTTTGCAAAGAAACCAAAACAATAGTAATTTTACAAAATGACCTTAAATGTTTGGTCATTTTGCAAAAACACAAAAATCGGTCAATTTGCAAAATCACCGATAATCTTGTCGGTGTATTTGCAAAATCTCTTGTTCTAATACTGTAGAACCGTCTAGTTCCTAACCTAACCAACAGTGTCATTGTGTTTAGGTTAGGTTACGTTAGGTTATGTTAGGTTAGGAGCTAGAAGGTTCTACAGTATTAGAACAAGAGATTTTGCAAATACACCGACAAGATTATTGGTGATTTTGCAAATTGACCGATTTTTGTGTGTTCTTGCAAAATGATCAAACATTTAAGGTCATTTTGTAAAATTACTATTGTTTTGGTTTCTTTGCAAACTGACCGGAGAATTTGCAAAGAAACTGATTTCGCAGAAAAACCGTACCATATATATATATATATATATATATATATATATACAGGCCGGCCTTAGGGCAAGGCGAGCTAGGCAGCTGCCTCGGGCCCCGCGCTGCCAGCGGGGCTGGGCAAATAAACTCCATTGGGACATCAAACTTCTCAGATATAGATGGCCATATGCTTGGTGAAGAGGTAGAGGCTATGAGACCAATGATACCATCAGATTTAATAGGGCAGCCTTTAAAATTACTTGACTTCATTTCATCTAATGGTATAGCCTCTTGCTGTCCAAATTTATTGATTGCTCTAAGAATATTTTTAACAATTCCTGTGACGGTAGCATCAGGAGAAATAAGCTTCTCAAAATTAAAATGAATTAAAAACTGCTTAAGGTCTAATATGGGCCAAGATAGGCTAAATAACCTTGGAATATTGTCAATTGAACATGAAGAAGCAAGGGGTTTAAATTTTGAACCCCTTTTAATGGAATTTTCAGAAAGGAAGGTTAGAAAAATTAGTCTTTAAAATATATTATAAATTTATAAAGTATGGTATTTTTTTAGTATTCTTAATGAAAGCATTTTTTTTGTTATTCTTAATATTATTAGACAGATGTCTACAATAAATGTATAGCACTTCAGATTATTTTTTTGCCTTTTTACTATGAACTAAAATCTTTTCTGGAGTGGGGCCCCGTATTATCAAAATGCCTAGGGCCCCGCACTTTGTTAGGGCCGGCTCTGTATATATACACACACAGTATTGTATATATATATATATGTGTGTGTGTAGATATAATATACAGTGTGTGTTTGTGTGTATATGTATATATATATATATATAATATACATTGTGTGTGTGTGTGTGTGTATTATATATATATACACACACACACACACATTTTTTTATTGGGGTTGTTTAACCTCCTTCGCAACATCTAAGGTCATATGACGGAGGGGGCCTACAGCTTTACGTGGGATCCGAACCACGGGTCGCTACATAATCTGGGCGCGGTGGACGGTCTCCCATCCAACTACTATCCAGACCGAATGTCGCTTAACTTCGCTGATCTCCGGGAAGCAGTGTTACGACATTGGCCACGACGTCATATATATATATATATATATATATATATATAAAGAAGGACCAACACAATAGCAAATATTTTCATTTATTTATTATAGTTCAGACGTTTCGATAAATCTTTTGTCATCATCAGTGAATTATAACGTCAAATATGGTTACCTGCAACACATGCAGTAAGGAAACAGGCAACAGTTCCTGCTATCATTGCCCTCAAAGCAATCCGTGCCAAGTCCCCTCTTCTCTCGGGTGCCATGGATCCCAGTGCTCCCAACTGAATACCAATGCTACTTATGTTGCTGAATCCACATAGCGCATATGTGGCAATGATTTCCGAGCGTTTCTATTTACATGAAAGTAAGTTTGAAAGTGGAGCAAGTGTTTATGAATTAGCGTATATTTAGTTCCATTAAATGGAATTATAAGAAAATTTAATAATTGTTAGATTCAGTAATAAGTTTGGGATAAAGTATTAAATTATTGGAAGTTGTGTTCAGGTTTTGAAAGCCATCTTCAATTCAAAAATTTTTGTTTCTTAATTCGCATCGTTAATACTTTCCTCTTAAAGTAATTTAATTCGGTGAAGAAAATTAATTAATTACTTACCGAAATTTGACCATTTTTAATGTATTCTGCCAAGTTTAAGTAACCAACGAATTCATTTACAATTGTTTTGGTACCAATAAGTTGTCCGACATAATAGCAATCTTGCCAGGGCACTCCCATAATCCACGCAAGAGGCATGAACACATACCCGAAAATATTCTGAAAAAATATGAAAAAAAACAGTCTAGTGAATTGTAGCGATAAGATATATAAAAAAGCATACAGTATCATGTATGACAAACAAACACGTAATGTTTTTACATTTTACAAATTCAGGTTCTTCAGCATTCCCCTTTACGCGTTTACGCTTTACGTAGTAAAAATCTAAAATAAACATATACTTGAGCAACGTTCTCAAAATGGTTTTGCGACTTAGTGATTCTCTTTGTGTAGGGTGAACCTTCTGAATTACAGTAGATTGACGAATGCGCGATTAAACTTGCTTTAGGTTTGGTTCCTGAAGAGAGAAGCTTCTTGTGGGGTAAATTTAAGCGTGACATTTTGAAACCACGAAACAGCTGAGACAGGCACAAATTCTTGGAACAAAGTTTGAACTACTGTCCTAGCACCTCCAAAGACGACCAGAAGTAGACTGGTTACTACCTTATTTAAACAGCTGTTCGATGGGCTGTTTTTACCGCCACGTCATGCAAGTCGACGAAACTGAGAAAAATAGTCGTTTATATTGGGAAAAATTAGTAGAACCAGACAATTTTTAGATATTTTCATGCAAAATGAGATTGTAATTTTTTTTAGTGTAAATCTGAGCATTTTGAACGTGTTGCGTGTTATATCAATACTGTACAATGAGTGTACATCGACTTTGAGAAGATAGTTTAATTATACTCGTACATCTCTAAATATGTAAAAAGGATTGGGTGCTGACTGACGTGTATGAAATTTAGGCTACAATATTTCGAGAAAAATTATAGTCTATTTTTTGTTCTGTTGTTTAAAGTGAAATATCCCGTTCTCTTACACTATTCATTCCAAAGAAAACTCTGATGCTGTACCAAAATTAGTTTTTTCTTTGTCATGCATATGTTCCTTTATAATTTTCAGTTAATTACGTGCACTCAAATACAAAGAATTTGTATAACATCAGGAAGAAAAAAAAAACGTTAAATTTCAGAAAATCCTTACTATAATGGAGCTGACCTATCTAGACCAGTGGTTCCCAACCTTTTTGAAGCGATGGTCCACTAGAGCTGATTCGAATAAATCATGGCCCACCCCTAAGCTGGTATCATGTTTACATAAGGTTTAATAAGCAAATTTTTTTTATTAACATTTATTAACATGATGCTAAAAGACAAGCAAGTGGGCCATGACCCATCGGTTGGGAACCAGTGATCTAGAAAGATAGATCAGATAGATCTATCTATCTATTTATCTGTGGAAAAAGTCGCATTAACAAACAAACAAACAACAAACACTATTTCAGACTCAACAGGTAAAAACATTATACAAGTGGTCCATAGAAGATTAAGAGATAGTTGTCTGGAGCACTGACTAAGAAGGCTAGTGAATCACTGTGCAATAATGAGTGTGCATAATGAACATACGGTTGCCTACGCCAATGCTTCCAGATTTGAGATTTATAAAACATATCGGAGACCAGTCCACTAACCGTGGCTTCTATTATCTTATTGACTGACTCACCAAGCCTAGTGATAAATCCAAATACAAAATTGCGAATGACACTGGCACAGTTAGAAGGAGCACCATTTATAAATCTTGGAGTTCTTAATAAATTCCTAAAAATATTATTATATGCAACATATAATTTCCTCAAATTATGCATCCTGTAGTTCCACCCCAAATGAGCTGTATACACTGGAGTACAAAAAGTTTTGGATCAATGAAAAGAAAGCACCCCGAGCCTTTTTAGTTAGCTTTATAAAGCTAACTAACCAAAATATCACGCCCTAACCTAACCAATCGTTAGGTCAACTGTACGCCCTTGACGATTGGTTAGGTTCGGTCGTTATATTTTCGTTAGTTAGCCTTATAAAGCTAACTAAAGAAGGCTGGGGGTGGCTTTCTTTTACTGATCCAAAGTTTTGAACAAAATCAACTTAACATCTAATGTACACATATGAAATTTTCTAACCAAAGTATATAATTGTCTACATTGCCTTAGAATATCACAGTCATCTGAAAGACTATCAGTTAGTATGTGGCCAAGATACTTAGTCTGAGTTACATCTGACAGCACCATACCATTCAATTGAAATTCAGGAAATGTTATATATTTGTAGGTCTTGGTCCTCATAATCATAACATGATTTTAGCAGGATTATATTTTATGTCGTTATCCTTCCCATAACTTTCATACACCTTCAAAAGTGTGCTGAGCCCTTTTACAGATTGAGAAATAAGTGTTAGAAAATCTAGAAGAGGAAGAGCCATTGTTGTCCCAAGGCGATATGATGACTAAGCTGATTGATGCGGCATTGCTTGTATATATTAAGTAATAAGTTAAGGTGTATATATAATTTAGGGTGTTTCACTCATACAGAGGAAAATATCAAAGGTCAATATTTTTCTCCACTTTGCTTGTGCTTTTATTCCTTTTCATGTAAGAAAGATATGCACCAATTTTGAAACCGATTAAGTGATATTTAGGGGTTACACACATTTGAACCTTTTATAATAAACAATTTTCTTCAGTGTTACGAAAAAATTCTCCCTTGGAACCACGGAAAATGAAAAACTCTAATAATAAAATTGGAAAATTCAAATCAATACACATTACAATACAATATAATAATACAAAATTTTCTTCAGTGTTACAAAAGAATTCTCCCTTGGAAGCACAGAAAATAAAAAACTCTAGTATTAAAATCAGAAAATCCGAATCAATTTTTGAATTGGTACAGGGACGTTCCCGCCTTCGTTCTTTTCGGCACCTCCTTTCGATGATGTTCAACAATCCGCGACAAGAATTGTTTTTGCTTCTCGTCCTTGACTGATTCATTGAATTACTTGATTAATGCAATTCCCCTCTCCGCTGTGTCGTTTACGACTTTCAGCGCGTTGACTGACTCTCAAGCCGTCATTTTTGGTGTACTCCTCTATGTTGTCGACATCCCCGACGCCGAAGTTGTCGAAGAATGTCTTCATCCTTTGAGTGACGAAGTTGCTCAGATCCTTACCTTCAAAAGTCAGGTTTTTCCACTCGAGTCGTTTGAGTTCCTTCCTCGACGCAGGTTTGTGCAAGGCCTGGAACATCTTTTCTTTCTCATTTGGCGATATCTGCTCATCAAGGAAAGCCAAGCCGACTAGAGTCTCCGAGAGATACCATAGATGCCTTTTGGCAACTCTCAAGGCGGCCTGGCTCAGGTCCTTGTTCGGATATGAAATCAACAGTTGAATCATGTCTAGGTCATTTTTTCGGGGCCCACCTACTGACCACTGCCTCGTGCCAGAACCGGACATAAATGAAACACGTAAAAAGGGCCACGTCGTGCAATTCCTTCACCTCTCGGTCGGTGAGTTCCAGTTGCTCCCGGAACAAAACCATTTTCAGCACAGATAGCTTTCGCCATCCACCTGGCTCGATGATGGGCTCCTGGAGTTCTGAAGGAGAACTCAGCTCCACCCCAACCTTCAAGGAAAAGGAGCGACAGCTTGAAGAGTTCCTCATAATCTTCTCTCGGGCGACATGAACTTTCAATGACTCCACAAAGATAACTCACCATCCTGATTCGTTCATCTTCCAAGTACCTAGTGGCTGGCTCTTCTTCATCGATCATGGTTTTGAAACAATTTTTGTTAATAAAGTCCCAACCAGTGGCGGCTCGTCGGTAGACACTGCGGAACTGCAGCACCCCTAAATTTTTTATTTACAATTGAAATAATCAAGAACAATATAAGGATGAGCTCACTGAATAACTTTTTCAATAACTTTTGAAACTTTTATTCATTGCTCAATGCTCACCCTTTTATTTCAGTAATTATTTCAACCCATTCTTAGAGACAGCACCCCTAGAATTTTTGGTCACGAGCCGCCACTGGTCCCAACGCTGCTGAAATCGTCGAAACAACAGGATTTCAGGACCACTTGTTGGCCCCAGGGACTTATGAAAGACCTCCTTCAAAATGAGCTCATAAATGTGGTGGCGGCAAGGCAACCACAAGAGCGACCGACCAAGGAATTGTTCAATCCTCATACATGCCCCTTGCAGAAGTCCGGTATTGGACGCCGTAGTGTCAAACGAGAGGCCAATGATGCGGTCCTGAATTCCAAATCGTTGCAGCTCCTGGATGACAGCTCGATCCATTTGTTCACCAGTTCACCATTTGTTCACATCCTGGGCAACAACTACTCCAAGAAGATGCTCGAACTCCTTCCCTGTTACCACAACAGCTACTCTGTCTTCCAAGCTTCTAGAGCTTCCTCCAGCAGCTTGGGATAGTAGCTTGCTGTCCCAGTGCAGAACTAAGAGAGGTGGATCTTTGAAGATCGACTCCTCAAGTTGTTTGGCCATTTTCTCTCGATACTTGGCACGTGCTCGATGAACAGTTGATGGCGAAATAATAATCTGCGATACATCTTGTCCGAGACTTTTAGCAGTTGCAATGAAGGAAGTGCTTGCTTGTCGAATAGAGAGTTTTCTCTATCCCAAGTAGCCACGAGTGTTGGATCAAGTGTGTTCTTGGAACGACGAGGTGACTTAGAGGCCAATGGAGCAGCAAAATCTTCATCATCATCATCTGTTGTCGCCGTTGAGCTAGAGGATGTGCTATCCAGCTTCATTTTCTCGGAGATCTTTTCAGCTTCTTCAGCATGCTTTCATTTTCGAAGTTCAAGTTTCTTAGCTGCTTCTTCTTTCCGTTTGACAGCCATAGTGTGTTTCCTATCTACCCCAACCAATGAAGAACTCATTCTGTCCTCCTCCGAAACTGAACTCATACTCATCACACCTTGACAAGCGATGTCGAAAAGGTCAGCAAAGTCTCCCTTCCACACCTGACGCTTCATAATGGCTTTGTCCATCTCTCTCGATTTCTCCTTCCTCAAGTTTTGGTACTCTTTGTACAGCTTTAGTATAGCAGCTCTAATGTTCTCCTCTGTCGTCACAGGGATATTCGCCTTCTTCCAAACTTCTTGAAGCTTGATACTCGTAAACTTCATGGCAAGGGGAATTGTTTCTTTCAGCTCCAGGCGATGGTACATAAAGCAGAGGAGGACTTGCTCCCGGGATGGCACTCTTGCTCCTAAGAGCTCTTCGACTGGAGTCTTTTCAATCAGCCAGATCTTCTTTCTTTCCATTTTCAACACTTTTTGCACCTGTGAAAGAAAAGAAAACATTACAATATGTTGGAAGTTGGACGTTCTCGAGATTTGGTTACAAAGGGCTAAGGTATCAGGGGTGACATAAGTGTGCAATCTCTAAATGGTGTTCAATTTGCTTCAAATTTGATACATATGCTTTACAGATCATAAGGTGTACGGGGAAGAGCAAAGTGTAGTGAAATTCACAACTTGATAAAAGTGGAACACCGTAATATATATCTATCTCATAATTGTAAGGTTAGTGAAAAATTCACTTAATTTAGAGCTAGCATTTTTGAGCTCTTGTGGCATCATTTTTGTTTGGGCACTAGCGCGTCCTTTCTACTCGTTTGTTGAATGCATGCGGCATTTACAGGGCGTGGTCTTATAGAGAGCTCTCTTGCAATTCAGTTTGGTTGTTTAGATACAAGATTGTTGCATCGTGCAATGGTGCTGGTTGTGTTGTTGTTGCAGGGTTTAGAAAGAAGACCATAAATAGTGCCCCTTTTTGTTTTTTCTTAATTTTATGTAACTGAGGCCTAAAGTAGGCCCACATCGAGTCAGCAACCCTGAGGTAGAACCTAATAGGACCTCCAAGTCCGTAAGTTTGTTTTAGTCTGGCTTAACTTAGGCTATAAGTTAAAGTAGCCCCTCAGAGCTTGGCCGTTCAAGGCTCAGCTGGGATTCTGAACCCAATTAAAATATATAAAAATAACAATAAGAACAAGATCAACTGCATACATCAGATGATTAACAATCATCGTACCAATATAGCAGCCTATTTTACAGGTGTTCAGCACAACAGATAGATTATCCATATAAACAATGAATAAGTAGTGGCCCAGGGGGATAATATCCCTCCCTGCCTGACACCATTAGTCACAGAGAATGACTCTGAATTAACCCCCCCCCATCTTACAATCTTTGTCTGGTGATTATACCAAAATATTGATATACGGACCAAGTAACCAGGTACATTACGATTTACAAGTTTCATGAATAATTTGTTATGATTAACACGATCAAATGCCTTAGAAACATCCAGGAAACACAAAAATACATTAGCATCTAGAGTTTGGTATTTACAGACAGGGCCGTTTCTAGCCATTAGGGGGCCCTAAGCAGTATACCCATTTGAGGCCCCACCCCTCCATCCACCAACTCACGCTTTACTACATCACCTCAGCACACACATACAAAAAATGGCTGTTAATTAAAAACAATTATGAAACAATTTTAATGAAACATTTATGTCCAAAACAACAAATATGTACTTTCAGAAGACAAACAGAAAAAATACTCTTCATGAAATTTCTGAAAATTAGCTTATACATTATTTAGAATAAATAACACAGAACTATGTATAAAAAAATAATGCAATTATCAACTACCAAACAATTACTCTCTACGATACAATCGTGTAATAGCTGTTATACAGAACAGTTTGTATCTTCAAAATTTTTTACTCCTAGATTTTTTCTGGGCGAAATCATCAATAACATCACCATATGAAATCTTCCTGCCAACGTCCTGGTTGATGCTTATGATGCCAAGGCCACTGAGGCGATCCTGCCCCATTGATGATCTGAGGTAGTTCTTGATTAGCTTCATCTTAGAGAAGCTCCTCTCGGCTGACGCTACTGTCACAGGTAGAGTGCAGGCAATTCTTAGTGCAACCCAGAGATTGGGGTATAGTTCCTCCAGTTGCTTCTGATGAATGAAGGAGAGAAGCTCCAATGCAGTCATGTTGTGTGAAGGTAAAGTCGGCAAGTTCTTAATTTCGAGGGCCACTTCTCTCCATCAATGTCAGAGTCAGCTCCAGAGCTCAGTATCTTAGAGAGATTTTCACACTTGCAGGACAAGTCTTCCTTGTTCATTGTGGTGAAGTTTAGGAGAACCTCAAATATGTCCCTCACATCATCTAATGTTTTGAATCTCTCATTTATTGACCCGATGGCACAATCCACCACCACAATGAAAAATTTGACTTCCAGCCTCTTTAAGGCTTCTGTAAATGGTTCGTCAGGAGCTTCGTAAGCAAAGTGCTTTTTTGTGGATCTGAGCCTCTTCTCCTTCAGCACAGCCTCCACATTCATTTCCTCACATATGTCCCTAGCTACGACTTGTGCTGCAACAAAATCTGTGTTTCTGTAGCTGGTGAGTGAGTCTTTTGTTTTTGTGAGGAGATTGACTGCCACATCAAACTGCACTGTAGGAGACTGCAGAAGTTTGCTCACATGGTTAACTGCATGAAGAATGTCATACCATACTACTGTGCAAATCTGAAAGCGATAAAACCCTACCTCCTCTGCAAGTGCTTGTGCTTCAGTCCTGGCTATGGCATCTGTGGCATTGTTTCTGACTTCCAACAGGGCCTCTCTGATGTTGTGGCTCTGGTATCGCACAGCCTCAATGCTCTTAAGCCGGCTCTCCCACCTGGTTTCACTCCAAGACTTGAGTGTTATGTTCATGTGCTTCTTTAGGATTGTCCATCTCTGTGTAGCTGCTGCAAAAAGGTTGTACAATTTTTGTACGTTGCCAAAGAAGCTGATGGCATCTGTGGAAGCTTTAGCTGCATCAGCCACTACAAGATTCAGAGTGTGAGCCCCACATGGAACATAGAATGCACGACAGTTCTTCTCTAATAACCTTGCCTGAACACCTTTGTTCTTGCCCTTCATGTTCGCTCCGTTGTCATATGACTGTCCTCTGCAGTCATCAAAGTGAATATTCAGTTCATCTAGTCTCTTCAGAATCAGAACTGATGAACCCAGGCCTGTACTTTCTGAAGCCTCAAGAAAGCCCAAGAAGTATTCTTTTATTTCTGGTACTTCACCCATTTTAACAATTCTGGTAATAATCGACACCTGTTCTTGGTGACTTATGTCTGGAGTGCAGTCTAAAATGAGAGTAATATTTAGCTTGTTTTATTTCTGCAACAATGGCATCCAAGATCTTCCCACTAATGGACCCAATGAGCCCATTTTGAATGATGTTTCCTAGGTAACTTGACTGACTATATTGGCCACTTTCGACTCTGCTGATGTGTTGTTTCATCACTGGATCAAATTTGGCAAGCAGCTCAACCTCCTTCAAGAAGTTGCCATTGTCTCGATTGTACAATGTAGAAGAAGACCCCCTGAAAGCAAGGTTTCTCTCTGCCAGTGATTGGATTATACTTACAAGACGTGTGAGAACATCTCGCCAGCGTCTTCGCTCTACCTCCATTAATGACATTTCAGTTTGGTCAATGGTCCTCCCAGTTTTTAGCCGCAGTTCCAGATCCTTCCATGTTGCCATGTTATCTGCATGTTCTGAACTATTTTCATGGCTTTTCAGAAGCGAACCAACGTTTATCCAGTCTGAAAGTCCATCCATAATTAGTTTGTACGACTTCCTTGAAAACAACTTGCAGCAGAAGCAATAAAGAGCATCATTCCTTCTAGAGTACATCAGCCAGCTTCGCTTTATTTTTTCCCCATTAATTAATGTTCTGTACATGTAATGGTGATGAACGCTTCTACCGTCTTCTCTTTTATGGAATGTGAAATCTGGACTGATTTGAAATGGTCCTCGAGACACCAGCTCTGTCTTCAAGGCATCTGACAGGACAACTGGCCATTCATACGGATCAAGCGGTGGAGCAGATCTTGGTTCTTGTTGCTCAGTAGAAATGCGTGTGTGTGGTGTTTGAAGCTGAACAGAAGATGGGCCACTTGTTGGTTCATCAGGCTCTACTTCTACTGGTGTATGAGGTTGCATCCTGCTGTTGGCTCATGATGCTCATCAGGCTTTGCTGAGGATGGCTTTTCCAAATATTTCAGTAGTGCTCCTGAGAAGAACATAACATTATATATTCTGTTAATTTTTGCTAAAATACTCTTTCTTATCTTGTTTGATAATTGATTTGTGTGAACAGAATTTGAGGTGATGTGATCCATTAAATTTCACATTTCGAAATATTATAAATATTACAGAGACTAGCTTACTCTACACGATTCTTGAGCACTTGCCTAGCTTGATGGTCTACCTAACCTAGTTGCCTGAACTGTAATCATAAGAATATACAAGTGGCACATCTCACCTGTGCTACTGGAAAGCTTCTCCTCCTCTATTTTCTTCTTTTTCCGTTTTTCAGCTCCTGATGGATAATGTTTAATTTTCCTAGATGCACGAAGTCACATCTAGTTAACCACAACTAATCTGCTAAATAATAATAATAATCATGATAATAATGATAATAATAATGATAATAATAATAATAATAATAATAATAATTGTTATAATTGTAACGTTAATCATATACATTCAAATAATCAGACCATTTAGGTTTTAACCAACAAAATTCACATTATCTGAAAAAGATGAGAAAAGAATTAATAAACTTGAAAACATAACGAAAATAATCCTAGGTTTCAAAGTGTTACAAAATCTCTTAATAATTAGTAAATTAGTGAAATAATGTTTTACAATACTATAAAAATTAAGCATTTAGGAAAGTATAAGCATATAGTAAGAATAAAGTTAAATAATATAGAAATAAGATCTCACAATAGTTATTTACACATAACGACCAAAATGTTTCGTTTTTCTCCGTTTTATCACATTTGTCTCATACAAAAACTTTTAATTAGCCAGTTCAAACCAAGTTTTAATTCACTAATATATTTCCCATACCCCAACCTCCATAGAATAGCTGCCCCACCAGGTGGATGGCCTGCAAGGAGACCATCTTGTTTATCTCTGGTGGCTTCTCCTATCCCATGAAAGTTACTGGACAGGCTATTCAGGTCCTTTAAGTCCTGTTTCCTGCAGACAGAATATCAGCATCCTCTAGCAGCTTATCAATTATGATCCGCCTGTGTTTGCTGTTATTGCCTAAGCTTAGGCCTCTACAGTTATAAGAGATTACCTTGAATGCAAACAAATACATACCCAAGGGCAACATTAGGAAATAAACCCAAATTACACTAGAAAAATAGCCCACCTCATAAGGCAACGTAACAACCTCAAATATAACACACAAACACCACACACAGAAGCCATAAAACAGCAGATACAACAGCTCAACACAGAAATAAACAACAAACTCAAAGAAAAACAAACAGAAACATTCAGGGAATTCATAACAACACTAAACCACTCCACAGATACATCCAGGCTATACGAGACTATAAACAACATTACCCACTCTAACAGCGGCATTCACACCTCACACGCGGCTATCTGTCGCAGCCAAAATAATATCTCAACATACACACAACAAGCTAACATTCTAGTTAATCACTACTCAAAGATAAGTCACTTAAACAGAGACAACAACCAGAAACACGCAGACAGACAAACAGCCAAACACAAGAAAACCTACAGACTCGACACGACCATTACACCCTTCAATACAGACCAGACCACCAAGATCATCAAAAACATTAAGAATTCGAAGGCTACTGGACCAGACAACATATCTAACATACACCTTAAATACTTGGGCCCACAAGGAATACTAGCTCTCACAAATATCAACATATTCATACCAACACTATATTATTCCTGACATATGGAAACAAGGTAAAATTATTACACTACTCAAACCAAACAAAAATCCAACAGAGCCAGCTTCCTATAGACCCATTACTTTACTATGCACACCTTCCAAAGTAACAGAAAGACTAATCTTACAAATCACCAACCCACACATTCCACTATCGCCTACTCAACATGGATTCAGACCTCACCACTCAACCACGACATTACTCACTAACCTCACGCAGCACATCATGGATGACATCAACTCTAGACGACCAGCTCAACGTACACTATTAGCAACAATAGACATTAGTAAAGTATTTGATGCTATCCCACCCTTCCCTCTCATAAACAAAATACTCAACACAAACCTGCACAATAACACCAAAAGGTGGCTGAGCAACTATCTTTCAGGAAGATACTCACATGTCACATTTAATGGCAAGTCATCCAAAAACAAGCTTTTTCCGAACGGGGTCCCTCAAGGCTCTGTTCTCTCACCAACACTCTTCAACTTATACACGCATGACATTCCAACACCCATAGATAACAAGCTTACCTTATCATCATACGCAGATGACATCACTCTAACATCCACCCACAACAACATCGACACCGCTACAAATAACCTACAAACATACATAAACAGTATACAAGACTGGCTCACACACAATAGACTCAAAGTAGCGCCCACAAAATCAACCATCACCTTGCTTACAAGCAACACAAAAGAACACCAGGTAATTCCACAGCTTACACTAAACAACATCAACATTCCACACACTCATAGGACCAAAATACTTGGGGTCACATACAACACATCATTATCTTTTGCAAACCACATTCAGGACATTAAAAACAAATGTACGTCAAGAGTTAACACGGTTAAGGTACTAACAGGCACAAACTTTGAACACCAGCAGGAAACAACATCACTCATATACAAACAATATATTCGCTCAGTTATGACTATGCTAGCCCATGCTGGGCACCCATTATCTCAAACACACACATAAACACCTTACAAACAATACAAAACAACGCACTTCGTATCATTACAGGATGCACTCAAACAACACCACTAGAACACCTGCACACAGAAACAAAAATACTGAAAGTCAGGGAACATTTAGACATGAGGGGAACACAATTCATGGCAGCAGCGATAACTAACCCACAACACCCTTGCCACTACATGTACAGTCATGCACCAACACCTCGCACCATTAAGGTAACACCAGAGAGACATTATAACCAAATACTTCATTCCATACCACGCCCCACAAACATCGCACAGTACAGAAAACACATACACACACACACCTAACGCACAAAGCACTGACACGACTCGGTCCGAATACGGTCCTAGGTGCGAAGCCGCCACCCATTAACAGGTCAGAGATCAGCCTGAGCAGATCGGATCGAGTTAACTTAGCACGATTCCGATGTGGACATCACCCCAACTTACGGACATATAAACACAGACTAGACAACTCCATAGACGACACCTGCCACCTATGCCAGGACACACCACAAACAATTGAACACATTATGACAGACTGTACCGCTCTAGCATAACATAGAACACAACGTCCCTAGTGCGCTGAACCTCTGGTCCACTCCGGAGAGGGCGATCGGTTACCTGCGTGCCGCCGGCTTGCTCGATCAGGGTGGGTTGATCGGCTAAACAACAACAACAACCTTGAATGTTGCAGTTAGGAAGGTGCAGGAGTTCTGACAGCCATCTCTACATGTTGAATTCCACTTATACCAGGCACAGCAGTTACAGCCTAGACCCAGCTAGATTTTCTTCCGCAGTACGACGCATGATGTCTCCATAATTACCCTCTCCAGCACTTGCAAGAGGAGCTGCAGGTGTTTTCCTTCCCTTCTTCTCATAGAATCGCCGTACATATACTCGTTCCGGCCATACTGCTGGATCCATAAATACCCCTGGATCATCACAGACTGCTGTAACTTGAAAGGAACTGTACGTAGTCCACCTGGAGTCAATTTTCCTACATGTAACCTGAAGGTTCACTTTATCTTCCACAAATGCCTGCAGCTCCTCGGCCGTAAGATCAGGTCGACATCTGGAAACGAAAATGTTTGCAGTCTTCGTTGGTACAGACATCATACGATCTGTTTTGGCAACCCCTATGATACTCTGCCGTTCCCTGCCAGCCTTTGCCACAGGCTGATTCCCTCTAGCCGGTGGATGAGTGGGACCACCGCCATTAGCTACCGCAGTGGTTGCAGTTCTTGGAGGAGTCGCTCGCTTCCGGTCCCTCCTTACCACCATTGTCCAAGATGCATCTTCATTATGACCCACGACTGCATTCTCAGCATCCCGATTCACCAAGGCCCCTTGGGGAGTACCCTGTGTGAGATGGTATTGAGCTGGCGATGTAGCAGTGTCCGCATCGAAGGATCCAGGATGAGGCAGAGGGCTCTGCACTCATGGATCCAGGATGAGGCTGAGAGGCAGAAGGCTCTGCACTCATGGATCCAGAATGAGGCTTAGAGGCAGAGGGCTCTGCACTTATGGATCCAGGAGTAGGCTGAGGCACAGAGGGCTTTGCATTCATGGATCCAGGAGTAGGCTGAGGCGCAGAGGGCTCTGTATTCATGGATCTGGAAGTAGGCTGCACCCTGCCCCCTCACAGATCTTTGACCATTTAGAAGAAGCGGGAATTCCTCCTGCAGTGTTCCATCTCTGAGTGGGGTGTGTCCGGGTATTGGCGAAGGAGGCTGAGAGAGCCCCTGTACCCTTGCCCCATCATACTCTGATGGAACCAGTGGCGAAACTACCGAGGGTGCAGGCGGTGCAATGCACCGGGGCCCACAGCCTTGGGGGCCCATCATAGATTTGTTTAATATATAAAAATTGTACTTATAAAGCAAATACAAATCTAAAGATTAGCTAATAAGAATAACTATAAAAAAGTAAATATCATTGTTGCCATGTTAAAAATAGAGAGATACGCTATTCAAATTGTTGGCCTAAACTGGCTAAACAGTAATGTTTCATGCAGAGTGGTCTGAGCTACTACAAGCCTAAGGTTGGTTTTGCATTAAGTGCTTTGAAATGAAAACCAGAAAAGTTGACGTTAAATAAACGGTGAGTAGATATATTGTGTCTAAAGTTTTGTAAATATTTATCAACACGAATTGTGACGTGGTTTATTTAAGGGGGCCCACAACAACCTAGTTTCGCCACTGGATGGAACCCTCACAGAGGTGGAGCTTGGCAATGTTGGTGGGAAAGACTGCACCCTCCATCTTTCTAGTGCCTCCACCCGGGAAGCAGTGACATTACATACTTCTACCAAACCACTGCAGGTTGTAGCTTGAGTATCCATCGCTCCTCTCAGGAGTACCAACCGCTCGCTCTTGCACCTTCTGGATAGGTGCAAGTAGCGAACAAACATCCATATTTTCCATTGACACCAGAGCCAGATTAGCCAAATCTTGGGCTATAAATAATTACATACCGAAAAAGTTACAGCAAATAATTTCATACCGAAGATTTTTGAAAAGAAATTATTAAAGCAGCGAAAGCTTAATATTTAGTTTAAGTTCACGAGGAACTAGATTTTAAATGCAGCTTCACAAATCTTGACACAATGAGGTCGAATGTGAAGCTTAAGATTTTCATGGCTGTGTTCTTTTCTATAGTTTTATTGACTGTGATGGAGTGGGGTAGACACCCCAGTTAGGTTACTTAGGTTCTAGCAAACAATCAAAAGCACTTACGGGTGCGTTGAATTAGATATTCCTTTGGGAGCCTACCATTAGATTCCTGTGTCCCACAAACAGCCTACCTAACTCTCTCTTACATTACCAATTTAGAAGCTACAGACATTACCCCTAACTATACTTAAGTACGGACAACTTCCTACCCCATTTGTCACCTTAGAAACACCACCTAATTACACTCAGCACCAACGATTAGGTCAGATAGGAAAAAACATCTCGAGGCTAGCCCAAAACAATACGAACAGCCGCGTTGGTTCGTTTATGACTTGCTCTTGCCATTCAGCTTAGATTTAGTGATATTTCCCCTTTAGTGACTTTTAGACTATATACATAAATATACATACACGTCACCTCATTGACCGAATAATTGGTCCCCCTAGTAATTGGAGGCCCAAAGGCCCCAGCACCGCAGGTCTAGTTAAATGGGACCGTAGGGCTCACTTTAGCTAGTTTTTTTAATTGTTTCAAAATTTTTGCTCAGCAAAGATAATTAGTTGAAATTAATTTCTTTAACAATTTATATATTGAATATATTGAAGAACTGTATGATAAAGAGAACAAACCTAATAACATCGAAATGGAGGAAGCAGATGACGTAGAAGTAGATTGTATGGGACCGGACATATTGGAAAGAGAAGTAGAGATGGCTGTAAAAGACCTAAGAAATAGCAAGGCCCCAGGACCAGATGATGTACCAGCAGAACTTCTGAAGAGTCTTGAAGGTGATGCTAGAGAGGAGGTGAATGTATTGTGCAGAAACATCTATGAAAGTGGAGACTGGCCTGCTGATTTTATGAGAGTCTCTAAGATTACTATCACCAAGAAACCCAGAGCCACCAAGTGTTCAGAATTTCGAACCGTAAGCTTGGTCAGCCATGCATCAAAAATAATGCTAAGGTACTAACCAAAAGACTAACGAACAGAGCTGAGCAGTACATTGGAGAGGATCAGTTAGGATTTAGGTCAAAATGCGGAACAAGAGAAGCTATTGGTATTATGAGAATGATGGAGAGAGAGGTCTGGAACATGATCAGGAAATGTTTGTTTGTTTTATTGACTTTGAAAAAGCTTTTGACAGACTCCAATGGAGGAAACTAATGGGAATATTGAAGAATATTAATGTTGACTGGAGGGACCGTAGGCTGATAAAAAATCTATATCTTGGGCAGACTGTGAATGTTTGGGTTGCAGGAGGAGAATCGGAGTCTGGATTGGTTGGGAGAGAGGTCAGGCAAGGATACTCCCTGTCCCCCGTGTTATTTAACATCTATGCGGAAGCACTGATAATTATAATTATAGAAGTAGCACTCTCAGATATGGAAGAGGGAATCAGAGTGGGAGGTAAATTGGTCAAATCTGTAAGGTTTGCAGATGACAAGGCATTTGTTTGTAGTACTGAGGAAGGACTGCAAAGAATGGTCAATAGCTTGACAACAACGGCGGAAGAATTCGGAATGAGAATTAATGGGACCAAGACAAAGGTAATGAAAATTGCAAGAAGGAAAAGAGCACAAATGAACCTAACGATAGGAAATCGGACCTTAGAAGAAGCTGATAAGCTTAAATGTCTTGGAAGTTTATTAACCAACAATGGAGATTGCAATAAGGAAGTAAGATCTAGAATTGGTATGGGTAAGGTAGCTTTTGAGAGACAGAAAAGACTACTTACAGGTAAACTCAACTTGAAGCTGAAGAAAAGGTTAGTAAAAAGCTTGATATGGAGCGTGGTACTGTATGGAGCAGAAACATGGACACTGAAAACAACTGAAAAGAAACTCCTGGAAAGTTTTGAAATGTGGATTTGGAGAAGAATGCTAAAGATAAGCTGGAGCGAACACCAAAGTAATGAGGAAGTACTGCAACAGGTGAGGGAGGAAAGAAGTCCCATTAAGGTGATAAGAGAAAGACAAAAGAAATGGATCGGTAGAAGGCCGAGGGGGAGGAAAAGAAAAGCAATGCTGGATGATTTGAAGGCAGGCAGGAGCTACCATGAGATGAAAAGGATAGCTCAGGATAGAAAACTTTGGCGAGACACATGAGTTGGACCTGCCTGATAGGCAGAACACGATGGATGGATGGAACAATTTATATTTGAAGAGTATTCCATTTTGTTCATTGGCTCGGCAAGTTTCATATTATTGTCAAGTAGTAGTAGTACTGTAGTATTGAACAACTAGAAGCTTATGGAAATAAGGTATTAGTTATTTTTTGTTTTATTCATTTTTGTTTTGGTCCTTTTAGATACAAATGAGAGAAATTGCACAGGCAAGCCAGTACGAACCTTCTGTGTTTTTAAATTTAACTTAAATTTATTTATTCTTAGGGCATTATGCTCTACATTTATGAATACATAAATAATAATAATAATAATAATAATAATAATAACTTACGGAAAGTGTGCAAACTCCATCGTCAATGTTAATAAGTAGGCAAGACCAATTCAAAATTGAGTCGACGAAAGCAATAAATGCAATAAATGCTAAAAGATTAGCAGCAATATTTGCTACAAGAGGAATGGCTATCGTCACACCTTCACATGCGGCGTGTAGCACATTTGCTTCAGTTCTAAGGGGAAAAAAATTATAAAATCAATAATATAACTTTAGAGAACAGATAAAAAGAGTTAGTGGAAGCATCCATTTTATAAAAAGTGCTAAATCGTAGGCTTTCAAAAGATACCTCATGAAAATTGTTTGGGTAGTAAAATTTTGTGAATTTCTTTTCCTTAACCCTTTCCGACCCAGCGGGTTCACATGAACCCATAAAAATGTATGTTTTCTTCTGATTTGTAAGTAATTCGGACCAGAAAGGATTAAACAATGAAGTCAGGTCATTTCAATTAAGATAAATATCTTCTCTAATTCAATCTTTACTCTAAGATTGTGTGCCACTCTTAGTCGAAAGCGGTTGATTTCTTTATCGTGTGCGTGTCATGGCTTAGTGAATTAGTGAATGCATAATAATTGCATATGTTAAAATTTGTATGTATTTAAAATGTATTTACAAATGTATTTAAATACAATTGATGTATTTTGTATTTAGTATCTAAATACATTCGTAAAATGTATTTAGTATTTAGTATTTAAATACATTCCTCCCATGTATTTAGTATTTAGTATTTAAATACATTCAATGAATTTATTGCCCAGCTCTGTTTGTTCCTCATTTTGAAAAGCTTTGCCTTCCAGAACATTCTGCATAAAAAGGCTTCAAGTTGTTGTCGTGGGAAAGGTTTATGTTGTTAAAATTAAACCAATAATTGAGTTCATACGAAGTTACTGTGTAGAAACCAAAAGTCAGTGATAACTCGCGTAATCCCTTCTGACCTGTTTAACTATGAAATAATTTTAATATGAGCTGGAAAGCTACTTAGATTTATCGGATGTTTGTAATTTAACGCATGAAGTATACTTTACTCTCCCATTATGGCAATTAATCTTACCCTTTCTTAATTTTTATATCTTTGGCTTCGGTTTGTGAGACTTCCACTTCGGGGTAGAATAACTTAGAGAAGCCGAGGGCAGCTGGGGCACTCATGAAAGAAGCACTGAGCAAATGAGAAGGGTCCACACCGAAGGAAATATAAGCAGCCATACCCGATCCCGCAATTGTGGCAAATCCTCCGGTCATTACCGCATGCAGTTCAGATTTAGTCATTTTGGGCAAGAATGGCTTGATCAGAAGAGGAGCTTCAGTCTGCAATTAAATAATTTCACATTAATTACGTAAAGAGCGCGTTTAACAAAATTTAAGTCTGCGTTTCCCAAAATGTGGGGCCCTCCTCCTGGAGGGAGCAAGACCAATTGGAAGCGAGAGGGCGAGATGAGCAAAGAAAAACTAAAAAAATTTCGCTATTTTCAATAATTTTATTCACTATCACATTGTAGTGGGGTTGTCTTAACTAACATCTTTGTTTCTTCTCATTTCAGGATTGGCCACTGTGCAACCCCCATGTTGACGGAGTTAGTTTTGCTTAATGCCTGGCTAGCTCAGTAATTTTGTTTAGACCCATTTTGAAGAATTTTTTTTATCTTGTTTTTCGATTCTGGTATCGGTAAATTTCGCCTTCAATTTTTAGAAACTGGCTCATTTTTCAAAGTCATGGTTGGCTTGAGCTTGTGGAAGTTCTAGCCTGCCAGCTCAATTTGCTAAGAAAAAGAAAATTCAAGGAAAACAGAGTGCCTTGTGATACCGGACATTGCCTGTGCATAACGGTGTGCAGGTTAAGGTATTTCTAGGACCAATAGCTTCAGGTTTTGCTTCTCCATGGCTTAACTATAATAGATAGAGGCGATTGAATTGACCTCAAGTCTAGCTTAAGGACGTTAGATCCATTGAGGTCTATTGTGTTGTCTAATTGTACCATTCTAGCATAGGTTCAATTTTTATCGTCTTCTGGTAATTCCATTTTTGTTGTCCAGTATTTTTGTCATTGTAATCGTAAGCACCATTGTTATGGAAAAACTATACGCGCTCACAACATGGTATCATATGTGGTACATTTATTTCATAATTAAATATAAATTATTAATTAATTGAATTAAATATCTATACAAAATTGCCTCGGGATTGGCGACATAGCCTATTGGGAATGAAATAATTGCCATACGTACAAAGAACCTGTATGTATGAATCAGCCTCACATAGCAACAAGAAAACCAAATTTATTGTTTAGTCTACCACAGAGAAGTAGACTAAACAAAATTTTGCCAGAGCAGCAAAAAAAAAAAAAAATACAACGCGAACGAACCAAGGAACGGCTCTCGGGGCTGTTTATGTGCAGCGAACCGCTTTAAACAGGGAAGATGTGCTTTAGTCTTCCCTCAAGTTCTGAGTGAATTCCTTATAATAAACTTAATACTCATAAAAGGGTAGGCCTACACCCTAAAGTGTTTATATAGTGACTGTCTATATTAATTACCTTAAGTAAATTCGCCGCGTAACTCCATCGTGGCGGCCCTACACCGAAAATGATCGTAACGCCCTACATCGAAGCAAACCAAGGACCCAGCAAAATTAAGGTGGGGCAATTTCTTTTCATTAACAATAAGCTTCTAAAATCCCGACGCTAAAATTACCGAAATCATATAAATATAAAAAGGTCCTTTAAAGACCTACATATTCATAACTCTCTAACGAAAAAGCATAGGGCTTTTGTCGGTAACCTTCCACTGAAGTCTGCTGGAAATTTCCAACGGATGAGGGCACAGGCAATCAACCCATAGCCCTAAAAAGTTTTTTCATAATTGTATAGCATACCCTTTCAGGGTTTTTGGATTTCCGTTTCTTGATCTTAAGCCTTGTCTAGGCTCAAGCTCATAACCCATCCTAGTTCTTGTAAATAATTCAAGTTAATTTCTAATAAACCCTTAGAATTCTACCAACTAGTTTTTTTCAGCCTTTGTCCTTATAGACTGGGGTCGTTACTTTCAAGGATTTCCTTGTGACAAGAGCATTGTAAAGGGTTCGAACAACCCTTTCACAAGGCAGTTGATATCCCCTCTTGTGGTAGCACTGGTGGTAATCCACCTAAACAGGACGTACAACCCAGGGTCCATGAATCGACAATACCTCCAGATTCTCTTTATTAAACATTTCAGAGGGTAATATCTGCTCTTCTCTCCAGCCACATTTGGTTTACTTCACGATCAGTCTGCTAAAATCTTGCTTGCTTGTTGTGTACGCCCATATTCAGCTGAGGTCCTCAAGTATTGCTAAATGTACATTGCTCACGCCTTTCCTGAAGCCAGGGCTTTCCAGGTTCTCAAGTGGACCCGACTCAGACACAGTGTTAATCTTTGGAGATAGCTAGCGGGTCGAGTCCATTTCTTGGTTCCAGCAGTGTGGGAGTCTCGTTTGCCCCTCAGTGACAGTCAGTGGAGGTGAGAAAAACTTCACCGCCCGGGACCTTCCCTTTTCCCGTCATCAAGAAGTAGCCAAGTTACGGTATTCTATTTATTTCATCGTTCTCCCCGCAACAACATTACCCAGTATGATATATAAAAATTATTTAGAAAATATGTCATGCACAGTAAAACCCAGGGGTGTGCCGCCAATTTCTTAACAACCGGTTCTGATACAGATAGGGGTGTAAATCGGCGAGCGCCAATGGCGCGAGTCATTAAGGTAGGGAGTCTGGGGCGGAGCCTCGGAAGCCAACGCATTTTAGCTTTTCCAAACAGCATTTTGTAACATTTTGGCAGAAATTATTTAACATATTCTTTATACTCACTAATGACATAATTATCTAAAAATAAACTAATTTTTCATCAAAAAATAAATAAATATTGCTATTCATAAAATTCATCAAGACTGACTGACAAATTGCAAATTTCAAGATAAATTTCTACTGACTGTTAAATATTTGTTAAAAACAAACAAACGGTTCGGTGATCCAATCAAAATTTAACAACCGGTTCCCCAGCACACCCCTGGTAAAACCTCTCTATAACGAAATATATTAGCATTGCTGTCGTTGTAGAGAGGTTGTTCGTTATAAAGATCCTTTGCCGATTCTGTAGTGTATATTTTAATGACCTATTTAGACCCTCATTAGTTATTTACAAGCGGTAGCTCACTATCGCTCGCGACCGTTGTACAACTTGGCCCTCCGGCTGGGTAGCACCGTGATCCAGCTACAAAATTAGAAAAACGCCATTACCCCCACTCCCCCAATTACCCCACCCCCCTTCCCCACTACCCCCGGGCGGGTAGCACTGTGATCCAGCTACAAAATTAAAAAATCGCCATTACCCCCACCCCCATTACCCCCACTCTCACTCCCCCAATTACCCCACCCCCCCCGGGCGCGTAGCACTGTGACATATACTGCTACCCGCCCTCCGGGCAAGTAGCAGTATATGTCATACAATGTGAAGCTCAAGATTTTCACGGCTGCGTTCTTTTCTGTAGTTTTATCGCGGTGCTGGGGCCTTCGGACCCAGTAATTGTGACCTAGGACTAGGAAACTTCACAGAGCACATCGGAAGCTCATGGGCTATCAGTTGGTGGTGGTTGCAGAATTTTCCGATGTGCCGTTTAGGCTGTGCACGGTTCCGAAGAAAGCGGACAGACACACAGACACATTTTAGCTCAATAGTATATAGGATACATATTTTATATAGTGCTGTATATACAGTATATTAAATGCATTACTTAAAAGTACTTCTCCGTGAGGGAGAAACATTCTAACCAATTACGCATCAGCTTTTAGGCATCAGCCAATCAGTGTGCCGCTTACTTTCTTGACGAACACGTGCAGTTCAGGCTAAGTTAGCGAAAACACCTCCTTATAATGAAACGTGTTTTCAATAAAGAAAGGTTTTTCGAAATATCCAAGGTGTTTGGTAAAGAGAGGTTTCGTTGAAGTGGAGTATCGTTATTGTGAAGTTTTACTATACTATGTATAGTAGTACATGCATAAAGGGAGGGCTACAAGGGCTTGAGCCCAGGCCTTTTTGTCCCTTTGCCCGTAGGCCTATGATGACTTAGAAGCTATGCTCTTTTTAGGCTAATTTATATCAGATTTTTACTTCACACATTTTTTATTAAATATACCCTAACCGGGTATTCAGTTGACCTAACCGGGCATTCAATTAACCTAACCGGGCATTCGGGTAGCAAAAATATGCCGCGTTTTAACGACAATATAACGACTTAACCTAACCAATCATCAAGGGCGTACAGTTGACCTAACCGGGCATTCAATAATTTTACCCAAGGTTTCGATATATATATATGCCCGGTTAGGTCAAGTGTACGCCCTTGACGATTGGTTAGGTTTAGTCGTGATATTTTCGTTAAAACTAACGCAAATATCACGGCTAAACCTAACCAATCGTCAAGGGCGTACAGATGACCTAACCGGGCATTCAAATTTTATCCTATGTAAATAATGGTTCTCTATTTATTATATGTTCGCAATAAATAATAAATTTGTTGTTATTGTTTTTTTATCTTATTTTGGTTAATTTGCAGAGTTTAAACTTTGGGGGGATATAGTTGAAAAGATCAACATTGGGGTGGTGATTGTTGAAGAGTATGTCGGGGAGGGGGGAAATAGTTTAAAAGATGCTTTTTCTTTTTCCTTGTGGTTTTCTATTATATATATATATATATATATATATATATATATATATATATATATATATATATATAAAAGCAAGTTGTGTGTTTGTCTGTCTGTATGCATGTATGTATGTTAACTTTTGGGTCTCTAAAAAGAACTGAATTGATTGGTTGTTTAGTTTTACTTCTTTCGTCCAAGTGAAGACAATGAGTGGACATCCTGTATTTATACATATATGAAGTATACAAAAAGTATGTTTCTTATGCGTAAAAGCATACTACAGCATAAAATAAAATTATCTACGTGAAACCTGTAATCAAAAAGCTGCGAGATCTCAATATGCAGCATTTCATTCATCTTTAAGGTTTCGTGAAACTCATGAAGAAACCTTAATGATAAAAAACACCAGGCGATATAGAGGCTAGAATAGCTGTGAGAATGGAAGAGACTGATGAAGAGAGAACTTGCTCTTTCTCTAGTGGATATGAATATGAAGGTGAAGGTGTAATCTTTCATGTTTTCAATACTACGAGTATGCCACGAAAGAAGAGGACTGAGAAAAAGAAAGAGAGGGAGCTGCAGGAGACAGCAAAAGGAACTGCTTCACTGCACAGCTGGATTAGGCCAAGTAGTTGTAGCATGCAAGAGGAAACAGATGATGATGAAGAAAATGAGGTCACGGGTGTGGAGAAGGGGTTAACGATAGCAGCTTTAGGTCCAGAGGTGATGGAGGCAGAGGTCACAGATGTGGAGGAGCCACAGACAACAGCGAAGAGTCAAGATGAAAATTCAAAGGAACCTTCATTTTCTAATTTGCTTCAATTTAAATTTCCCTCTGACTCTGCCCATGTGCAAAAGTTTAACATTCATTACAATGAGAGGTTCACTGAAATGTGCAATTCAGTTGGACCATGCCACCCAAGCATGACTTACCCAAAGAACGCACAGGGATGGTCTTTCCAGAGGCAGTGGTATGAAAAAAATCCCTGGCTGGAATACTCCCCCGAAACTGATGCTATGTACTGTTTTAGTTGTCGACTCTTCATGCATGAAGGGAAGTGCCACAGTATGCTTGCTTGGAAAACAGTGGGAGTGAGAACGTGGAAAAATGCTATTCAGAAAATAAATGAACATTCGGCATTTGAAACGTATATCCTGGGCGTGGTACAGTAGAATGGATATAAAATAGATGCTTTAGCTGAAGCCACTGAAATGGCAAATAGCAACAGGTAAGCCATTCAAGACCAAGTAAAACAAAGGAACAGAGAGATCCTTTCTCGGCTGATAGACATTACCTTGTACTTAGCTAGGCAAGGTATGGCCTTTAGGGGTGATGATAAAAGTTCAACAAGCTCGAATAGAGGGAATTTCCTTGAACTCATCAATCTTTTCGCGAAGTACGACAGTGTGATTAACATGCATTTGAGTGCTTTCACAGACATGCAAACTACCCTTAAAAAACCCACAGGTCACTCCTTTCAAACAGGACTCAGAATAACATCTGCAGAATACAGTACATTATGTACACGACATGGAAATAAGAGAGCGGTTTATTCAAATGTGTGATGTACAGTCAACAACTAGCAAAGAATTGGAAAACACAGGGGTGTTTCTTCTTGAAAAGAATGGTTTAAAAATTGAGAACATCAGAGGCCAAGGGTATGATGGGGCAGCCAACATGAGTGGACCTTACAAATGACTGCAACCCAGAATACTTTACCGAATGGAAAGGCTCAGTGTGTGCATTACCATGCACATTGCTTAAATCTGGTGCCTGTAGAGGCTGCAAAGTCGTCTTCATTTTGTTTCCTTCTTCAATATGGTGGAAAAACTGTACACATTTATTTCCACTTCAGGAAAACGGAATGCGGTTTTTGTGAAGACACAATTATCCTGGACAGCATGCCCTTGAACTAAAGAGGCTCTCAGACACTCGCTGGGCCTGTTGAAAGGCAGCACTGAAAACACTGAAGATCTTTCCTGCAGTGGTGCGGTTCCTGAGCGACATGTCTGCATGCAATCCACCCGACCCAGCAGTTGGTGATGCAATCATGTTTCTTCGATGCATCAACTTTAAATTCCTCCTTTGTTTGGAAATTACTACACCGGTATTCATGAAAACTGCAATTGCCTAGGACTCACTTCAGCGTCAAGATTTCGACCTTGCGACGGCTTACAGTTCTGGATAAAGTGCTGAGAAGATAGGACAACTAAGAACAAGAGTTTATTAAGCAGAAATTGAAATTGAAACAAGACGACGCAAAGTTCCAACAAAGTACAAATATAGTTGTACTTCAGCAGCAAGGGATCATTCTTCTCAGACGTTGGAAGACTACTACCGCGCAAAGGTGTACTACACTTTCTTGGACATGATTACATCTGAATTGCAAAGAAGGTTCAAAGGGCAAGCCAACAATGATACAGGCAAAATTTTAAACTCATTTCACTGCTTAACAGTTCCATCGAACTGGAAAGGAGGAGTGCAAACAGAAGGCGTCAACGCTGTTCACACCATTTGTCAATTCTATGGCTTTGAGGGAGAACAAGACAAGCATTTGACAAAACTTAAGGTGTTCTACTCAGGATATCCATGACCGCAAAATGACGTCAACTCAATGCTCAAGTGCATGACGGAAAACAACCTCAACATTGCTTTTCCTACTCTGTGAGTTACTCAAGATCTATGCAACTCTGCTCGTATCTACTGCCACAGTCGAGCGATGCTTCTCTAAATTGAAGCTGGTCAAATCAAAGCTTCGCAGTCTCTGCAAGGAGGAAAGGCTGTCCGGCCTAATGTTGGTTGCCAGAGATGCCACAGTTGCCTAATGCTGGTTGCCTTCCCCGTCAACCAAAACGAGGTCATCAACATTTTCAAGAACATCGTGAACAGGCGGGTATTGTTGTGAAAATGCCAGTAGGTGCATGTCTTGTGTTTTTTATAAAGGAATAGTGCTTGAAATGGGCTGGTACATAGTACCAGCACTTTAAAGTTTGAAACATTTAAATTGGTTTTTACAGGTTTCTTTGATTTTAAAAAATATATAAGTGACTATTAAAATACTGTACATGATATTATTAAATTGAATTATTGATTTAAAAACTTGTTAAAAGGAATTATGCTCATTGCTCTGTCTTTTATTCTGCAACAGAGTGAGAGGGAGAGGAGAGCAGCACAGTGAGGAGGAGAAAGAAAGAGCAACAGTGAACATAATGAGGAAGAGAGAGACAGATAGTTGAACAGGGAGTGAATAGGCTGAAATTCATAAATCTGATTAATGTTTTTTAAACAGTGTCCATATGAAGAGTCACGAGTGTTGCTTAATGTTAATCTTGTAATTTAAAGTGTATTTACGTGTTGAACGGTAGCATGGCTCACAAAACATTTGTATTTTGTATTGTGATTGTTAAAAAGATAGTTTGACACTTTCTGTAATGAAAAGTGTGAAGTATAGTTTTCTGTTATAGTATTGTTAATCTGCTGAGTTGTTAATAGAATGTTATTTTAGATTTTAATTGTGTACAGAGTGGTAGCATAACAAACATATCACTTTCCACAGATACAAAAGTTTAATTTTTTTTATATATTTAGAGAAGTAACTAGTGTAGGCCTGTAATGTGAATGGAAAAACGGAAAACACAATATTAAATTGATCATTTTATATAAAAAGATCCCCCCCCACTAAAACTCGCCAAAATGCAGCATTTGACTGTTAAATTCTGAAAAATTTCCCGGGGCAGCATGCCCTTAGAGGTACCCTTTTTTTGGGGTTCTGAGCCCCTGCACTTTAAATGTTCTGCGCACGTCACTGATGTAATACATTAATAAATGAAACTAATTTTTAATGCTACCTCATACCAATTATGGTACAAATAAATTACATTCCATGAATGCCATTTGCAGTGAAATAAGGGCTGTGTGAAGGACTGACTTCAGTTTGAAGGGGACGTTGGATAAAAAAGTTTGGGAAGCACTGGTTTAAATTAAGGAATTACATTCCCCGAAAATGATATGATCATAGAGCCCCTCCTTTCCTGCATTTAAAAAAAAAGGTGAAATTACAAGTATAAATTCGAGAGATTGTAGTCTCCCAACTATGGCAAATTCTGCTGAACTGTTAACTTAAGTTGCCTTTTTGGTATATGTAATTGATAAATGTACTCACGCTTTCGTGAGAAAAAAGTAGCAACAAAAAAGAAAATAATTTTTTTTTATTCCTATCTCTATGTTTTAGCAGAAACAAGACTGCTTTTCCCACGCAGGTTACCGAAGTTCAGTTAATTCTTGAGAAAACCATCCTTTTTTCTACCAAAACTTCGAAGCCTAATTCTAATGAGCGGTTTTTTTTTTTTTAATGACTGGAATTCTCTTATGTGTGAAAGTATGAGCACTAGCGGATTTATGGGGGGAGGAGGCCCATTTTGTCGATTTGGCGCCCCTTTTGGTCAATCATGGCGCCCCTTCCAAATGCTTTATTTTTATAATAAATTTTTTAATTTCTAAAAGCAGAAAAGTACATAATTTTTTATATTATAAAAATACCAACACCACCCTTGTAAATACCTAGCAACTTACCTTTCAATTTTATTTTCAGAAACTATAAAAATAATATTTCCCTTCGTATACTCAATTAAATTATGTTTTCTAGCATTTGTAGACACAAGGTTAATGTGCTTGTACCAGAGCTGGGCACTTCCGCAAACACTTCCGCAAACTGCAAATTCCGCAAGTATGTTTTTCATTTGCGGATTTGCGTTTGCGGCAAAGTCATCGCAAATTAGTGAATTTACGTTGCGGAACTAAGACCGCAAACGCAAATCTTTCCGCAAATTTCCCACATGGCCACTGGCCAAGCCCGCTAGTGCTGTGACGCTGCTGTCACTGGCCGCCAATTGGCTGGCAGATATAATGAAGCCCAAAAGGGCCAGCCTGACCTCTGACAACTTCCAACGTCTCGTGTTCATGAAGGGGAACATGGACTTATTAAAACTGGATTTGGCTCAGTTACTGGAGGAGGACGACTGAACTTGTTGACAAAGCCAGAGGCGTACACTTGTAGAGGCTAGAGGGGTTGAGTTGTACAGTGAGTTCAAGTTGTGTACAGTCACAGTGTTAACTTAATTTAACTTGTGTAATGTAATGTGTGTACAGTTACTACAGTTACAGTACAGTCTTCTCTAACGTGTCTAAGTCTCAAAATTTATGAAATTCAAATGATTAAATTTATTATTTAATTTATTTACTATTTACTTGCAGGAGGTGTTTTTGTTCAATAAATTATTTAGCCTTGTTTTTAATAAAAACAAGGCTAAAACATTAAACATTAAAAAGATATAAAAACTTTTTATACCTCTTTAATGTTTTGGATACTTTTTATAGTTAAAATTGCGATTGCGGAATTTGCGGTTTGCGGAAGTGTTTGCGGAAGTGCCCAGCACTGTAAAAATTGGAAATATGGTTTGCGTTTGCGGATTTGCGTTTGCGGCACCAAAAATGGCAAGCAGTTTGCGGATTTGCGGTTGCGGAAGGTAAGGTTTGAGTTTGCGGATTTGCGATTGCGGAAGTGATTTTGAGTTTTCGGTGCCCAGCTCTGGCTTGTACACCCTTTGCGTAGTATTCACATTCACGATCTTCCTCTCTCTCTCTAAATGACCGATTCAAGTAATACTTTGAACAGATGGATTAGATAACGTCAATCAAATTAGTTCCAATATTTATTACCAGAAACCTGGTATTTAACTACATTTTAGTAAACGCTAAAAATTTGCCTGCTGGTGCTTAAAGGGTTAACATATGTATTTTTAATTTTTAAATCTCCTAACTATATGCTCAGTGCTCGCTCCGCTCCTACTTCGTGGTATTTCCTGTAATAAGATGATGGTATACGTGACGCCTCTCTAAAGGTCCCTTCCCCCCCTTTCGAAAATCCTAGATCCGCTACTGAGTATGAATAATGTAACTCAATTAAACTTTGATATCTAATGGACAACTCACTGAACAGCGAAGTACTACTTTCAAGCTTACTAATTGAAATTTAAATTCCTAATGGCAAAATATAATTATAGGTCACTCTAAATCAGTGGTCCGCAACCTTTATCTCATTTGTGGACCCACAGAATAATATGGATTATTTTTTAGGACACCTTAGCGAAAATAATTTGTATATTCTAATTTTGTATGAATTAGAATTTACCCCTTGTCTTCTGCGGACCCTTGAAATTCATTCGCGGACCACTGCTCTAAATGGTAGTAGACGTTTGGTTACATATATGAAACGTTTACTTCACATTTCATAATGAACTTTAGCTTTTTGAAGTGAAAAATGGCTATTCAAAAATGTTTACGAGGTATTTCAAATATTTGAAAACGGTGCTTAAATGTTTGAAAAATATAAAGGCGGAGAAATTAAATATTTCATTTGTACCGGGTGTGTATAAAGTAACGCGAGTGAAGAGACAAGTAATAATTGTATTACAGAACTGTATATTCGATAGTAAGGTTTAAAAAAGTGTTCAAATCAAGACCAGTTCACTTGGGTTACGAAACTAGTTTAAGTCAGTTCAAATCAGATTTGTCTCTTCACTTGCGTTACTTCATACAGACCTTGCATAATAAGTTAGTTTTCTATTGTTTGCGTCTAGACGCATGCGCATTGTGGTTAAAATTACTGTATTTCTAAATTGTGACAGTTTTGTAATGTTCATATTTATAGGCTATCTCAGAAAGAGAAAACAGAGCGGAAGCGCGCAAAAATAGTGAGAGGATATCATGAGAAACAAAATAATATGAAATTTTATGTTACTGTTCTTTGTAAACGTAAAATTTGTAACCGGATATCCTTATTGTATATCCTTATACAATGAACAGTTTTACCAAATACAGTATAGGGAATCCATGATAAAATTATGATATGAATTGATTTAAAAATGTAATCCCTTGTGTACAATAGGAACAACTATATTCTTTGGCTTAATTGCGTTAAAATATTATTTTAAAAATACTTAAACAGAATTTTATTCCTTCAAAAAGGATGATATAAGTTTAATTGGCATTTTTCATTTTACCTGTCCAAGGAATATATTAGCCGCTGCATTTACACTCTCGCAAGCTGTTGTTCCGACAGAGATCTGCAGTAGCCACCCCAGTTTTATGACTATCCACTGCATCGCTCCGTAGTAGTACAGAATCTGAATGCAGAAACTGAAGAAGAGAATGACTGTCAGCACCTGAAGAAGAAACAGGAAGTTATTTGTGCCGACTCTAAAAAAATAGTAAACATTTTGAAAAAAGAGAAAACGCCAATATCACGATGATTTATATAACGCTTTTAAACTGCGTGGCAACCACAGTCAAAGAGAGTTCTTGCTTGCAGAGTGGTGAGGACAAGGGCCGCTTTCATTTCTCGTGTACCAGGTGAGAACACTGTTGGACTGTGGTTATCGGTGCAGTTTCAAAGTTACCACGTTTATTGCCGTTTTCTCTTATTCAATGTGGACTGTGAACGGATAACGTTAATATTGTAACAGGTTCTTACTAGTTCGATGTGTGCATCGCATTGACTTAAGTATGAGCGATAGGAGATTAGCTTTCGAACCTTGTAAGTCACAGTTTTTGGTTTACTCAGATAGAATGATTAAGGGTAGGTGTCTTTTGAGAGAATGCGATGCTCTCCACGGCTGTTTCTTCGTTAGGAGCGTCTTCCCTGTAGAGTGATAAGGGCAAGGCAGTTTTCATTTCTCGCGTTTCAGGTGAAAATACATGGACAGTTTCGAAATTTTTAAGGAAGTTGGACAACGTTTTCGTGCAGTCTTAGATATTTTTTCAAGTTTGCTTAAAGTATGGGCATGAGAAATGTTTTGATATTAGTGTTTATAAGGCAATTAATTTGGTGAGTGACATTCATTGGTTGAGTGATTATTTCTATATTGTTTTCACTCAAGAAACAGTGATATAAAACACATCATATTACTTCTGCTAGATCATCGAGTACCTCACTCTTTAATGACTTTACAGAAACTACTCTTCGAAACACTTACCACGCCTTTCTCAGTTCGATAAACTTAAGGTTAAGCTAGGTTAAATTACGTTCGGCTGATTAGTTTTTTAAAATATATGGATTTAAAAATGTCGGCCCTTCGCTTACGCGGAGATGCACACACACACACACACACACACACACACGTGTGTGTGTATGTATGTGTGTGTGTGTTCTTGTCTTTCCTACGGAATCGCCACAATCTTTACGATACACTCAGAGCCTATTGCGGCACGAACGTGTTACGGCATTAGCAGTGTCGCGGTGGTTTATCTTTATAAATGCTTTCTTTTATCATGAAAAAAGGGGATATAATTAAGGTTAAGCTAGGTTAGAGTGGATTGCGCTAGGTTAGGTAAAGTTTTGTAGGTTTGGCTACATTTATTAGATATTTTAGACTGGTTAAATATCGCGATACAGAGTTGAATATGGGAAAATGTCGCGGTTATGTAGGTTAGCCAAACGTGTGTGTATTTTAACTAGAAAGCAAGTGGACCAATTTCGATAAAATGTGTCACATGGCTAAAGAAAAAACCAAATGAATTTGGTCAGTGTAAGTCAAAATAGCAGAGCAGAATTATGCGAAATGTAATTTATGTATTGAAAATGTGAAAATGTCATGGGTTATTAATAAACCAGTGACCAGAATGCAGCAAATGTAGGGGATTTTAACTTAGACAAGTACCTCTTTTGGTCAGGTAAAGTAAAATCTAGTCCTTTATCAAGAGTTGATGATTTATATGTTCTCTTGATATATCACCCTAATCATCCTACAGTACATATGCAATGTCAAACATGTTGAAAGTGTATACGTCAGCTGGAACTATTTTATGTGCAGTTATCTACTGTATATCTAAAAGTGAGATAATACATTGTTGATATACCACGAGAAGATGATGTCAACGGATTTAACTGCAGTGTTTTTCGGGTATTATCATATAAAAATATAAAAAATTCGTCATACGAGTAGAAATGTTCATACAAATAATAAAGCTAATATTTTTACACAAAATGAAGTCGGAAATCAACTTAATTAATCTTACTTTGAAAGCAAAGACGTGTAATTCGGAAACAATTTTCCCGTACACAAACTCCGAACCTTTATCGGAGAAGAGTAAGAAGGCGTGAACCTTGTCTCCAAGACAGGAGAAAACAGCTCGACCAACTGACCACCTCAGAATTATAAGGCCTATCACGAATTGCAGACCAAGTCCCCATACCACCTGTCTCCATATTACCTGTAAACAAAAATTATTAAGTATTCTGTATTCCTTCTACATTTTGGAGGGTCTCGTGGCTCGATCGGGCAGGGCGCCACCCGGCAGTACTGAAACTCGGCTGAATCGTGGGTTGAACCCAGGTACTGCCTTGAGCTGGGCGGTTGTCTTTTCTCTTTTCTGTATTTTACGTCACGACGAAGTGGCGGGCCGGCCACCCCTTTTTAACTGAATCGGGCTTATATAGCCCAGGTTCAGGCCCCTACCTCACTTTTTTGGGGATATGGGACAAAGATGTTACCTTACCTTACTTTCTACATCTACTCGTACAATGAAGTAGTTCTTTAAAGTTTTAGCTAATTATTTTAAAATAAATTAAAAGAGTTAAATTAATATTTTTTTCTTAAGGAAAATCATAAACAGATTTGCTTTGTTTAATGCATATATGGTTGGGAAATGCGTGAGATGAAAGCAATAATGTTGAAAAGAAGATCAAGTCTGAATTTGGAAGAGAATGAGTGGCGGGTGTCACCTCTAATGTATGCTGATGATGTGATACGGTACTGTTGGGTGAATCAGATAAGGAATTAAGAAGGGAAGTGATAAGTTTTGTTGACGTGTGTGAAAGAGGATTATTGAAACGGAATGTAAATAAAAGCAAGTTTCTTGTCGTTGAGAGAGGAGAGTCAGCATGTTGTGAAAGAACTAAAATATTTTGAGGTGCTTGCTTGAAAATTGAGGAACCACTAGGTCGGAAGGTCAGGTGTGTGTGTGTGTGTGTGTGTGTGTGTGTGTGTGTGTGTGTGTGTGTAAGAGGGTTGTGTCTCCAGTCCTAAATTAACATCCTGCCCAACCCATAGAGAATAGGAAGTGGTTTTTCTGGTGACGTATTTGTACATGTATGTTTAGGAGTGAAAAGTTAAGCTTTTTCCTACCTTTCTCGGAGCGACAGAGAATAGGAATCCAAAAAGAATAAAAAAAAAGATTCCCAAAAGAGAAATGAGCCTCGAACGATCCGCTGCAGAATCTAGGACCAAGAAAATTACCAAGATTAAGATGACGCCAAAGTAAATAATCAACTTCACGTACCTGCAAACAATTTTAAGAGTGTTTTAAAAGATTCTGAATGAAAATTTTTAAAACGTTAAAATAATATGAATTATAATGAATGATAAAAGTAAGAATTAAATAGGAATCACAGATCACAGGCCTGTGATGGTTTTATTGTCCGAAATATTTTATCACTTATGTAGTAATTTTTGCACGCTGATTCCGAAAATAATATTCATCTTTCGCCATCACGTAGAGATTTTTCACAAAATGCCACATTTCATATTACATATGTAAGTAATTTCCATGAAAATTAACTCAATTAAATTTTGATTAAAAACTACTGCCTATAAATGCTTCCAGATCAGAAGTGACGTCATAGCGTCATTTAGAACATTAGAGAAATGCACCGCTAGAATATAAGTGATTGACAAGCCACGAGATGAGTCAGTCTGTCTAGTGCGTGCGAGGTTATAGTTCTTTATTATTCAAAGGTGCGCGGTGACTATATTTCTCTTTTGAAATTTGTTTATTTGTAGCTATGGCAACCAGAGGGTGTGTAAATAGCCCAAACATTTTCTGTTATATTTGTGGAAAATTTACTGTGAAAAAACAAAGGCGAGATATTACAGACTTCGTCAAGAAAGCATACTATGCGTACTTCGGAATGAAACTTGGGGATCAAGACAAATCATGGGCTCCACATAAAGTTTGCAGTGTTTGTGTTGAACAACTTAGACTGTGGAGTAAAGGTAAAAAGGATTCTTTACCTTTTGGGATTCCAATAGTCTGGCGTGAGTCTAGAAATCACAGCAATGACTGCTATTTTTGTTCATTTAACGTGCAAGGCTACAATACTAAAAATAAAAAAGAAATTTCTTATCCAAACTTTCAGTCTGCTATAAGACCTGTTGCTCATGGACCTGGTATACCTGTACCTACTAAACCAAATACTCTTGATATAACTTCATCTGATTCGGTGTCTGATGACGATGAAAACGATGATATTGATTGTTTTCAAACCGAAACATCTGGTGAACCCCAATTGTTTACACAAAGTGAACTTAATGATTTGGTAAGAGATGTGTGTCTCCCGAAGGATTCTTCAGAGATTTTGGGATCCAGACTTCGTACAAAGAACTTGCTTTCTCCCGGGACGTCATTTTACTGGTACAGAAATCGAGAAAAAGAATTCATCCAATATTTTTCTCAAGAAAATCACTGGTATATTGCAACAATGTTTCGGAATTAATACTTAATCTAGGCGCTGCAGTCTATGACCCAAATGAATGGAGACTTTTCATTGATTCCTCCAAAAGAAGTTTCAAAGGCGTCTTCCTTCACAACGTAACTTGTATGCATCCGTTCCTGTGGCTCATTCTGTTCACTTGAAGGAAACGTACGAAAATCTTGAGCTTCTTCTAGCTAAGGTTAAATACAAAGAACACGGTTGGCTACTTTGTGGAGATTTAAATGTGATTTGTATGTTGTTAGGTTAACAACCAGGTTATACGAAATTTCCATGTTTTTTGTGTGAATGGCATAGCCGAGCAAGAACTCAGCACTGGATAAAAAAGGAATGGCCACGCAGAGTCAACCTGACACCTGGTTCTAAAAACATTCAACGTGAAAGTTTGGTTGACACGAAGAAAGTCCTTTTACCTCCGTTTCACATAAAATTGGACTTGATGAAGCAATTTGTTAAGGCCTTGGACGAAGATGGAGATTGTTTTAAGTATCTGTGTGGTAAACTCCCAACTCTTTCGAAAGCAAAATTGAAAGAAGGAATTTTCGTTGGTCCCGGATTAGAAAACTGACTTTGGATGAACACTTTGAAAGAACAATGAACAATGTTCATTTCAAAACATTGTGAACAACATGCTAAATAAGTTAAAAGAGTTTGGTTTTAATAAGAGTTTAAAATTGCATTTCTTACATTCACACTTGGATTACTTCCCTGAGAATCTCGGAGCACTCAGCGAAGAACAAGGAGAACGGTTTCACGAAAACATCAAAGAAATGGAGAAGAGATATCAGAGAAGGTGGGACATCAGCATGATGGCTGATTACTGCTGGATGTTGAAACGGGATACTCCAGAATTATTACATAAAAGTAGAGGAACAGCGATTACATTCGAGACAAAAAGGCATAGATCTCACAAGAAAATTCAGGACAAATGAAGATGAATATGTAATTGATGTTAATAGTCTTCTTTCTTTTTAAAGTTGTTTGCATTTGTAATTAGTATAACAAAGCGAAATAGGTATTTAATGTAAATTGAAATAAATAATATTTATTTATGTTGTTGTTTTTCCCTTCCATTTTGGAGAAAATCCTTACGTGATAGAAAAAAATGGACACCTTATTCGAAATGAGCATAGTTGAATTATATAAAATCAGTTATTAGTAAGAAAACAACTCTTACAAAGTTCTCATTCGCAGGCCTGTGTAATAGAATGTATATGAACTCTTTTTAATACCACTGATCCGATGTCCTTTGTAAATTCTTAATAGTAGCATTTTCTTTACAGAAAGACTTCACACTGGCATAAATTTTCTTCTCAAAATGTGGCTTGAAAACCTGTTAAGAGAAATTTATAAGATAAAGCAATTAAAAGCTACAGATCGAGTTTTACGGTAAACAAAATGTTAAGAAGTCTAACAATGTATTATTAGAGCGTATCTGTTTCAAAAAGGTGACAGATTACTGTACTTTGTAAACAGGTGATCAACTTAAAAGTGTGCACTGCAAAGTTTCTTATATACTTTGACGCGCACATTTTTAAGTTGCTTACCCTATACTATATACATACACACCTACACATACATATACCGATATGTTGTTAGTGCATGACCCATACAGTAATTTACTCGGTGCAACATTATCCATTATAATAGTCTCAGTGAATCACGCATACATGTCACCCTCATATGGGTGTGCAGATTTCCTTTGTTTACAACGTTGATGTACAATTTCCGAAAAAAATTCGCCTACAAATATAAAATTTCTAATCATCATAAAAAATTAGTAATCATTCGTGATTGGATTTTGTTTTAGAAATTTTATTACTGTCACCAAAAGTGACTACAATATCAAAAAAAAATAAAAACAATATTGCCCATTAGGAATTTTTTATGCTTTTTTCAGAAATTTTGTCTGTAGACGAACATTTTTCCGAAACTGTACATACCGCTTTCAATTTCAATCGATATATCGTATAATAATAATAATAATAATAATAATAATAATAATAATAACGTCAGTGAATGATAATCACTGTGCTCCGATTAGCCAACTATACAATTGTGAAAAGGATTTACAAACTTTCATAATTATTAATTAAACCCTTTCGTGTACGTACCTTAAAATAAATAAGTAATAGAAAGAAGAAGCTATTCACAATGATAATAAAACCATCGCCATGGCACCAATAGTCTGTTTGCTGAGGAGAAAAGAGAGAGTGAATTAAACATTACTTTCCTTTAATCACAATGTTATTATGTGTTGTTGTTTTTTAAACGTTGAATTGAAAAGTACAACGTCTTAGTTTAAATATGTCATCATTTTTGTTTGAAAATACAGTATCTATTAATTGGTGCTTGGAAGTGAAAGCGAGTTAAATGCAGTCAGAACGTCAACACTCAAAAGTGATTCAAGTACTTGAGTCACTTCTGATCACGGTTTTCTTCCCATAAAGACGGATTTGAGTCACTTCGCGGGCACGCACTCGGTGCGCAGAATATAGATTTAAGTAGGCCTACTCGAGTCGCTTTTTTGGCAAAAGGCAAAAATCGACTAAAAATGCACTCGAATCACTTTAATTTCCAAGCATACAAGTCTTAATTTATTTTGATATAGTGTATAGTGTATATCTTTACACTCTACACTTTAATTTCTTTTTTCAGTATTTTTAGTATTAAATAAAAATAAATACTGATCGACTGAACGTTATATTCGCAGACAGCAAAAAACACATTTAACTCATATATATATATATATATGTATAGAAACGACGTAAGTAAAGAGGAGTGTTCTGCACACGAGGAAGAGAAATAACGAACAAATGAAAAATGAGGTAACCGCCCGGGAAGATCAGTCAGAAGTCGTAATTCTCCTACATAGGGCAGAAACCAATGCCTTGAGAGGGCACCCTCGCAAATCGTGAATATGTACATTTAACTGCAATGACCACGCAGTATATTAATGTATAGAAACGACGTAAGTAAAGAGGAGTGTTCTGCACACGAGGAAGAGAAATAACGAACAAATGAAAAATGAGGTAACCGCCCGGGAAGACTGATCTTCCCGGGCGGTTACCTCGAGGTAATGACCAGCATTCCATTAAAACCATCTGGACACGAAAGCGTTATGCATTTCCTCGATTGTTTAAATGTACGACAAGTTGTGTTAACTTTTATCCCGTCGTAGTTAGTGGCTAGCGTCCTCTCCTTTTACTCAAGAGGTGATAGATTTGAACCTTGGTGGGGACGGTTCTTTCAGCATGAAAATTCGTGCATATATATATATATTATATATATATATATATATGTAGGGTAGACTGGGGCAAAACGCCCATGCTGGGTAATAATCCTATGCATATTTATTTCATATGTAAATGACTGTGCATGCGTATTTACGTTTCAACTTGTCCGCAAGGAAGTAAATTTTCAACTAACAGCGTTTGCTAGGCTGTGAACGGAGGAAGGTATGTAATTTTGGAGTTCTCTTATTTTTTACTTAAAAAAATGTAATTTTGTTATTATAAGAGTTGTAAGATTAATTACGTTAATAATGTTATATAGATTCAAATGATATATATTATTGTGTTATTTAAAGTATTTAAATAATATACAGTATATTCTTTATTGTTTCGCTCTCATTTGCATTTCTGTAAAAGATCCAATTATAAACATTGGTGCATTTGGGTAAAAAGCCTACCTGGTCATTGGGGTAAAAAGCTCTATCTAGGCTTTTAACCCCATTTCCATTTTATATTAATATTTTGTTGCAAAGGGGGTGGGGAATGCAATGAAGGGGGAGGGGGTATGCAATGAAGGGGGAGGGGTATGCAATGAAGGGGGAGAGGGGAGGGGTCTTCGGGGGAAAAGGGAGGATGACCTCCCCCCAAAGGGGTAGCCTAAACCTAAGAGAGGAAGAGAAAGGAGAGACGGAGGAGGTTTTTGGGGGAGAAAGTGGGATGTCCTCACTCCCCCAAAGGGAAACCTAACTTAAGTCTTAACCTAAGAAGGAAGGAGAGAGTTCTTTATTCCGCTGAAGTTCGCATCATTATGAAGCTCCCAAAGCCAAGCAGGTCTTGTATAGAGGAAGGTTGAGTTGTCAGATACCACTTTTTATTTTAATTGTTCAGGTATTCATTATTAGGGTGAGCCGCTAGATACCACCATTTATTTTAATTTACACGAGTTGCCAAATAGTGTTTTTAATTGTTCAGGTATACATTATTAGGGTGAGTTGCTAGATATCGCCATTTATTTTAATTTTTATTTATATGAGGATAGTTGTGAACTACCGCCATTTATTTTAATTCACACGAGTTGTCAAATAATGTTCTTATTTATTAAAAGCAAGAGCAACTTTTCCTTAATGTTATTCAGAAAAAGAAAATTCACTAGACAATTGGCAAAAAGAAATTGTTCCATTAACATATCTCGTAGATTAATATTCAATTTACCATTCGTTTTCACTAAAACCTTAGAATGTATACCGTCTATTTACTTTTGACAATCCTTGAGCAATTTTTTCCTTAATGTTATTCAGAAAAAAAAATTCACTAAGCAAAAGTAAATCGAGCCGTTAGCATATTCTCTTAGATTAATATTCAATTTACCATTCGTTTTCACTAAAACCTTAGAATGTATACCGTCTATTTCCTTTTGACAATCCTTCTTCTCCGAATTAAATAAAACACCATTACAGCATTCTGTTTATTCAGAGGAAGAAATATACATTGGAATGATCAAAAAAACTAAAAATAAAAAATAATATAAGATATACGAAACGTATAATCGTCAAAACGTTAAATATATTGAAAATAAATACATACACTTCAACTTCGCACAAATTCAAAAATAAGAAATACAAAACGTATAACCCTCAATATACAGTACAGGAGAAAATATATATATATATATATATATATATATATATATATATAATTATGTTAAATATATTGAAAATAAATACACTCACTTTGTTTTACTGCGCAAAACACTAAACTCACACGTAATCGAGCCTAGCCACATCGTTATTGTTTTGCATTACGCAGTATACGCGGCTTAACATTATTTCACAGGCCAAGTTATAGGGAAACCTATGCTCTATATAAAGGGTCTTCATATCGTTCAGTACTTTTTTGTACCCACTTTACATCCGTTTGGTCAGTTATCTTTAAACGAATTCAATCAAAAACACGCACAAAGAAATCATCGTTAGCCACAACATCAATATTAAACTGTCCTTTTCAATTATGGGTTTATTCTTACCGATGAACTAAGGTGACCCATTTATCTACCAGCCAATTTTTCTACTTTTTGTTGTCGTAACCGTTGAACAAAATGCCCTCAAAAAACTCGGAAGAAAATGATTTATAATTTCGTCGATTGGAGTTATAAATTAAATAAAGAGCAGAGTTAAACTAATGCAGTTACAAGGCAAAACTCCTAAAATACTCAATACAGAAGCATGAGAGCGTGCAAGCAAGCAATCATTCGAAAGTTATTACTTGTACAGAAAATTTTCAATTTTAATGTTTCCACTTCAATTACCCCTATTAAATTTTCTGAATTCCAATTAGTAATTTTTTAAACTTTTTACAAAGCAAAACTCCTAAAATACTCAATACAGAAGCACGAGGGCATGCAAGCAAGCAATCATTCGAAAGTTATTACTTGTACAGAAGATTTTCAATTTTAATGTTTCCACTTCAACTGTCCCTATTAAATTTTTTGAATTCCAATTAGTAATTTTTTAATCTTTTTACAAAGCAAAGGAGCTCATTACAAAACATTATAATCAAACCACAAAGCTCATAATTTTTACCCCATCTTTATATACAGCATATTTATTTGATATCAACAAGGTTTCAAAAAACCGAAAAAACAGACTTCAAATAGTACCCCAAACAAAATATGAAATCAACTAGTTATTTATAATTTTCTTATAACTTCTGTGATCATGCGGAAAGCATCACAAGATTTGTACTGAATATTTATATAAATCTAAAAAAAAGAAATTTTATATTCAGTGAAACCTGCATTGATGTGTTTGAATGTACCAAAGCCAAATGAGTGGTCACACACCTCATTTTAAAACTCATTTTCCATGTACGGTCACCAAAGAACCTCAACAAAAGATAAAAAACGTTGCTTAATGCTTTTCGTACCATTCTTTGTGGCTTACAGCAGACCAAATGTAGGAGAAAAAATATTTTTAATTCACTTCTGAAGTAAACGCTGTTTAACAATGCATTTTATCTCTCGTTAGCTTAATTTTTCATACCGCATCCGATAGGTTAAACTGTAAAGAAAAGATTATTTATTTATTTTTGTATTTCGAATGGACTTTCACATCACCGTGGCCATTTCCTCGTAACCATAGATTTATAAGATAAACGTCCATATGCGAAACATTTTTCTTTAGAACTGAAACACTAAAAATCTCTCTCTCTCTCTCTCTCTCTCTCTCTCTCTCTCTCTCTCTCTCTCAATCTCTCTCTCTCTCTCTCTCTCTCTCTCTATATATATATATATATATATATATATATATATATGATTCGGTGTGAGGCGGAGATGAACCGAGAGAAGGCCAAGCGTGAGGCGGATGCGAGATGGTCCCAGGGAGAACTGGAGGCTTCTAGTTCAAGCACATCTGAATCATCAGATTCAGATACTGTAGTTTTTAAGGAGTCAGCACGAAAACGTTCCACTCCTAAGCGATTGAAGTCTGTGATTACGCCTGACATTTCCTTAGCCTTGGATCGCCACAACATCAGTGACAGGAAAGGAATGGCAGTGGTCGCAGCAACTAGTAAATCGCTAGGGCACAACCTTGGACGAAGTGTCAATCACACACAGCACCATTCGTCGCGTGAGACAATGTGCAGGTGAAGCGGTGTGCCGCGAAGATCAGGCCACTTTCAAGACCCATGAGCCCCTTCTCTTGCACTGGGATAGTAAGCTGCTTACAGATATCTCCCATGGGTTAGAGGTGGTGGACCGTGTGGCTGTGCTTGTAACTGGTAACGGGGAAGAGAAACTCCTTGGAGTTCCAATGGTAGCTGCTGCAACTAGAGCATCTCAGGCTCAGACGTGCCTGAAGCTTGTGGACGACTGGTCTTTGAGGGGCAACGTTCGAGGTCTTGTTTTTGATACAACTGCGTCCAACACGGGACTTCATGCTGGAGCTTGTACTCTCATTGAAAAGGAGTTGGGTATTGATCTGGTGTGGATCGATGCCGACACCACATGGTAGAATTCGTCCTTGCTGCGGCCTTCGGTGCATGTTTCGGAACATCCAGTGGACCTGAAATTGGCCTATTCAAGCGCTTCAAGCAGCACTGGGTTTTCATTGATCGCAGCAAGTTCGAGAGTGCACCCGCCAGCCTGTTCATTGAAACAGCAGAGCAGAGGAAGGAAATGGTCTCCTACTACAAGGAGGCTGTCAAGAAGAAGAGCCAGCGGGACGACTATGATGAACTGATGTTTCTCTGCCTCCTTTTCTTGGGAGGGAAGCTTGACGGTCCTGTGAGAATTCGAAGCCATGGAGCCATGCACCATGCGCGATGGATGGCCAAGGCCATTTACACGCTCAAGGTGTTCCTATTCAGAGATCAATTCACCTTGCTTCAGACTGAGAAACAGAACATCGAGGAACTAAGCCTGTTTATCACGCTCCTTTACGGCCGCTACTGGAACGAGACCAGTGTTGCATACATGGCTCCATTGAATGACCTCACTTTCTTGCGCCAGCTGAAAGCTCACCCAGGAAAGACGAACGACGCGGCATTTGTGGTTCATTTCTGAGCACTTAATCCCCTTGGCACTCTTTGATCCTCGAGTTCACGCGTCCACGAAGGAGAGGATTGCTCACAACATCGTAGGTGTTCCCGAAAAAAGAAAAGGACTCAAGCGTGTGGACGGAAAAACGTTCTCCTCGAGCAATCCCTTGGAATTCTATGCCACCAAACGTTCAGCAATCTTCTTCAACCTCGTCATGCAGCACGGAAGTGAACAGGCGCAATCATTCCTGTCCAAGACACCAAATGATTGGAACACAGATCCAGCTTACCAAGGAATGAAGGAACGTGTAGAGAAGATGGCAGTGGTTAACGATTGCGCAAAAAGAGGAGTTGCGCTCATTAAGGCTTTCAACAGCACAATCACGAAGGATGAAGCGCAAAAGCAGTACCTTCTCCGCGCAGTCGCTCAGCACCGCAAGGAATTCAAAGAGCCGACTAAAACTGGTCTCAAGAAGACCTAAAGATCTTCAACTGTGTGCATTATTTGTTCCGCTGTTATAATTTCATAATATATTAATATATATATATATATATATATAATATAATCATAAATTGTCAAGTCATTATTATCCTTGTTCAATAAATGTTGCAGTCATAAATTGTCGTCATTATTCAAATTGTTTCATTTTGAGCGAGTGCATAAAAAGGTCCTAGAGCAAAGATAATTGGCAGGTTTATTCATGTGGGAGAATAGAATAAGGGCAGATGTGACCGAATTTAAAATTCCAAAAAACGCTGTTGTGGACCACCCTAATATATATATATACCGGGTGTTTTAGGACGAAAGTTCAATACTTTGGGAGGTGATAGTGTCGGTCATTGTGAGAAAAAAAGTTCATATGAACATGTGTCTAATTCTGAATGGTTACGGAGATAGAGATGTTTGAATTTACAAATACAAAAGCATTGTTAATGGTAATCAAGAAAGAGAAACCAATTACTGTTTCTAGCATTTAATGTTTAAACATTGGCATTTTTAATGGTATCAGATACAGAAATGACAAATTTGTTACAGTTTACAACACGTTTTCGAAAATCCCACCGACAACCTCAATGCACTTTGCAACTCGTGTGCTAAGATCGTGTGTTGTTCGTCTGAGTTGATCTTGATGTTCCTTTACGCGGGCAGCAGCATCCAAAATGCGCGCGAGCAATTCGTCTCGTGTATCCACCTTTCTTTTGTAAACTTGACTTTTCATCCACCCCCTACAAACAATAATCTAAAGGAGAGAGGTCTGGAGACCTTGGTGGCCATTGAATGGGACCACCGCGGGGGAAGGAAGAGCTGCGCGCGAATCAGATTCAAACAGCTCTATCTCCGTAACCATTCAGAATTAGACACATATTCATATGAACTTTTTTTCTCACAATGACCGATATTATCACCTCCCGAAGTATTGACCTTTCCTCCTGAAACACCCTGTGTATATATATATATATATATATATATATATATATATATATATATATGAATGAACTCAGAATGGTCCCCTGAGTTTTTTATGATACACACAGACCGTGCATGGAACAAGGAACTCTTCTGGGATAATTAAATCCACTATAGTCCGTATAAGTAATGGTAAATGACAAATACCATAGTTTTTCTTTTTCATGATGCTAGCCCGATGTGGGCAACGGGTCACTCGCAAAGAGGTCCCATAAATATAGCTTCCCTCACCAGCTATCTGCAAAGCAGACAGGATCCAGCTTTAGGACATGGATCTAGGGTTTAAAGCAGCCTAGCCATGCTACATTTAGAACCTCAATATAAGCAAAAGACTCGCTGCCTTCACGTCAGATTGAATACATCAAAGAAAAAGGGGTAACTATTATATTTCAGCCAAAAACCAAAACTTAAACCTCAACTGGTAGAATTGAGCGTCCACTTTTCAAGGCACATAACATGTCCGTTTCAAGATGGCTGAAATATAATAGTTACCCCTTTTTCTTTGATGTATTCAATCTGACGTGAAGGCAGCGAGTCTTTTGCTTATATTGAGGTTCTAAATGTAGCATGGCTAGGCTGCTTTAAACCCTAGATCCATGTCCCAAAGCTGGATCCTGTCTGCTTTGCAGATCGCTGGTGAGGGAAGCTATATTTATGGGACCTCTTTGCGAGTGACCCGTTGCCCACGTCGGGCAAGCATCATGAAAAAGAAAAACTATGGTATTTGTCATTTACCATTACTTATTCGGACTATAGTGGATTTAATTATCCCAGAAGAGTTCCTTGTTCCATGCACGGTCTGTGTGTATATATATATATATATATATATATACATATATATATATATATATATCGGTGAATTTATGCATGCATTTTAATTAGCTGTACGTTTTGGAGAGGTTTTAGATATCACGCACAAATATTTTAGGAACTTACCAAAAGTTATTTTGTATAAAATGAAAAAGTAGCATCTCCATAAACCCGCAAGTAAAAAGAAAAAGTATTTCAAGGCTTTTCGTGTGTTCAGAAATACATCTCGTCAGGGAACGAATGCTCACTCTTTTAAGTCGTAATTTCATTGAGATTATTCAACCTCTGTCGTGCGCAACCCTTTAATTTATGTGGTGCACACTCTTTTCCGATTTCACTTCACTGACACTATTTATGTCGTGCGCAACCCTTTAATTTATATGCCGCGCACCTTTATTTCTATTGTAACTTATTTCTTACGTGCGTGTTCTTTTCGTTCAGGATGACTCGGCCTATCCTCTCGATTGGCCCTTTAAATTGATAGGCGTAAGTTCCTTCGGCTTACTGAAAGCCTACTTTGAATTTCAAACTTTGAATGTTAATTGACCCTCAGCTTACAAGAGAGGCCTATTGCAAGGTAGCGAAAAACAACACACGCCCTCTTATAAAGTTTATTAAATTTCACTCAAATTAGTACATGAATTTAGAGAATTAGTCTGAAGTAAAATTACCAATTTTTCCTACATTAAAATCCAATTAAAAATTCAAAGAAAAAATTCAAAGTTATCTGAATTTAAAAATCATTTATACACAGGGGCTTTTCATTTGCGTGTAACAAAACAAGTAACAATACATGAAGTTTTCGAAATCGACGAAGAAAATTGAAAAAATACTTTACTTACAGTACAGGTGTCAACTATTCTCAATTGTGCTACGAAATGACCGCGGATTTGTTGCCAGAACGAAACAAAATGAAAGTCCGCCAAATAACGTGACTTCCTTTCTGAACCCAATTGACGGGTCATGCAAACTAGGGCACAGACGTACCGTTTAACATTTAATTTGAACCAAATTAAATTAAGTTAAAATTCACCAAATGTGTGGTCCGTTGACTAACATTAGTTAAGGTCTTCGAACTAAGTTCTCTTCTCTGGTCGCTAACAATAAGTTCTTGTAACCAAACTGGCGTAAACGAATGAAATGCAAATTTTCAAGTACAATCATTACAGTTCAAATTTAACTTCTAAATTTTTTCTATTACACCACAAGTTTTACAAAGTTATTTAAGCCACAGTTAACTTCAGGAGGACGACTACAAACTGACTTAAAATTTAAATTTTACCTTACAATTCTTAAGGAGCACGCCTCTAATATTTTGAAAACCTATCAAACCCTTTGTTTCTCTCAAAGCCGTCCCCCCTGAAGGCTATCACCCATACATAAGGAAAGAAGGAGTCTTTACTGAGATTCCCAAGATCACTGTCCTCCCATTGGAGAATGTTCCCACTTCAGGGTATAGACCCCTCCTTCTTCCAAAAATACATTTAAATATAGTTAACAGATTCGAAGCCACCTGATCTCCCAATTTTCTGACCCATGTCATGGTTAAATTTAGCAAGTGGATTCGAACTTGGCTTACAAAAATCGCACCGCCATGCGAAAGAGAAACTAACCATTTTACATCTGGATCCTTTGGTTATAAATCTCCGTGGCTAAGCGGTTTGGGTTTTCTCTTCCCATGAGAACAGCAAATTAAAATCGAACGACCGTTCTACAATCGGAAACATCTTTGATTTATTCCGTTATGAATATTCATAACCCAAAACGCTTGGCTTTTAGAGATCTACAAAATAAAACCTCAGAACTAAAATTTCTACTGTTATTTTACAAAAGATTTCTGCATGCCAATTTCATGGTTACGACACTCTTTATTGAATTTATAACGCCAATCGACGAAATTATAAATCATTTTCTTCCGAGTTTTTTGTAGGGCATTTTCTTCAACAGTTACGACAATAAAAAGTAGAAAAATTGGCTGGTAGATAAATGGGTCACCTTAGTTCATCGGTAAGAATAAACCCACGAATGAAAAGGAAAGTTTAATATTGATGTTGTGGCTAACGATGATTTCTTTGTGCGTGTTTTTGATTGAATTCGTTTAAAGATAACTGACCAAACGGATGTAAAGTGGGTACAAAAAAGTACTGAACAATATAAAGGCCCTTTATATAGAGCATAGGTTTCCCTATAACTTGGCCTGTGAAATAATGTTAAGCAGTAAAACAAAGTGAGTGTATTTATTTTCAATATATTTAACATAATTATATATATATATATATATATATATATATATATATATATACGACCTGTTTTTAAAAATCAATAATTTTTTTGTTAATGATTTATTTTAACTTTCCTTTTAGAGAATGACACATTGGAAATAGGAGTTTTTTTTAAGCTATGTATAGAAAATTGTTTCTTTCAAATGACCTCCATTTTCACCTTCACAAATTCGTACGCTTTCAACAGCGTTCTTCATAACATTTCGCAGGATATCTGGTCCTAGTCCCCTTATTTCTGCCCGGATATTATTCTTTAGCTCCTGGATAGTACATGGTTTGTTAACATAGACCTTATCCTTCAAATAGCCTCAAAGGAAATAGTCGGGAGCTGTTAGATCTGGTGATCGTGGTGGCCATTCAAATGCAGAATTTCTGGATATCAAACGTTCACCAAAGAGTTCTCTTAAAAGGCCCATAGTTAGCCTGGCGGTGTGGGCAGTGGCCCCATCTTGTTGGAACCACATATCTGGTTTGTCTGCAACAGCTGGTCGTAAGTAATTTTCAATCATGGCCCGATATCTGTCGCCAGTTATGGTCGCGGCGACTCCGGGCTCACTTTCAAAGAAGTACGGGCCAATGACCTTTTCGGATGTAACACCGCACCATACTGTACACTTAACTGGATGTAATTGACGTTGGTGAAGTGTTTCAGGGTTCTCAGTACCCCATATCCTGCAGTTTTGCTTGTTTACAAAGCCATTAAATTGAAAATGAGCTTCATCACTCATCATCAGATTGTGAGTAAAGTCATTCCGTCTGGCCATTTCTTGGAAGCGGACTGCATAGGCAAGGCGTTTTGGACGATCTGTTGGCTTTAGTTCTTGCACTAGTTGGACTTTGTACGCAAACAGGTGTAATTCGTTTTATAAATCCTTTGAAGAGACCTGCGAGATATTCCAAGCTGAGCAGAACGCCTTCGGGTTGATGTTTCGGGATTCTCCTCTACACTCCTCTGCACGCATACACGATTAGCACCATGTCGGGCTGAACGTGGTCTCCCGGCTCGTGGAAGATCGCTAACTGAGCCCTGCATCTGAAAAAGCGCGACCAAGCGACGGACAATCCTCTCCGAAGGCGGTGTCCGCACTTTGAAATGACGGGAATAGGCTCTTTGGGTTAACTTTATCGATTGATGATGCTCGAAGTAAAGCTCTATGATTTTGGTTCGCTGCTGAGTTGTGTATTTTTCCATGATTAATTTGCAAGGGGTCCTTTATATATATAGAGAAAAGAAAAAAGAAATAATAATAAACAAAAAAATTATGAATTTTTAAAAACCGGTCGTGACTTTTGCGCCACCCTGTATATATATATATTTCTCCTGTACTGCTATATTGAGGGTTATACGTTTTGTATTTCTTATTTTTGAATTTGTGCGAAGTTGAAGTGTATGTATTTATTTTCAATATATTTAACGTTTTGACGATTATACGTTTCGTATATCTTATATTATTTTTTATTTTTAGTTTTTTTGATCATTCCAATGTATATTTCTTCCTCTGAATAAACAAAACGCTGTAATGGTGTTTTATTTAATTCGGAGAAGAAAGGATTGTCAAAAGTAAATAGACGGTATACATTCTAAGGTTTTCGTGAAAACGAATGGTAAATTGAATATTAATCTAAGAGATACGTTAATGGAACGATTTCTTTTTGCCAATTGCCTAGTGAATTTTTTTTTCTGAATAGCATTAAGGAAAAGTTGCTCTTGCTTTTAATAAATAAAAGCATTATTTGACAACTCGTGTCAATTAAAATAAATGGCGGTAGTTCACAAGTATCCTCATATAAATAAAAATTAAAATAAATGGGGGGTATTTAGTAACTCTCCATAATATAAATGAAAATTAAAATAAATGGCGATATCTAGCAACTCACCCTAATAATGTATACCTGAAAAATTTAAAAACGCTATTTGGCAACTCGTGTAAATTAAAATAAATGGTGTATCTAGCAACTCACCCTAATAATGTATACCTGAACAATTAAAATAAAAAGTGGTATCTGGCAACTCAACCTTCCTCTATATAAGACCTGCCGAACTTCGGCGGAATAAAGAACTCTCTCCTTCCTTCTTAGGTTAAGACTTAGGTTAGGTCTCCCTTTGGGGGAGTGAGGACATCCCACTTTCTCCCCCAAAGACCTCCTCCGTCTCTCCTTTCTCTTCCTCTCTTAGGCTAAGGCTACCCCTTTCGGGGGAGGTCATCCTCCCTTCTCCCCCAGAAGACCCCCCTCTCCCCCTTCATTGCATACCCCCACCCCCCTTTGCAACATACCCCCTCCCTCTTTGCAACATTGATCATTATCTCTGCGACATCTCTGCACTCGTCCATTTTGCGCCCATACTACTGGTCACCACTGTCACAAAACACTGGCAGCAGTCGAATAAGCCCGTTCAAACGGCATCGAAATGATCACCCTCCCTCTTCATTGCACCCATAAGATGCAGCCTCTAGACAGAACCTTTTTTAAAACTTTGAAAAATGGTTATAATTTTGCTGCTGACACATCTACAGATCTACAGAAGCTAAGGCTAACGAAGACCCTAAGATCCACTCTAAGGTTAGCCCGAGAGGAAGGAAAGAGTAGGGGGTTAAGAGAAGAGAATAAGGGGTTACGTAAGTAGCAACACCTATCACTCGTGGGTTAACATTCATTCAGAAAAAGAGAAAAAAGGCTCACCATCATCATCCGCCGGCCACTGCCGACAAGTCAGAAAAATAGTCGAAGAGAAGAGGAGAGGGGTGAAAGATGAAAAGAAGTAAAATAAGAACGCTTACAATCCATGCAAACACAGTCTTAACTCACTGTCATACCATGCAAGCTACAGACATGCAAGTAAAGAGAGTTACAGACATGGATGGTGTCGAACCAAGGTAAAAGGATAAGCTTTTATGAAATAGCAGAAATATTTGCAGCTGCTTATAACAGATCTGCAATGGTTGAGAAATCAGTAAATGTTGTTAAGGCATGCGGACTTTGGCCTTATAACAACATTTTTCATGATGATGAATTTATTGCGACTAAGCTAACAGAAGAGCCTCCACCAATACAGCAGTGTTCCGAAGAAATACAGTCAGAAATACTTTTCATAATGCTAAAGGAAGAAAGTCTCGTTCTAGAAACTGCAAGTGGAGCAGAAGCATCATCATTAGCTCAAACAAAAACACTTCCACGAAACAATATCGATACCACTACAGAAAGTGTGGAAAACTGTGAAGAAAAACATATGGCTGAAGAAGTGCTTTCTGAACTTTCTCCGGCTCCTAAAGCAGTTAATAAGCGCCTCCGAAAAAGAAAAACCGAAAAGGCCGAGATTTTAATCTCGTCCCCATATAAAAATAAATATTTTTGGGTAAAAAGCCCCCTGTTGTAGTTTGCTTCTTTGGGGATGCTTCAGTGTTTCTGGTCAAGGAAAGCTTGTTGTCATCGATGGAATCTTGAATTCGAGGAAATATCAGGAAAATTTAAAAGAAAATGTATTGCCTTCAGTTCGGGAGTTGGGAATGGGTCGCAACTGGGTACTGCAGCAAAATAATGAACCAAAACATAAGAGTAAGAGCACCATGAAATGACTTCAACAAAAGAATTTCAAGCTTCTCGAGTAGTCCAATCAAAGCCCAGATTTCAATTTAATCGAGAATTTATGGTTTAATTTGAAAAAGGTTGCTTGCAAGAGAAACCCTTCGAATCTGAATGAATTGCAACAATTTTCTTTAGAAGAATGGGCTAAAATTTCTACTGAGAGATGTCAAAACCTTGTAGAAAAATACCCAAAACGAATCAGTGAAGTCATTCAAGCAAAAGGTAGACACACAAAGTATCAAATAATTTTGTAAATAAATGTACGAAAACTTTTGCATTAACTTTTTTTTTTAATTTTCCTCAAATTCTTTGATGTTTTACATTTTATGTTGCAATTAAACTAATTTTTTTATTTGTTAAAATTTCCAAGCGAAATGTAAACTTTTCATAACTATCCTACATAGTAGAAAAGATAAGGACCAATAGAACTTAATATTTCTCTGTACGAATGCTTATGGACTCCACCAAATATATCCATCGTGTTCTGCCTATCAGGCAGGTCCAACTCAGGTGTCCCGCCAAAGTGTTCTATCCTGAGCTATCCTTTTCATCTCATGATAGCTCCTGCCTGCCTTCAAATCTTCCAGCATTGCTTTCCTTTTCCTTCCCCTCGGCCTTCTACCTTCATATCTACCCTCTATCACCTCCTTCAACAATCCTTCTCTCAACACATGTCCGATCCATTTCTTCTGTCTTTCTCTTATCACCTTAATGAGTCTTCTTTCCTCCCTCACCTGTTGCAGTACTTCTTCATTACTTTGGTGTTCCCTCCAGCTTATCTTTAGCATTCTTCTTCAAATCCACATTACAAAACTTTCCAAGAGTTTCTTTTCAGTTGTTTTCAGTGTCCACTGTCCATGTTTCTACTCCATACAGTACCACACTCCATATCAAACTTTTTACTAACCTTTTCTTCAACTTCAAGTTCAGTTTACCTGTAAGTAGTCTTCTCTGTCTCTCAAAAGCTACCTTACCCATACCAATTCTAGATCTTACTTCCTTATTGCAATCTCCATTGTTGGTTAATAAACTTCCCAGATATTTAAACTGCTCAGCTTCTTCTAAGGTCCGATTTCCTATCGTTAGGTTCATTTGTGCTCCTTTCCTTCTTGCAATTTTCATTACCTTTGTCTTGGTTCCATTAATTCTCATTCCGAATTTTCCGCCGTTGTTGTCAAACTATTGACCATTCTTTGCAGTCCTTCCTCAGTACTACAAACAAATGCCTTGTCATCTGCAAACATTACAGATTTGACCAATTTACCTCCCACTCTGATTCCCTCTTCCATATCTGAGAGTGCTTCTATTAATTATCATTGCTTCCGCATAGATGTAAAATAACACGGGGGACAGGGAGCATCCTTGCCTGACCTCTCTCCCAACCAATCCAGACTCCGATTCTCCTCCTGCAACTCTAACATTCACAGTCTGCCCAAGATATTGGTTTTTTATCAGCTTACGGTCCCTCCAGTCAACATTAATATTCTTCAATATTTACATTAGTTTCCTCCATTGGACTCTGTCAAAAGCTTTTTCAAAGTCAATAAAACAAACAAACATTTCCTGATCATGTTCCAGCACTCTCTCCCATCATTCTTATAATACCAATAGCTTCTTTTGTTCCGCATTTTTACCTAAATCCAAACTGATCCTCTCCAATGTACTGCTCAGCTCTGTTCGTTAGTCTTCTGGTTAGTATCCTTAGCATTATTTTTGATACATGGCTGACTAAGCTTATGGTTCGAAATTCTGAACACTTGGTGGCTCTGGGTTTCTTGGGGATAGTGATCATAGAGACTCTCATGAAGTCAGCAGGCCATTCTCCACTTTCATACATGTTTCTGCACAATACATCCATCTCCTCTCTAGCATCACCTTCAAGACTTTTCAGAAGTTATGTTGGTACATCATCTGGTCCTGGGGCCTTCCAATATGTCCGGTCCCATACAATCTACTTCCACCTCGTCTGCTTCCTCCATTTCGATGTTATTAGGTTTGTTCTCTTTATCATACAGTTCTTCAATATACTCAATCCATCTCTTGCTCATATCTTCTGGCCTTTTCAGTTTTTCTCCATTTCTCCCCTCTATTTCTCGCACTCCCAAGCTACTTCTTTTCCATCTATTTATGTTCTTAACTTTTTGGTACATTAAATCAGTTCTTCCTTTCCTTTCTAATTCCTCTATTTCCCTGCACTACTCTTCAAGACACATCTCTCTTGCTTTATCAGTTTCTCTTCTCAGTTCGTTATTCAACTGTCTGTATCGTTGTCTCCCTTCTTCTGTATTTATACTCTTCCATTTTCTTCTTCCTTCCATTTTGTCAAGCATCTCTGTAGTGACCCAAAGTTTCCTTGCTTCTCTTTTCACACAACCGATATTTTCCTGTGCGCTCTCCTTTATTGTATCTCTCAGTCTACACCATCTTTCTTCACTTGTCATATGAATGTGGCCGTCATTTCTTTGCCTCCTTATCTATTCATTCACCTTTTTAGCAAAAACTATCTTTTGTTCTCCCTTCAGTTTTTCAGTATCCCATTTCTTCCCTATTTTATTCTTTTTCAGTCTTCAACCTCACCATATTTTCCATTACTACCAAGTTATGATTGGAGTCAGCATCTGCTCCAGAATAAGCTTTCGAGTTCTTCACTGCATTCCTATATCTCTGTCTTACCAAAATAAAGTCAATTTGGAATCTTTCAGTGTCTCCTGGTTTTTTCCATATGTATCTCCTTCTTTTGTGATTTTGGAACCAAGTATTAGTCACCATGAGTTCTTGCCTTCTGCAAAATTCTACTAGCTTTTCTCCTCTTTCATTTGTTATAATGTTATAATGTTTCAGACCAACAAAGACCCTAGGATCCACTCATGGCTGGTCTACCTAACTGTGTTCGTAATTGTGTATTGTGCATGTCCTCCGTGGTGGCAGAGGGGACCTACAATTTTACGTGGGTTCCGAACCACAAAACCTTAATTTTACTACTTTAAACTATACCCAATCTATCAACATATGCGTCTAATCGATTTTTAAACATGTTTATAGACGTGCTACTAATTACTTCTACCGGTAAACTATTCCAGCTATTTACTATTCTATGCGTAAAAAAGTTTTTGGCAACTGCTGTCTCGAACCTTCTACTTGTCAACTTAACCCGTTATTTCTAGTCCTATTATATTGAGATATTTCGAAAAAGCTATCTCTCTCTACGTTATCGAACCCATTCATAATTTTGAAAACGTGGATTAGATCACCCCATAGCTTCCTAGTCTCGAGTGTAGTCAATTTTAACTCCTTAAGCCTATCTTCGTACGACTTCGACCTAAGCGACGGAATCATCTTAGTTGCTCGTCTTTGAACTCTTTCGATTTTGTCTATATCTTTTCGCATATGTGGGTTCCAAAATTGGAACGCGTACTCCAAATGGGGTCTAACTAATGATTTATAAAGAGGAACTATAATATCGCGCGATTTGTACTCAAAATTCCGAGCTATAAAACCTAACACTTTGTTCGCTTTATTGACCGCTGCTATACTTTGTTTCGCTACTTTTAAATCACCAGTGACTATAAATCCTAAATCTTTTTCTTGCTCTACGTTTGCTGACTCCTTCCCTGACATACTATACGCAAAATTACCGTTACGCGAACCTATATGTAAAATTTTGCACTTATCGACGTTAAATCTCATTTGCCAATCAACGATTTTATTCAGATCTTCCTGGATTTTACCTCTATCTTCGTCATTAATCGCCCTACCACCGAACTTCGTGTCATCCGCAAACTTTGAAACTGTACTGACTAGGCCGACATCTAAATCGTTAATATCCGAATAGTTCAACCTCCCTTCCATTTTTTCCCCTCTCCAATCTCACTATTCCAGTCCCCATGATTATTACGTTAGTATTTCTTCCATGGGCTGCAATTATTTCCTCTAGTCTATCATGCATTTCTTCTACTTCTTCTTCCGGATGGGCGCTTGTTGGCATATACACTTGCATGATAAATGTATCTACTTTTTCGCCTTTCATTCTTATCCACATGATTCTATCTGACACACAGCCTAACTCCTTTACGGTGTTTCTTATCCTTCCTCTAACTAAAATAGCAATTCCTCTCTCAGCCTTGTCTCCACCAGAATAAATCACTCTCACGTCTCCACTAATAAAATCTTCTCCTTCTCGCCATCTGACTTATGACAACCCCGTGACATCTATGCTCAGCCTATTCATCTCTTGTTTGATGTTCTCTAACTTTTCTGGTCTATTCATTGTTCTTACATTCCACGTCCTCATCTTTACTCTTTTGTTGGTGTCGCAGGAAATTCGCCTGATGACGACCTGGAAAACACTGCTGCTTCCCTTGCCGAGCGACATTGCCTATCCTTTGACTGGCAACTCCATTTACGCTGTTATTCCTACTTCTCTCTGTGGACATTTCCATGAGTTTAACAAGGACATATTAGTGAAGTGGTTGCCCAATGCCTTCTTCACCGCAGGATAAATGAATTTAGTAACACTTGTCAAAGTTTGTGAACTTCCTCACAACAGAGAAAGTATAAACCTAAGACTTTTATTCTTCACATAAGCTCGAAATTAGGGTACAAAGTCTTTTACAGTAATTTCCAACTTTCTGCTTCGTAAGTTGTCTCTCTTCACAGGGTTCAATAAGAACGACTTATATATATATATATATATATATATATATTATATATATATATAGTAATAACAGTAAAACCTAGCAAAACCGTACATCACTTGGACTGAGAAAATATTCCGTTTGCACATTTATCCGGTTTCGGCAGGGTGGATGTTTATATTTTCTCTTACATAGCAATTGTTTACCTAATAAGCTTTCACTCTCTCTCTCTCTAGCAGGGAAAACTCAATACCAATACTGAATTTAAAAAAGGGGCAAAAATGGCAATAATAGTGCTCAGCTTATTTATATAGCATATTAAAATATACTGTACATATACAGTATGTTTACATAAATGTATTCTACATAAATTCATTACGAGAGCCCGGATTTCAGGCAAAATGTCGCAAATACCTTTTTTTGGCCTAATTTTGTGTTCACAGGAAAAAATACCTTTTTCGTCATAAAGTGCCTAATTTGCCTTTTTTCCATTATTTTCTAGTATTATTCCATTAGAGTCCCAAAGTATGCCTATCAGTTTCTTATATATATATATATATATTATATATATATATATATATATATATATATATAATATAATATAACAGAAACTGATAGGATACTTTGGGACTCTGATTAGAAAATAATGGAAAAAAGGCAAATATATATATATATACAGACCGTGCATGGAACAAGGAACTCTTTTGGGAAAATTAAATCCACTATATTCGGAATAAGTAATGGTAAATGACAAACACTATAGTCTTTTCTTTTTCATGATGTTAGCCCAACTTGGGCAACGGGTCACTCGCAAAGAGGCCCCAAAAATATAACTTCCCTCACCAGCTATCTGCAAAGCAGATTGGATTTGCAGCTAGCTGGTGAGGGAAGCTATTTTTTGGGGCCTCTTTGCGAGGACCCGTTGCCCAAGTTGGGCTAACATCATGAAAAAGGAAAGACTATAGTGTTTGTCATTTACCATTACTTATTCCGACTATAGTGGATTTAATTTTCCTAGAAGAATTACTTGTTCCATGCACGATCTGTGTTTCATAAAAAACCTCACGGGACCATTCTGAGTTCAATCCCATACATATATATATATATATATATATATATATATATTATATATATTATAATAAGAGAGCTCCGTCTGTCCGTCTGTCCGTCTGTCCGTCACACTTCAGAAATTGTGAGAAAAAATTGTGAGAAAAAAATTCAGAAATTGTAAAAAAAATTCAGAAATTGTATTACGGGCGGCAATGTGAAGCTCAAGATTTTCATGACTCTGTTCTTTTCTGTAGTTTAGCAATGGGGGAAGGGTGGGGGTGGGGGTAATGGGGGATGGGTGGGGTAATGGGGAGGGGTGGGGGTAATGGGGGAGGGGGTTAGCCCCCAAGTTGTATGAATGGGGGTGAGGAGGTTTTGGGAGATACCAGATTCAGAAATGTTGACACAATGTGAAGCTCAAAATTTTCACGGCTGGGTTCTTTTTTGTAGTTTAGCCTGTCTAACCGTCAGCGAAGCGGCGGGAACTGTACTAGTATGTATATATATATATATATATATATATATATATATATATATATATATACATATAATAGAAACGGAGCGTGCATAATAGTATTATTTTGCATTAAACATTTTTTGAAATTTAAATCCTCGTCATTATTGTGTAACGAACATTTTCAATACCTATTGTTTTGTTCACTATAATAATGGCGTTGTGAAGTGTATTATTTATACGTATATAAGTGTATTATTCTATATTAAACCTTATTTTTGGAAATGAAATCATTGTTATTATGTGTAACTAATATAGTATTTGCATTACTAAGGGCGTTATAGTACGTATTATGCTGGTTTGTTTTTTGAAAGCAAATTTATAAATGCCCTTTTTGATGGTTTTACTGCCTATTTTGAATGATTAATTATTGCCTATTTACCTCTGCCTTTTTTAAGGGTTTTTAGTGCCTAAACATCCGGACTCTGTTCATTGCTATCGTACTGAAAAGAGTTGGTTTATAGAATAATAAATTATGCGAAGTAATTGGAACTTATCTGTATTGTGCATGTTTGCATGTTCATGTAAAATGCTCATTTTCTAAAAAATGAATAAAGTGTTGTCTGTCTGTCTGTGTTTCTTTGTTTAACACTCTCTCATTCTATTACGCTTTTCATATTTTGAATGCGGTCGAGGAGACGACAGTCTCTGCTAAAGGCGAAATTCTGTAGTTCTGATAACATCTGCAGGACATCAGTGTAGGTGAGGTTTGTTACTATGTTATCTGCTGCTGGTTGTGGATTTTCGTCATAATTGTCGTCATCTTTCGCAGTTGGGTTGTTATTCTTACGATTAGTTTAGAAACTGTCAATAAATTGGTGTTCCCAGTCACCGCTGTATGTCTCTTCTGTTTTACATATCGTCGTCGAAATTGATGTAGAGGTCAGGGTCGATTTCGTCACGACAAATAGAATGGTTAGCTTGAGAGATTAAATTACCGTCCTCGCTATTATTGGTGTTGGTGTCTTCATATGCAGTTCGGGTAAACCTGCCTTGGCAAAACGCTTGGTAATAGTTGATTCTGTAGTTTCATTCCAAGCGCGGTTAATCATGTAAATGGCATCACCTACAGACAGACTTTGCAACTTCACTGAGGTTGTCACTATTGTCGATCTTGGCAATGACGGAATGTAGGAGGTATTTGCGGTAATGGCCCTTGAAAGCACCCTTTAAAGCACCCTTGTACCTCTGATATTACTGCTTGTGACGTCACGTAGAAATGGGTCTCTTGACCTGAGATTGAATGTTTAATCCCACGGGTCAGATAAGATAACTACTTATTTGCCAGGTGTTCAGTTTTTCTAATGGGTTTTTATTATTCGAACGCTCAGAGACGTACGGTTTCCAGAGTAGACAGGGTTCGGTTTGAAGAGAACGCTCAACACATGCTCTCAATGCACTATAATGAGACTGAACAAATCTTTCGATTTTAACAATGATCTGTTTTTGGCAGGGCTCGGTTATGTCAGGTTTTACTATATAAGGGTGTTTCACAACCCGTCTGCCATACTTTGGGGGTGTGATATCGAGTAAAAAAGTTAATACAACATCGGTGCTATTTTCAACCGTTGCGTTGCTACGGACGTTTTAAGGTGCACGGAAAAAAAATAAACGAGAGTATTAATCTGATGTATTTATTGCTACATTTTATGAGATACACCTTATAAATGTTCAAAATGTCCGCCTCGGTTTTCAATGCACAGCTTGCTCGTTCCAAACAAGAGTCCACTGCCCATTCAATCATTTTGGGGTGTTCTCGTACGTAAGCAGCGGCATCCATAATCCGACGCAAGATTTCCTCTCTCGTTTGTACTTTGGTCTTGTAGGCGATCTCTTTCATAAGGCCCCATAAAAAGAAATCTAACGGGGTTAGATCCGAAGATCTCGTGGGCCACGATATTGGACCAGCACGACCAATCCAACAATTCCTGTACCGCCGATTCAAGTAATCCGTAACATGACGACCAAAATGTGGTGGCGCCCCATCGTGCCCTTGTCTCCAAGGGCACGTCCTTCATCAAAAGCGGCAATTCGTTCGTCAGGAAGTTCAGATAAATATCAGCAGTTAATCGTTGTTCCAAAACGAACGGTCCAATCAGCTGATCTCCAATTACAACGCACCACATTCACTGAGAATCGATGTTGAAAGTTTCCTTCAACGATACCGTGGGGATTATTGGCGGACGACCACGAGTGGGAATTTCGTCTATTGTTAATTCCATCCCGATGAATTGTGCCTCATCACTAGGCTGACCATATTTCCTTGAGACAAAAACGGGACATTGGGATGGCAAAAAAGGGACGGGGGTTATGTAATATTCTGTATTCATGAAAAAGTAAGTACATAAACATATTGAGCTTACAATTATTCTTCAGTGACAGAACCCATACAGAACCCATAAAAAAAACGGTACTGTCCCGTTCAAAACGGTACGTATGGTCAGCCTACTCATCACTAAACAGTATGCGATTAAGAATTTGGTGATGCATAACCATCCAATGGCAGAATTGAACACTTTTATCGTAATCATCCGATTGAAGAGCTTGCACACGTTGCAAATGATAGGGATACGAAACCTCATCATGTATAGTTCGCTATACATACGATGCGGATTCACCAATTCGTCTAGAAATCCTTGGAACACTGGTAGTTGGGCTACGTTGAACTAGGTCTAGTATGCGCTCTTTCACAACAACGGGCCGTCGTGCTACATGTTCTTGGTTACGTGGAACAATTGTCCCTGTTTCCCTGTTTTCCCCTGTTTCTCTGGTGTGTGTCACTAAACACTTGCCTGTACGGTATTCGTCGGTTCGGAAAACGTCTTCAATATTCCTCAACTGCCGCTCTGCTGTTACCATCACAGAATCCATAAATGAAATGGATATCAGCATATTCAGCGGGTGTGAACTGTTAATTCATTTTGATTGTTCACCTTAGCGCAACACAGTGTCTCGTGCCACAGATCAGAACCAACTGAAAAAAATGAGGATTAGTAGTGGTAACTTCGTTAACCGAAACTTCCACCAGTGCTGCCATCTATCGAATTACACACAAGTAGGGATTTGTTGTTTGCACATCTTAAAACGTCCGAAGCTCCGCAACGGTTAGAAATAGCACCTATGTTGTATTAACCTTTTGACTCAATATCACCCCTCAAGGTATGTCAGACCGGTTGTGAAACACCCTGTATATATATATATATATATATATATATATATATTATATATGGAATGAATTCCACAATTAAACACGTGAAATAAATGAATGATGCAAACTCACAAGGAAAAGGAAAAATGATTCCAAGGCCTTTCGTGTATTCAACAGTACACCTCGTCAGGGAATGAAGAAGTGTACTGTTGAATACACGAAAGGCCTTGGAATCATATTTCCTTTCCGTTGTGAGTCTGCATCATATATATATATATATATATATATATATATATATATATATGGGATTGAACTCAGAATGGTCCCTTGGGTTTTTTTATTATACACGCAGACCGTGCATAGAACAAGGAACTCTTCTGGGAAACTTAATACACTATAGTCCGAATGAGTAACGGTAAATGACAGACACTGTAGTCTTTTCTTTTTCATGACGTTAGCCCGACTAGCAAAGAGGCCCCAAAAATATAGCTTCCCTCACCAGCTATCTGCAAAGCAGATAGGATCCAGCTTTGGGACAGGATCTAGGATTTAAAGCATCCCAGCCCAACTATATTCAGAACCTCAATTAAGCAAAAGACTCGTTGCATTCACGTCAGATTGAATACATCAAAGAGAAAGAGAGTAACTATTGTATTTTTAGCCAAAAACCAAAACTTAAACTTCAACTGGCAAAATTAAGCGTCCACTTTTCAGGGTCCTAGTGGAACTGAATACATTTTTTGGAAATCATCTGGACTACGTTTTGTACACCGCCGTGGAAGAATTTTTTGTAGTGAAAAGACCAACTCAGTTTGCCTTGTAAATCTTTCTTCAAGCTATGAGGAAAAATAACCAAGGAAAAGCAAGAAGAGGGAGTGGCGGCAGTACTCCACAACGTCAGAGGCTGGGACACTGTCACGTGAGCCTTGTCTCCCTCTAAGCATAGCAATTTCTTCACCAACGGCAGATACCATTTCCTCTGAAAGCTCAAATATTGACTGGAACTCTGCCTTGGCATTTGTACGCGTCTCCTTATTTCATTTCTGTCTACCATTTCAAGAAGCTGAACCCACGCTGAACACCTCAGTGGATTAGTGAACAAACAAAACACTCGTTTTGGGGGATTTGCTAAACTCGTAGAGTTTAGTATCTATCGGAAAAAACAAACAATTTGTCCTATGTACACTTTTACTTCAGACATGACACTCCCATCAAGAAAGCAATATTTTCTTCAATGTTTCTCCGTGCTCTAAGGATCGTCAGTCCGGAGTACATGGATGCTGAGTTAGAAAAAATCAACAACATTGGAAGTAATTTGTGTTACCCACCTGCTGTTTCGGAATCTTGCCTTAAGGCAAAACGAACTTTCTATCGTGTGAATAATAACCCTCACACTTTGTCGAAGAATATTTCAGTACAGGGAAACCCCGATTATTGCGGTTAATGCTGCCAGGAAAAAACCGCAATAATTGGGAACCATAACCTATGGGAAATAGGTTATTGTTGCCGAAATTTCCAAAATGATAACTAAAACTTTAATTATCGATTTTTTACATCGGGTATTTATTCATGTACGTATTTAAATAAAGGTAATAAATGAAACGCAGTTTTTAGTTTTAAAAGTTTATTGCAGTGCACCAGCATGTGCACAAAAAATGCATGAAATGTTTTATTTTTTGGCCAAATATTTTAGGAGATTTGTTTGCTTCGAATTTTTCTTCTTCTTCTCTTGGTACATTACTCTATAACAGGGAATTGAATTTTCTATTTCTCGGCGCACCTTCATTGCACGCTCGACATTAGGATCTCCATCCATTATTTTCTGCTTGAGAGATTCACAATCATGAAACATTTCATCAAGTTCTTTCAGCGTGAATTCTTTTGTTGCCGTTTCAATTTCATTTTCTTCAGCGTCGCCATCCTGAACATCGTACGCCCGCTCTTGTTCTAGATTTAATTAGGTCTTCATCATTAAGGTCATTATCATGAGACTGGAGCAATTCTTGAACACTTCCATTATCTATTTCTGTTGTAGCTTCACTATTTCTTTTAGAACTCATTTTATATCAGGGGGGTTTCTTGTCAATAAAATAACACAGAATAAGCAGCGAAACGACGTGCACACTACGGAGGCAGCAGCGATACTGAAGCGTGCTTGAATTCAGCGTGTATATATGTACGTACGAACATACATAGCGTTTGTAAATTTTTGGTTGGCGCGAAAATACCGCAATAACTCGAATTATTAGCGCAGTAATCGGTTTTTTGGTATCAAATTGTAAACTGCAATAACTCGAAAACCGCAATAATCGAAACCGCAATAATCGGGGTTTCCCTGTACTTCCATTTTTCCCAGGCACTTTAGGCATTGCTAATGTACTTAAACTTTTGAACATTAATGTAGTATTTTCATGTGACAATATTGTGAAAAATGTCATAATAAAGAATAATCCTACCAATAATTCAGGCATTATCTTTAAAATTGGTTGTAAACAATGTGACTTCTTTTACATTGGACAGACGGGAAAAGATCTGAACACGCGTGTAAAAACATAAATATTCCATTAGAACGGGACAGTCTTCCAATGCTTCATTTTTGTTTCACTGTTAATAGAAATACTTTTGAGTCTGCCATTATTGAACTTACAAACAATTTCAACCTTAGCCAGGGCCTTTTTTAGCTTGATCCTGTTGTTTTGAATTCATTCGGAACAGATTTAGACAAGAAGGGCAAGGCGCTGAAACTCTTGTAGCTTTTCCACGTGAATTATATACTCCTTCTACAGTATTCTTCTGCACCAATCATATCATTATTATTATTTTCGTTTCTTTGTGATCTATATATAGTCTCAATCTTATTATTAATTTCAGTGTTCCTGAAGATGTCATTAGAAGAAGGCGTTTGAGCACTGTTTCGTGTTTTCTTTTTCCTTCGTGGTTATTTTCACCATAAATATTATTCACGTGATACTTTCGTGAAATAATTTTCATATATATATATATATAGTGTGTGTGTGTGTGTGTGTGTGTGTGTGTGTGTTTCCGATTTTTTTTTAAAATAAGATATTTAATGTAGAATTTTACGCTGATTTAAAAAATGTAAGTCTTTTTTGCAGAAATGAGCGGTTCAAAAGTTATGTTTGTTATTGTAATTTTGTGTGGGATATAATGCCCGGTTAGGTTAATTGAATGCCCGGTTAGGTCAACTGTATGCCCTTGACGATTGGTTCGGTTACGTTGTGATATTTTCGTTAAAACTAACGAAAATATCACGACTTAACCTAACCAATCGTCAAGGGCGTACAGTTAACCTAACCGGGTATTCAATTAACTTAACCGGACAGAAAAATAACGGTCGAACTCTATTCACACAAATACTTAGTGACATAAGCCAATATTACTAAAGAATACAATAACTCTCGTATTAGTTTTTAGTTGTATTGTTATTATTGTTTTTGACCTAATACAAAATTACAATAACAAACATAACTTTTGAACCGCTCATTTCTCCAAAAAAGGACTTACATTTTTTAAATCAGCGTAAACATCTACATTAAATATATTATTTAAAAAAAAATCGGAAACAGTCCAAATTTCGGAAAAGGCCCTTTTGTAGAAAATATTGTATATCTTTCCCTGAAATACATAAAGAACTTTTATGTGTATCAGTGTAATTCGAACAATGTTATGGTTTTGGTGTTGTGGGTGGTATTAATTATACGAGGATATTAATTTATAAATGACATTAAGTTATTAACCCTTCACGACTGACAGGACTGTAATGTCCCACCCAAAATAACTTAAATTGTAATACAATGCCTTTTTTTTTAAATGTTTCTACTCTTTTATATATGTTACAGTCAATATGTAAAATTAGTCAGTTTATAAATTGACTGAAATTCAGGCAATGTGTCAAATTGGTGATACACACAAAACCTAACCTAACTTAACCTTTCTGGTAATGCCGCATATACATGTCCACTGATATTTCCCAATATGTTGCCTAAAAATTCATGGCTAAGTTAGGTTTAATTAGGCATTAAGTAAATCGAGCATTTAAAAAATTGCCTAAAATTTCAGTCAGTTTATAAATTGATTAATTTTAGACTTTGCCTGTAACATATACATGTCGTTTAGTTGTCGGGAAAGGAACCCAAAATGTGTATCATTTGAGTGACTAATTACTAAAATGTTTAGTTTTGAATAACAATAAAACCTAACTTTTTGGGTTAAAGAAACACATACTCGTCGTGAAAGGGTTAAATATAATTAATGGGAGACATTTTGGGGAGAGAGATGAACCACTTAATTCACCCTTTTAAATATGGCCCTGGATTATAATTATAATTGTAAATATCATCAGACAATAAGTGAAAAGTTATGTTGCAATCTATAAATATACAGTAGGCTACATATTACAAAGTTGGACAAGTCGTCAGAAGTTTAACAGTAACTAATTTAGTGTTACAAATCATACACATATATTAACTTTAGTTATTATATTCATGTATAATAACTAAGAGTTGTTATTTTAAAATATAAAAATGAAATAGGTTTCTTCCAAGACATTGACAGACGCAAATCTACAAAGAAATCCTGTTCTCAAACAAGCCCCTGTAGAGAAAAGTAGCTGAACTCTCTTATCTCGTTCTATTTCCAAAGAAAGCTTGAAAGTCTCACGTAGACTTGAAACCTAATGTCATAAATTCAGTCCTAAATGGGACTCGAACTCTCAACTTACAGAGAAGTTTGTGCGTCGCCTATTGAGCTATGCCAGGGTATGATAAATATAAGGTAGGAGAAAACTCTTTAAGGATTTTATACGTACAAATAATTTCTTAATAATAAATAAATTCTAATAATATCACTGCAGTGTCTGCGATACTTTTCAAAGCAACTATACAAGGCCAGGAATGACCCTAGGCTAGACCAGGAAGGCCCTACACTCTAGCCCCAGTCAGCGCCATGTCAGTAAGGATGGAATACAGCAATGAAGAAAAAGTGTATCTTGTATCGTGAGCTATTTCATTTAATAATTGTGGAGCAAGTTTGCGTTTATTTCAACAAAAATACTCTTTGGTACTGGAAGCTCAAACTTTTGGAAACAGGGAGCTGGTAAAAGATCGTCCAAGAAGCGGAAGGCCAGTAACGGCGACAGGAGACAACAACAAAGAAAATGTCCTCGCCACTTTTCAAGTCGATCCAACAACTTCAACGAGAAAAGTCGCACAGGAATTAGGTATTTCCAAATTTTCAGTAGCAGAAATATTGAAATCACAGGGGCACCACGATTACAAACCCATTTACTCTCAGCTCATGTACGATGATGATTCTGATAGACGGCTGCAGTGTGCTGGAACAATGGGACAAAAGTTCAACAGTGATCCAGATTTCCTTGGCAAGATCAAATTTTCAGATGAATGTGTCTTCGGTTTAACGAGTAAAGGAAACAAACACAACGTTCACCACTGGGCGAAAAAAGCTCCAAAATACGATTGGGTAAACACGTTAAAACGGCTACACTAACAGTTTGTGCTTGCATTGCTTATTCAGGACTCGTTTCCTTTTACATATCGAGAGATACGATGGGTGGAAAACGCTAGGTATTGAGAGACAAAGTTTTGCCACAGCTTACCAATGGCGTTGACAGGAATTAGCTTTATCAACATGATGGAGCGCCGCCACATTACTCTGCAGCTGCCCGTGAGATTTTGGATATCAACCTTGAAGGAAGATGGCATGGGCGGCGACGTTTCATCGAGCGGCCAGCAGATCATCTGATTTAAACCCATGTGATTTCTGGCTTTGGGGTTATTTGCGTGACAAACTCTACACTCGTAGTTTCATCTATCCAAATGTGAATGCCCTTGGCCGCAGAATAGATGAACAACTGAAGAGGACCCCACTCGATATGTTCAGAAGAACAATGAAAAGTTTCACAGAGAGAATCCAAAAAATGTATCATAGCGGATGATTAAATTATAATTAAACAAATATATGTATGAATAAAATTCTTATAGACTTTTTGTTTTATTTGTTTCATCATTTGGACACTTATCTGTATAATGTTGTTAACTAAACAGGTGTATGTATAAAATCCTTAAAGACATTTCTCCCATCCTGTACATATAAAAAAAATTAAAGACTTATTCTAATTAACTATCTCTTGGGGGTTATTTCTAACTAATAGAGGACTTACCTGAATATGAGAATGAAGTATTAACACTGCTATAAAATAACCGATATATAAAATTTGAAGCGTGGATACGAGCAATTTTCGGGAAAGTTTGGAGAAATTGATATTCTGAAAAAAAAAACCTTTAAAACCAAGTTAATAAAATCAAGAAATTGTTTCGATTAAAATATGTCTCAGTATGACCTCAAATCTAGCACAGAAATAAAACATCCCGTTATTCCTTTTTTTATGCAGGAAGGAAGGGCCAAAAGTGAATACTCGCAAAAACGACCCCACACCCCCGTAGAGGAAGAAGAGAGCCAGAATCAAGATCCAAGGTTTTCAAGATGCTTGAACACTCTGCGTTTGAAAGATTGGAAGTCAAAGGCAGGAGTAAAGATGGATTGAGGAAGATTAGAGTTGATTGGGTGAGTAGATGAAGGGTTAGAGATTTCAGAAGAGCAGTGTCCGTTATAATAGCGATAGTAAAGATAGAGTGAGGCAACATTGTAGCGAAGAGAGAGGGATTGAAGACAGTGAGTAAGAGTTGGGGAACTGATGAGACGAAAAGCCTTTGAGTCCATCCAATCAAGTAGAGCTGTGTGGGTTGAGCCACCCGACATATGAGAACCGTACTTCATACAGGAACGGACAACATCCTTGTACAGAGACAGGAACTGAGTTGGGTTGAAGAAACTGCGGAGCAGGGACAGCACACCTAACCTCTTAAAAGCTGTTTTGAAGAGACTATATACGATTTTTCCAGGAAAGATCACGAGAAAAGGAAACACCAAGAATGTTAAGAGAAGAGATAGGATTGAGTTGCATATTGTTGAAGGTAAGGGATAGTCGTGTGGAAGATTGTGACGAGTAGACAGATAAAGGAATTGAGTTTTTGAGGCATTGAAAGCCACAAGGTTTTCCCTGCCCCTATCAGAGATAATAGAAAGATCACAGAGGTCAGATACACCATAGCCGTCCTACGCGAACATGAAGTGACTGTTGAGAGGGGCGTTTTGTGAAGCGGGTGGAGAGGTGAAGAGTGGAATCATCGGCATAGAAGTGAATAGGACAGGAAGTGCGACTTAACAGGTCACTGCTAAATCAAAGGAAAAGAGTGGTTGACAGGACAGAGCCATGAGGAACACCACTATTAATAGCTTTAGGAGAAGAACAGTGGCCATCTACAACCGTAGTTATAGATCGGCCAGAAAGGAAATTAAAGATGAAGGCACAGATAGGGTAGAAACCGAAGGAGAGCAGTTTAGAAATTAAAGATTTGTACCAGACTGTCAAAAACGTTTGATGTGTCTAGCGCAATAGCAAAGGTTTCACAGAATTAAAGATTTGTACCAGACTCTGTCAAAAACTTTTGATATGTCTAGCGCAATAGCAAAGGTTTCACCGAAATCCCGAAAGGAGGATAGTCAAAAGTCAGAGAGATAGACAAGAAGATCTCCAGTGGAGTGTCCCTTGCGGAACCCATACTGACGATCTGAAAGAAGATTGTGAGAAGAGGTGTTTAAGCATCTTCCTATTAAGGATAGATTCAAAAACTTTGGAAAGGGCAAGAAATCAAAGCAATTGGACGATAGGTGGAGGGTTGAGAGCAGTCACCCTTATTTGGGACTGGCTGAATGAAAGCGAAATTCCAGCAGGAAGGAAAAGGAAATTGAGGAAATTGGAGGAAAGCTAAAGGTGGGTGAACATTGAAATATCCTAAAATGGAGATATCAACAAAAGGAGAGTGGGAAAAAATGTATTCCACTTTGGAAGTGAGGTTTGGAAGAGTTTTGGATAGTCAGTAGAATTAGGAGAAAGGTAGACACTGCAGATGTATCTAGTTTGAGATTGACGTGTAAGCTATAGCCAGAGGGTGTACAATTTGGAAGAGTCAAGTTCGGGAATACGAGAACAAGTTAGGTCATTGCGTACATATACGCAACATGCACCTTTGAAGTGAAATTGAGCACAAAGAAAGTAAAAGGGTTGCTGTCAGTCGTTCCAGACACCTGAGTTTCAGTGAGGAAGAGAAGGTGCCTTTTAGAGGAGGAGATGGTGTTCAACAGAGTGAAAATTTGGGGAAAGACCACGAATGTTGGGGAAGTTTATGAAAAGTGAATCAGGCAGAGGCTCAGAACATCTCGAATGGGCAGTGGCGGAACCAGTCCCGCTGTCGGGTCTACGTTCTCGGTATCGGCATCGAGGAAACCAGAAGTGGGAATATTTATGGTCCTCTCCTCAAGGAATTCCGAGGCTCTTCAAATCATTGCCATTTTTTTTATTTTGAAAAGATTATGTACTGTGTAAAATGAAGGTATGTGTAGTGAAGAATAGGGAGAGAAGCGTGTGTTTGAGAGGATGGTGGACTGCTCACAGGGTAGATGTACGGGAAAACTTAAATTTAAATTTAGATCCAAATCTAAATTTCCCCCTTATATTAATGGATTGTGCTATCAAAATTCATACCGTTTTCACAACAACAGTTACCGTGAATAAACTATTAAATTTGTCTTCTAATGATCTGTAATACGATAATTCTTTAAAGTAACTTCGTAGACTGTAGTCTTCTTTGGCTTCTTCTTGTGATATAGAAATGGCATAATTTCCTTTCTTTCCACCCGGGTAATTTAGATTAACATCTTCGTGTGAATCCCCGTACGATGGCCTTGGGATTCCATTGTGCTGAATTTCCTTTGGAAATAAAAGAATGATTATGTAACGTTTTGTTGTATACTTCGAATGATAATATATGCACTTAATTTATGCTTATCTTGTATTCATATACATTTATAAATCCCCAAAACTGGTATTGTGTAAGAGGTAATTTTGTATTCATTAAAAAGCCTCATGGAAATGGAGTGTTTCAAAGCTGGAATTTAATGAGATAATATTGTTATAGAAATCGTGATAATTGACAATGAGAAGATTTCTTTTTTAACAAATAGTAAAGTATTTATCGTTGTAATTAATTTAATTTATATAAACTTCAATACAGTTATGCTTTAAAATGAGTGAAAGCTCCGATTTTTATTGTTTTTATTTATGAAATTTTCATTTGCATTTCCTCAGTAATATTTTTACCGATTTCTTTTCTAACCCTTTAGTTTGCAGATTTTGGGTAAACCGACAAGAACTACGAGATGAGGTGATTTAGGCGAGAGACGAACTTCGAAGGAGCGAGTTCTCACACGGAACGGAAATCGCGCGAAGTCTCTACGACGAATCCCCAACCAGTCGTCATTCCCGTTCCCCTTTCCCTTCGGGGGATCGATCGTTTGAACCATTTCGAAATGGGGCCTGACCTAATCAGCACTTCAAAAGGCGTTTGATAAAATGCCACGTAGGAAATTATTAGCTAAAATTCAATCTCATGGAATTGATGGTAATGTTCTCAAATGGATTGGAAAATGGCTTAGTAAACGTAAACAAAGAGTGGTCATTAATGGCAAAGCGTCTAACTGGAAAAGTGTAACTAGCGGAGTGCCTCAGGGATCAGTTCTGAGACCAGTTCTTTTTATTGTTTATATCAATGACATCGACATAGGAATTAACAGCATAATTTCAAAATTTGCGGATGATATCAAACTAGAAGGATGAACAAAATTAGCGGCAGAACGTTTTCAGATTCAAGAAGATATTAATAAATTACTCGAGTAGGCAGAAATTTGGCAAACGAACTTTAATATAAATAAATGTAAAAGGTTGCATTTCGGTAGAAACAATGTTGAAGAAAAATATTTTATGCACGACAAGACACTAACGAGTGTTACGGAAGAGAAACATTTAGGTATTATTGTTGCCGACACTCTTAAACAGAGTAACCATTGTATCGAAGCGATCAGGAAAGCAAATAAAATCTTAGAATTTATTGGTAGGTCATTTGAATTTAAGTCGGAGAGAACAATGCTAATCCCCATATTTACGACAGGACATAAACAGAATGGAGAGAGTGCAGCGACAGGCTACTAAGATGATTCCCAGACTTAGAAACAAATCATACGTTAAATTTATTCTCACTTGTCAAAAGGCATATTCGAGAAGATTTAATCCAGATGTTTAAAATGATTAAAGGTTTCGATAATGTCGACATCGAAAAATATTTCACTTCAGAAATGCAGAAATGGTCTCAAATTAGTGGCTAAACATTTTAATTCTAATAAAGCTAAGCATTTTTCCTTCAATCGTGTAGTTAATTTGTGGAGCGGATTGCACATTGAATGGCCTCCCAGAAGCCCTGACTTGATCCCGTGTGATTACTTTTTATGGGGTCATTTGAAAAATAGAGTATTTGTATCACAACCTATCAATTTAGATGATTTGAGGACTCGCATCACAGCTGAAATCACTTGTTAAAAGACAATCCAGATCTTATCAAAAGAGTGATGGGGAAGATGAGAGCTCGACTCCAGATTTGTATCGATAGGAATGGCGGTCATGTTGAAATAAAACGAAACTAAGCATAACTTTTGTTATAAGGAATAAAGAAAAATCTGCTCTGTATCTTATTAAAATTATGTTAAAGTATCTATTATTATGTATTTGTCTTTTCATTACATCGATAGCACACACATTATTGTTTTATTGACCAATTTTGCGCAATCCATTTTGTTGTACCCTTCAGTTAAAAGCAGATTGCTTAAACACTAATTCGTTTAAACATGAATAAATTTGAACGTTAACAAAGAATAATTTGCTATATTAAATCAAACAAACAGATCCAAAATATCTCAATTTTTGGAGGAGTTAGTACAATCTAAAGTTGGGTGTACTTTTTTGTGGGACGTACTGTATATACTGTAGAGTCAAGTTAGTGAGATTAAAATAGATCCTTTTAGGTTAAGTTATTCCGGTGTATAGTTGTTGATAAAACGGGTTCGTTGTCTGTGAGGTATAGCTGTTACTTACAAGCTGACGAATGACTGCTACTATCAACATCTCCCGACGAACCCAAAGGACAAAGTTTAAATGACAATAGGAATAACAATAACAATAGGAACACAATAAACGAAAAAAAAAATTTTTTCAACATCGCAGACACGATACGGCTGCTAAATATCATCCAATGCATGCAGCTGACACAGCTGGAAACCCTCGAGCTAAACCGCTTCCGGGCAAGAAGCTACCAGAACAGGTAGACGGAAACGGATCTCTCTCGGAGGGTCATATGGCAACGAAACAAGTGATATCGAAGGAAAACGAACTTAAAATGCACAAGGGGCAACGAAAAACAAAGGACATGAATATTGTCCTGGCTAATATTCAAAGAATAAGACCAAACCAATCACTCAACAAAATTTCGTACCTCAAAGGATTTATGGACGAAACAAAGGCGGACATCGCATGCCTCACAGAAACTCATCTTAAGGATTGCCAAGGAAATTGTGAAAACTACGAACATTGTATTGATAAGAAAGACATAAATATAGAGGGCTTCAACTTTCTAAGAGCGGATAAAACAACGAGACGTAAAGGTAGCTGTGCTATATGTGTACATGAAGGTCATATGACAGAGACGATAATAAGTAAATCAAACAGCTTTGTGGAACTCCTAGCAATGAAAATAGAAAAACTAAACGTGATACTAATAGTAATCTATAGACCTCCAAACACCCCAACCAAAAAATTCTCGGAGGCCATTGATGACATCAGAAAGCTAATAAAGGCCATAAACCCTCCCTCCCCCAATATAATGATCTGCGGAGACTTTAACTTCCCATTTATAAAATACAAAAAGGTGGATAGGAATATATATATACCAGGACAAGGGGGGCACAAGAGAAGACCAGGAGCAAGCAAAAATGTTGATGGCTCTCACAAATGAGTTTATGCTGACACACGAGATAACAGAAAATACTAGAGAAAATAACTGCTTAGATCTGGTATTCACGAATAACACAAACTTGATTGCTGATATAAAAATAACCCCAACCATTATCTTAGACCACAATTTCATCGAGATAGCAACATATATGACAACAACATTAAAAGACAATACACAAATTGTGGAAAGAAGCAAATTTGGGGCCTTTAACTATAAATTGGGAAGCAATCAGGTCACACATGGCCCAAATAGAGTGGAGAACAGTTTTAGAGAATAAAACAACTGAAGAAATGATAACAACCTTGGGAGAAAAAACGCTGAGAATTTTAGAAAAATATGCTCCTAAATCACAGCCAAAAGGAAAGAGGAGCTGGCTAGAGAGAGCGAGCGAGCTAGAATAACTGAATGTCCTTTATCTTTATCTTATTTCAGGCCGCAGTAACATGCAAGTCCTTATAAAATAAGCACTAAATAATTAATTGGACAGAGATTACGTAACGTTCGTTTCAAAGCTAAATTACATCTTTATTTATTTATTTATTTTTGCACGTAATTAAAAATTATATTTTGCGTTTGAGTTCAAAATATTGTTTTCGTGCCTACATGCCTACATGCACTGCACGAACAGTGGACTATCACTGTGGTGAATATTATGCATATTACTTTTGTGTTTTAAGAATAAAATGAAATTTAGAGATTACCTATACACTGTATATTCAAACTTTATTATTTATTTAAGAACTAGGCGAAACCTCTTGAAATGAAATTTTATTCTCATTCTCTTTATAGTCTGACATTGCATATAAAATTATATATCACTGTCGCTGCACAAAGAAAAAATTACTGAATTTTTTGTTTCTTGTATGATGTTGAACACGAGTGTGCGAACTAATTTCAGTTAAAATTAGTCTCCCATGTTGGTTTCTGCGATTCGCCTGGCGCACAGCCGGACACTTGCTAAGTCCATAAAAGTCCAGTCATGCGATAGTTTTATCCCCGCACTATAACATATATTAAAAGTTTCTATATAGTGTTTCAGTAATGTGATGTACTATATAGATAGGTAGATAGATATACAGATAGAGATATTATTTATGAAAATTCAGGTGTTAAATTCAACATGCTTTTTTACATACGAATTTCATCGCATACGAATATACGTACCACTTGTAGCCCTGTTCAAAAATCAACGTTTTCTTATTTTCATAGGTTTCTGTACATTTTCCCATGCTTTTTGACCTGAAAAAGCCGAAAATCACAACTATTTTGACCTAGGATGTTGGGAAGCATTGCCGCATGGAACTTTAAATTTTCTGCTTTGAAATCGGCCAAAGCGCCAATTCCGGGGTCCCTTAATTATGTTTTGCACTTTAACTTTTGATCTAAACAAGATAGAGCAACAAATTAGGTATCAAATGAAAGAGCATAAAATTAATAATAATAATAATAATAATAATAATAAATAATAATAATTAATAATAATATAATAATAATAATAATAATAATAATAATAATTATCTATCGTTTTCAGGAAACAACAGAAACTCAATCAGAATCTAGAAAACCATCTACAAGTTACAACTTCACAATGGCATTAAGCAAGGAGCTGAGGGAGCTCCGTGGGCGCACAGTTGATATCTCAGAACCTCCACGTACTGTCCACAGGCAGTGTCAATACTGGGCCATCTACCAGATCTCTCACTGAAACTTTCCTGGTTGGATACCCTTCAGCTTTTATCAGTGGTTCCCAGCTTCCCACCAACAGACAGGCGTTCCAGTATTTCCTTAATCTTCAGAATTTACCGGAAAATGCAGGGAGGCCCATGGTTCAAGACCTTGCATATGAAACAGTTGAATCTATCATCCCATTCTGGCAGATGGCTAGGATCAAGACAATGACCAAGTACAACGCAATGAAGCTCTTCATGAAACTACATGAGAAACATCGTGCTCTGGTGAAAAGCAAAGGAAGAGCAAGTAACCCTGGAGGAAAAAGAGGAGCATTTGTGCTGGAATTAGACAGCCTGTTCGATATAGGAGCTCCAGATGCAATCCAGGAAATACAGAACAACAGACTGTTATCGAGAGAGAAGAAAGATGAGGATATCAGGTTCTACGAAGACCAAAAGACTGAGAGGAAAGGTCATATGTCTGGTCATGACAAGATTTTTGAGACAAGATCCCTGCAGCAAGCAGCGAGGAATGAAAGACTGCAGCATAGACAAGAACAAGGTAAAACTAATTACTTTGAACGTTACAAAAAGTTTTAAGTTTTACTCCATTGCGATATTTAGCATGTACTTAACAATTACTGTCTTAACATGTTGTACTATTTTACAGCTGCAGCAGAACAAGAGGCAGTTGTTCATGTGGATTACATTACCTGGGGTGACTCAACTGACAACGACGCTAACACAGAGGACATGGATTACCATCAGCCTCGTCCTGGATGTTCTCACCATCAAGACACTGTGACTAGTGTGACTTTGACGTTTCCAAGGAAGGTCATGGAATGTGATGTCATCTGCAATACAGCTGATCGTCTTGGTTTATCAGACAATCAAGTTACTGCCATGGTTTCTGCCACCTTGAAAGCTGGAGGGGCTGATCTGGATAACTTCGTCATCTCAACCTCAACAACACGTCGCAACAGAATGCTGTCCAGTATAATATCAGCCAGAGTCACATGTCCAAGTTTTGTGAAAACCCCCCACAGTACGCTGCCTTACACTGGGATGGAAAGTTGCTCAAATATGTCTTGGGCAGTGAACCTGGAAGTACCTCAGAGACTTTAGCTGTGCTAGTGTCTGGTCCACCTTCATACACTGAAGGAAAGTTATTGGGAGTACCTGTCATCGACAATTCTTCTGGCACAGCTCAGGCTGAGGCTTCAATGGATTTACTGGAGACATGGGAACTTACGGATAATGTTACTGCCCTTGTTTTTGACACTACATCCAGTAACAGTGGAGTTCACAGAGGAGCTGCCAAACTGCTAGAGAAAATGCTGAACGAAAAGGTGTTTTATCTGGCCTGTCGACATCACATCCTGGAAATCCTAGTAGGAGCAGTTTGGGAGAAGCTGTTTGGGAAGGTGAAGGGGCCAGATAATCCCTGGTTTGAGCATCTGAAGGATGTTTGGACGGACTTGTCCAAGGAAAAGCCAAAGATGCTGGCTATCAACAGCAAATGGCTGAAGGAAAAGAAGAAGAACAGTGAAGAAATACTCCAAGACATTCTAACAGCAGAAAGGCTTCCAAGAGAGGGAAATGGCTGAACTGACAGTCATTGTTCTTGGAGGAACGCCTCCTCGAGGTATTCACTGGAGTCGACCAGGCGCCATTTATCAGGCCAGATGGATGGCCAGAAACCTGTACTCCATGAAAATGCTGATGTTTGCAGATCAACTTGAGTACGACGAAGACACTGTATCAAAGCTGGAAAGACTCAACACCTTCCTTGCGCTGTTCTACACTCCTGTATGGATGATGTCAATGTCTGCTGCAGATGCTCCCGTGAATGATCTAAGTCTAATCCAGGACATGTTGAAGTACAATAAAACTGACCCAGAGCTTGCTGATGCAGTACTTAATAAGATGGAAAACCACAAATGGTACCTGACGCAGGAAGTCGTGCCATTTGCCCTGTTCAGCAGTAGATTGAGTGACACATTGAAGCACGACATTGCTGCCCAGTTACATGCCACTGAGAAGCCAGACAGCTTCAGAACAGGAAAGCCTCTATTCCAGAGAGTCACAGCTAAGACCACCCTGGTTGATCTCATTGGCCCAGAATCACATTTCCTGCTGGACACACTGAACATTGGATCCGAGTGGCTTCTGGAACCTGTCACGTCTTGGCCACAGAATGAGGACTACAGAAAAGCGTTGGACTATGTTAAGAATCTGAAAGCGGTGAATGACATTGCTGAACGTGGTGTCAAGATGATGAGCGACTTTGCAAATGTCATAACAACAGATGCCAAGCAAAGGGACTATCTCCTTCAAGCTGTGGAGTTCAACAGACGCCGCTTTGACAGCTTCAAGAAACAAACTCTCAACAACTGACTGTGTAAATGTCATTATGAAATTAATCATCATGTAATGCTTTCACTTCTTGATCGATGAGACTTGTGACAAAATGTTAATCTCAAATTTGTGTCATGAATAAGGCGCCTTGTCTGCCTTGAGTGTGAGAAAACGAATTTTGTGATATTTCTGAAATCTTTGTATGTACCAATGTGCCATTTCTTGTTCAAGACTATCATAATTGTATAAGTTAGAAAGAGGATTAAAAACACTTTAATTTGGTGCCTATTTTGTTGCTCTATCTTGTTTAGATAAAAAGTTATAGTGCAAAACATGATTCAAGGGACCCGGAACTGGTGCTTTTGGCCGATTTCAAGGCAGAAAACGTAAAGCTCATGCGGCAATGCTTCCAACAACCTAGGTCAAAATGGTTGTGATTTTCGGCCTTTCAGGTCAAAAAGCATGGGAAAAAGTACAGAAACCTATGAAAATAAGAAAAAGTTGATTTTTGAACAGGGCTAACGTACCAGTAACTGCGTGCATATGATGTTGTATTAAATAACAAGAAAGTATTATATAATGATCAGACACGGGGTAATAGTAATAGACTATTACAGGATTTATCAAGTAATAGTAATAGATCATAATTATTTGGCTGTAATAGTAATAGAAGGCAAAGTAATAGATAATAGTCTATTACTTTTCTATTACAGTGGCAAATGGATATATTGTGCGTACAAAGAACTGAAAAAATGAACTAAATCTACTTTAAACTAAAATAAACATGTAGCTATGTGAACTAATATTGTGGCAAATTTTTCCTTCAATAAAGTAGAATTTATTAAGACTTACAGTCTTTGAAATTGTAATGATTTGGTTGAAACAAATATTTGTTAAGACACTGCTTCTAATTGCATTTAAATAGACATAAAGATCCTTTTCAAATGAGTGAAGTACCCACATACAAAGGTAATAGTAATAGATGAAAAATAAAGTAATAGTAATAGAGAAAAATAAAGTAATAGTAATAGTAATAGAAGAAATCAAAAGTAAGAGTAATAGTAATAGAAACCCAGTAATAGACCCCATGTCTGAATTAATGATTACACCAAAAACCTAATTCTGCAATTAAAGTATGGCGTACAATTTTTTATAGAACCATAAAAAATGCATGCACTGACATAAAGGTAATGATCCTATCTGAAAGCTAAATTTATGCACATGAAAAAACTTTTTAGGAAATTTTACCGTTTGAAAAAATGGAGGACAAAAACAAAGTCCAAATCAGTAAATGGAAATTTTAAAATTCTTGCATCATTCAGTCTTGAAACTTTTATTCCAAGAATTCATTAGCAAATAATAATTGTTTATATATATACATATATATACACACACACACACACACACACACACACACACACACACACACACACATATATATATATATATATATATATATACTGTATATTAGTATATATAATTATTACCCTCTGAAATCCAATGGCTTTTAAAAGTTACATTATTCATAGTTGCAGTTTATATTTTCCAAATAACTCTTGATATATATATATATATCAGGGGCGACGCCAGACTTTTCACATAGGTCAGGCACAAGCATTATGGGCTTCATATGACTTCGATAGAATTCATATTAATGAATATGTAAATTTTGTTTTTTAAATAATTTTGCTTTTGTTTTCAAAAATTACTTAAAGCCTACTAAATCAATAAATTGTTTAATAATTATAATAACTTGTATTTTATTATGTCCTTAGAGAATGTCTTCATCATATTTAATCTACCATGAGTCAGTTATACATAAACTCCAACCTCCTCACACACACACACACACACAAAAAAAGCACAAAAGAAAAAAAATTCAAATGCATTGAAACGAATACGACACGGTCCCTGAGGTAACTGACAATGAGGAAAGCCGCGCGCAATTCATAGTTGCCACATATCTCTATTTTCACTCAAACAGCTTTCTGAGGATGAGATTTGGCATCCAGCATAATGTTAGGCACTTAGAAATATGCCTGACTTGTAAACTGAAAAACTCGCTTTTCTCTTCTTTGAAAAAATAGATTGACAAAATTATATACTTATCTGATTGTTTTAACAGATGCTATATTAATGTTGATTTTAAATTACATTAAATTTCGTAAAAGTTTCATTTTTTCATAAGTGTGATGCAAGGCATCGGAAATGATGCCTGACCTGGCTTTGTGGCTTAATGCGCTCGGTCGCTCAGGCGTCATAAAACAAGTCTGACTTTGCCCAAAGAAGCTGCACATGGAGAGAAGGAAAAAATGCGGCATTCTAAAATTTATATTGCTCTAATAAAGTGACCATAATAAATAGATCTTTGAAATACACAAATTTAAATTTTACATGATGACCAGGAAATTAAATTTATTTTTCTTTTAAAGTTAGGTCAGACTGAGCCTGACCTGCCTGAACCCCGCCGTCGCCTCTGAAATATATATTATATTATATATATATATATATATATAAATTTGCAATAAGTAAGAATGATGACAAATTTCTCTGTAGGATTTTTCAGAACAAGATTTGAATTTTGAAACATTTCATTTGCTTTTAATCAGACTGAAATAAACAATATTATGTAAATGTCATATTTTACAGTGTTTGAGACATACTCGTGAGCATTTGCCCTTGGCCCCTCCTTCTTGCATAAAAAAATATAAGAAACCTATAATCTTATGCGCACTTTTAGACTTGTGCATTTATTCTCGAAATATTTGTTATCTACGCGCCTTTATAAGTTGAAATATCTTAAAAAATGAAGACTGATGAGTCTTTGAACGGATGTTATGTGATTTAATCTAGACTCCAGTACCCGTTTAGTTTCTCTATTTTACCTTTAATTCTCGCACCTTTTTATACTTTGGACAGTTTGTATGTTACCAAGCCATCATGGGACGTGTGCCAACTATTTAAATTAAATTATATTACCTTTAAATTAACCTGAGAGCCCAGTAAAGCAAAGCGACTAAATTATGGTAAAACATATACGAGTACATTGTATAGATATTCCTAAATTTGATTGTTCCATGTTAAATTATTGTAATTTATTTTATCAATAAAGAGTTCCTTCTTCTTCTTTTGAGTACAGTAGACGAGACCGATTCCACGCAGGGGATACGTTCTTGGAGACTTCGCGTACGTACTTTTGGACAGCACAGAAGTTTGTTAACATTCTTATGGGAAAAAATAGATACAGTCCAAGACAGTAAATTTAGTACATAAAAAAGTAAAAAGAACCCAAATTCCTTCCTTTTTATCACGAGTACTATTCATTTGAATAAAAGTAATGAAGACGAGGGACGACAACGAACCTTTATTAAACTAAACTAAACCGAAGAAGTCTGTAATTTTCTCCCGAGACTCGATGTCTTTAAGATAAATTTCACAGGCTTTCTTCGCGTGAAGGATAGCCTTTGATGCCCATTCAAAAGTGGAGTCACTGTCAGCAATTTCAAGGCAATTTCAATTTCAATTTCAAGGCACTTTCAATTTCTTCTTTGCTGACAAAGGCATCTCGGCTGGAAGTATCGCTACGTCGTCGTCATCAGTTTCTCAGCTTTGGCGGGAACTTCACTCATCTGAAGGGCTTCCTCAGGGGTCAGAAGAACATTGCGGTGACTCTAGATGCTCCCCGATGTCGTCTGCCTCCAGGTAGCCAAATCCTTTCACAGGGATAATCTTCACAATCCTTATGCCGCCAAATACTCCATGTTTTCATTGGCTGCGTTCTGATTGATTACGCTATGAACGACGCTGAATTTCAGTACTCCGTTGTCAAACCACGTAGATTTGAAATTTTGCCATTTAGAATATTTTAATGGTTTCAATTTTTTCGCGGAGAACGGGACCACGTAAAATAATTGCGCATAGAATTGGTCGTCTACTGTATGTAGTGATATTAAGAAAGTCATAACTATTCATTTGCAGTGAATGTAGTACAGTTGTATTATTTTCTTTCATCTCTATTCTCCAACAAACACGGGGGAGAAATGTTTTGGTATCATATTATTATTATTATTATTATTATAATAATAATAATAATAATAATAATAATAATAATAATAACACCAGTACACATTTGAAAACTTGTCGATCGATTTTTACAAACTAGTTGGTGATTCTATATAATTTGAGTGCGCTGATCTCAAAAATATAGTTAGTTTTTCCCTATCACGTATGGTTTTCTTACTACAGGGTGTGTCATAAATCCCCCATTTATCCCCAAATGTGAACCATCTTATCGAGACCAACATTGGATTGCACATGATAAACCATAAATTTTGTTGTTATAGACTACAGTAACGCTTACATAATAATGTAGGGTAAATATATATAACAACCAGTCCCGTTCCCAGCAAAATACTCTCTCCCCTCCCATCAATGGGTGATTAACATTTGGGGACAGATGAGGTATTACAACACCCCTTGTAGCACGAAATCTTTAGGTGATAGAATAAAACCTAATTAAAGCAGAATTAAATAGCTCCTAGCTCTTGGACAAGCATATTGCTTGTTTATGAAAGAATAAAAAAATAACTGAAAGAAACAAAATATATTTACCTTCTTTACTTGCAAACATTTCAGGACTTATTCCAAAGACTTAAGAATACGAAGGTAGATCTGACTAATGACGACTAAACCGGTGCTTCTTTGATGTTTTCTTATGCTGTGCGTTAGGCTGATCTCGTTGCAGACACCAGCAGTAATCCGCCATCATATTTGTATGCCATCTTCCTTGATATCTTCTTTCCATGGTTTTGATGTCCTGGTGAAATCGTTCCCCTTGCTCCTCACTGACATCTCCGAGATTTTCGGGAAAACGGTCAAGATGCGAAAATAAGAAGTGAACTTTCAGGCTCATGTTGCAGCCTAAGGCGCAAAACTTTTCAAGCATATTTTCCACCAGTCTTTCATAATTTTGGCTTTTGTAGTTTCCCAAGAAGTTTTCAACAACATCTTTGAAACCAAGCCATGCTTCTTTTTCTTTATTGGTCATTGTGTTCAGGAAATGATCGTCTGTCAATAACTTTCTAATCTGAGGACCTATAAAAACACCTTCCTTTATTTTCTCGTAGCTAATCTTTGGATATTTTGAACAAATGTATTTGAAACACTCACCTTCTCTATTCAATGCTTTGACATACTGCTTCATCAAGCCTAACTTAATGTGCAAGGGTGATAGGAGGATTTTATTTGGTTCAACTAGATGTTCATGTAAAATGTTCTTTGATCCTGGGGTAAGATTCTCTCTAGGAGGCCAAGTTTTCCTCTTCCAGTGCTGGTCACGTGCTCGACTATCCCATTCGCAGATGAAACATGGCATCTTACTGTATCCTGATTGCGCCCAAGTAACATGCAAAGGACTTTGAGATCCCCACACAATATCCATCTGTGATTTTGATACTGAATTTTTTCCAGAAGCAGTTTCATGTTGTCATAGGTCTCTTTTAAATGAGTAGAATGGGCCACTGGGTTTGATGCATATTTGTTACCGTTGTGCAGTAACACTCCTTTTAGACTGGTTTTAGAGGAATCTATAACAACCTCCAGTCACTGGTTTGGTATTCGATGCCTAGCTTGGACGCTAATCCTGTGATGTCCTTGCAAAATACCAAGGGACCATCTTCTTCGAAAAAAGGCACGAAGTCTTTCTCACGATTTCTGTACCAAGCGAAGTATGTGTCGGATGCCAATAAATTGTTCTCCTGCAACTGCAATCTAGACTCCAAAAGTTCTGCAGAGTCCTTAGGCAGATTCAAATCCCTGACTAAGTCATTTAGTTCGGCTTGGGTTAATGGTTTAGGATCTCGGTCAGCTGTTGGCTGTTCATAAACATCATCATTGTCTAGATTTGGAGCTGAATCAGAATCTGAATTGTATTGATCCAGACTCTCGGGTGGGCGAATAGGAACTTCTGGACCATGGGGTACCGGCCTTATTGCAGATGGAAGACTTGGGTACTGAAGGCTCTCTTTATTCTTTGCATTATAACCTTTAACATTGCAAGAACAGAAGTAGCAGTCGTCGGTATGGTTTCTAGGCTCGCGCCATACTATAGGGATCCCAAATGGCAAACGTTTCTTTTTACCTTTGCTCCAATTCCTTAGTGCCGCAACACACGTAAGACAAACCTTGTGTGGAGCCCAACTTTTGTCTTGATCTCCTAATTTAATTCCAAAATAAGCATGATAAGCTCTCCTAATGAAGGTCGTTACATTTGTCCTTTGTTTTACAACAACATACCGACCACAAATATAACAAAATATGTCTGGACTATGGGTACATCCTCTAGAAGCCATTATTAAAATTTTAAAGACGTAATGCTAGAATTATCTGTCTGAAAAATATGAAAAAACGAAATTAATTAAAGATAAAAAAGGTAAAAAATTACAAAACGCCACAAAATTGTTTTGCTAATAACTTTAAAACTGTGGGTGATAGAAAAAAACTGGTAGCATTTTTTAATTCAGCGCAGCGAACTGCTTCAGAATCACAACTCAAAATAAAGAAATCGATTTTCATGCAGACCGGTGTAATCAATCAATCAGGAATGTCAGAAACTGTAGCTAACTCCCGGATTATTTTTACCAGCACCATCGGGCTCCAAACCCCCGACATCAGTGTTTTCGCTTCGCTTACAGGGAAACTGTATCACCCACGAGACTACCGGGACTGGAGTATAGGTTCAGATTACTTTAAATGTCAATGTAAAAGTAAATGTAAAAGTTAAAGGGTTTCTAATAATTCAGAAAAGTCTAGATTTGCAAACAAAAGGACAGTGTTTACGAATTTATTTGAAATTGTTCCCCAAATATTCATAGTCCTGAAAATAAATCTAAATACAATATATTAAGAATTTGTTTACGAGTTACAAAAAGATAAGTTAAGCGTACACAGACGTACTCAATCCAATTAAATTTTATTGAATACCAATTATAATCCGTTTAATTAATTTTATTTAAATTCATATATAAGTACGATTACTATTACTACGTAATATACATATAATTTATTAAAACAGTTTTTAAATTAGATTTTTAACTGAAAAGAAATGAAGCCACAAATGTGGTGAAAATTTACTTAATTATTATTTAGTTTTGTTAAATTTACCATACGTTATCCGCACTCTCTTTTTAAAACCTTACACTCATTTCTGAACTCTATACAAGGTAGCGATGGCGGATATATTTTGAACGAAAAGAAAGAAAGAATTTTAAAATGAGAATATTTAATTCTATTTTAACTCGTTTATTTAATTAACGAAGCGATAACAATGGGAAGAAAAGTGTGGTTTCGCATCACTTAGTGGAGAGAATTAATAAATAACTTTAAACCACAAATTAAGTCTTAACGAAAAACGAACCTCCTCTTATAACGGACCACGTACGAGACTCACCCGAACAAAGCAGCTTCTTAAAATCTTGTAGACTCGCAATTGATTGGTTGCCTCCTTGACAACAGTAATGGTTATGATTTTGGTTCCCTTTTGAAACAATTCTTTATGAATGTTTATTAAATCATTATAAATTTCATAGTAAAATTCAACACATGACACAAAGATAGTGACAAATCTCTCACTAATTTCTTACCATTTCTGTACTATTTCATGATTTTATGTACAAATTCTAATAACTCATTTTGAATTACTGATTGTATATATACATATACAGTATTATCTATATATATATATATATATATATATATATATATATATATATATATATATATATACGGTATATATATATACTATATATATATATATATATATATATATATATATATATATATATATATATATATATATATATGTAACTTAAGAATAAACGGTTTGCTAAATGTTTTAGACTCACTGACATGTTTTAGATTAATTTTAGGAGATACTGTGGTTTCCCATAAATTTATAAAGAAAACCGAAATTGTCATTTCAAAATCTTGTATCAGTTTCTGTTGAGCGTTCACAATTTAAAGACTGGGAAAAGGAATTTCCCAAAGGTTTAGTAAAGCGTGGAAAAATGTATAATAATTTTACCAAAGGTTTTTAAAATATCAGAAGATTGCACAGTAATAGTAATTGTTCTTATTAGAAAAAGAGAGTTAGTTATGGATAAAAGAACAGTAAAACAAATTTATAAATACTTATACTGTAAATAGTAAATTACTATTTAACAAAATTCATGAAGAGAGGAAATTCCTATTCGTTAAGTTTGAAGGCTTTTTATTAATGATTTTTACGTTAATTATTAACAGGTATTGTAACGGTAAAATTGGCATGCCGAAATCTTTTGCAAAATAAGAGCCGAAGTTTTAGTTTTAAGATTTTGTTGTTCAGGTCTCCAACACAAGGTGGTTTGATTTATGAATATTAATGAGTAAATAAATTTTGTTTTAGAAATTTGCAAAAATGTTTAACGTTCGTACGATTTAATTTTGTGTTCTCACAAGGAGATAAACCGGAACCAACCTTGTAGCCGAGATTTATAACCGTGACTTTACACTCCAAAGGGAAGGGCAAACCAGCGGATTTGGGTTCAGATGAGAAATGGTTGGTTTTCCCTTCGCTTCTTGGTGCGATTTTTGTAAGCCAAGTTCGAATCCACTTGCTAAATTTAACCACGACGTGGGTCAGAAAATTTGGGGGTCAGGTGGCTTCGAATCTGTTAACTTTATTTAAATGTATTCCTAGGAAAAGGAGGAGTCTATACTCGGAAGTCAGGTCCAGCTCCAATCAGGGGCACAGGGATCCTTGGAAATTTAGTGAAGACTCCTTCTTTCCTTATGTATGGGTAATAGCCTTCCGGGGGACGGCCTTGAGAGAAACAAATGGTTTGATAGGCTTTCAAAATATTAGAAGGTGGGGTCCTTAAGAATTGTAAGGTAAAATTGAAATTGTTAAGTAAGTTTGTAGTCGTCCTCCTGAAGTTAAAGGTGGCTTAAATAACTTTGTAAAACTTGTGGTGTAATAGAAAAATTTAGAAGTTAAATTTGAACTGTCTCATGATTGTACTTAAAAATTTGCATTGCATTCGTTTACGCGAAACTTGTGTACAAGAATTTTATTGTTAGCGACCTGAAAAGAGAGCTTGGTTAGAAGAACTTAATTAATGTTAGCCAACGGACCAAGAATTTTGTGAACTTTCAGTTAATTTAATTGGATTCAAATTAAATGTTAAACGGTACGTCTGTGCCCTAGTTTGCATGACCCGTCAATTGGGTTCTGAAGGAAGTCACGTTATTGGGCGGACTTTCGTTTTGTTGGTGCTGGCAACAAATCTGCGGTCATTTCGCAGCCAAATTGAGAATAGTTGCCACCTGTACTGTAAGTAAAATATTTCTTCAATTTTCTTCGTCGATTTCGACCACTTCATTTCTCGTTACTTGTTTTGTTACACGCAAATGTAAAACCCCCTCTATATAAATGATTCAAATTCAGATAACTGTGAACTTTTTTCTTTGAATTTATAATTGGATTGTATTGTATGAAAACTTGGTAAATTTAAATGATTTAAATTCAGATAACTGTGATTTTTTTATTTGAATTTATAATTGGATTGTATTGTACGAAAAATTGGTAAATTTACTTCAGACTAATTTTCTAAATTCATGTACTGATTCGAGTGAAATTTAATAAACTTTATAAGAGGGAGTGTGTTGTTTCTTAGCTACCTTGCAATAGGCCTCTCTTTTAAGCTGAGGATCAGTTAACATTCAAAGATTGAAATTCAAAGTAGGCTTTCAGTAAGCCGAAGGAACTTACGCCTATCAATTTAAAGGGCCATTCGTCGGGATAGGCCGAGTCATCCTGAACGCAAAGAACACACGCGTAAGAAATAATTTGAAATAGAATTAAAGGTTGGCGCACAACCTAAAGGGTGTCAGTGAAGGGAATTAACATAATTAAAAGGGTGTACAGTACCATAAATAAATAAAAGGGTTGCGCACTATAGAAACAAAAGTGAAGGGCACTACATAAATGGTGTCGGAAGAAGTGGGATCCTATTGCAAGGTATTGGTAGCAAGAGTATAACTTTTTGTTAAAATAAAATTGGCGTGACAATGAAACACTAACGTAAAAATATTGGGAACAGTGATTCGCTAAAATAAACTTTGGTACAGAGTAAAGCATTAACGTAGCAGTATTTGGAACAGCAATTCATTAAACTAAATGGGAACAGTAAAAAGTGTCGCTCACAGTGGAAACGGTTTTAAAATAAAAAATAAATAAACAAATAAGTTTCGCGATGTCGGTAAAGAGCGTAGATATAACGAACGGGGAAGAAAGTGTAAGGGACATTAGTGAAACCGAACAAAAGGACTTAAAGGAAATAAGTACAGAAAGTTTGGAAAATCTAAAAAGGACAATTTTTTCCAACATTATTCGGTTACTAAACGAATGCACGGAATTAGTGGAAGAAATAAACCGAAGAGGGTCGAAACTGGAAGGCCTTGCAATGACTACTCCACAGCTGGAGTATTGGGACAACCGCAGATCGGGGGTTCGTCCCAGAAGAATCTCTAGTTCCTCCCGTTACAGAAGAACAACTTTCGACGCAGAAAAGGGTTGGGTGGAGACCAGAGAACCCAGAAGACATCCCAAAGAACCCTTGCAGAAGTGCACACACCACAAGAGCCGAGAAACACCACACCGACGAAGGCCTGCAGAAGTACAGACAAGCCGTCGTACAGGGATTACCGAGTACTAGCTTACCTTTGCAACGTGAACAGCAGTAAGGGGTCCTGAGCAAACGACGTTTGGACACACATTGGAAAGAAGTTCGCCAACGTTTATGGGCGAATGGGCACAAGAGAACCCAGGAACCAGCCCAAACGCCGTCAGGAAGGAAAAGGTGAGACACTCAACATAATTGCCACAAGATTATTAAGTTCAGGTAATGCCTTGGTTCAGGCTAATCCTATAAGGAGACATATTAAAGAGGGCATAATTAAGGACGCGTTGAAGTCCGTTATGCCGGAGTATGCTTGCAATTGCATCAAAGGAACATCCTTTCGGGAATATTGGATGGAATCAATCAAGTTTTCGGTAAACAACTCAAGCTTAGGGCTAAGAGATGAAGATGTCCTAAGAGAAGAAACGCTACAAGATAGAAGCCGAAGACTGCAGAAACTGCAAAATCCTCCCACATCCTGGAACTACAACTCACAACATCCAGAAGAAAAAACAGCCACAGCCACGAAGGAGGACAACATCAAGGATGTGGAGGTGAACGTCGGAGACAAGTCCATTAAGAGAGGAGAGCCCAGAAGGAAGAAATGTGACACTGGTCACAGGAGGAATAACACAACTCAAGAATGTTACTACAACCCCACGAGAAACCAGAAGAGAAAACAAACCAAGTCAAATGAAGACAGTGACTCCAAAGAGGAAGCAATGGAAGAAAGTGGCCGGAGCCAGTGCAAGATTTGCCAGCAAATGGTCATTGGGAAGAGGCGTGCCCTCGAGCAGACCTTCAGCGGGACTGGAAGGAGAAGCCTCCCGAATAGCTTCAGAGGAAGTAGCGACGAGTCCGTCGGCTAGGACTGATCACCCTACCAGTATTCGTTGCTCAACAAGCTTTCACCGCGCTGGTCGATGGTGGAGCTTCCGTCACATTGACATAAGCTATGCACAAGAACATCGGGAGCCTTCTTTGGACAGTTTCCAACTTCTCAGTACACGGTTGCCCAGACCCCGCCCATTCATGTAAGGGAGTAAAATTAAGTTTGACTATGGGAATGGGAGTTGAAGAATTCTTTTGTGTCTGTATAATTTCAGAGGCTCAGCAAAACTTGACCATAGGCGTGTTGTTTCGGAGGATATGAAGACGAAACAAAGGTAACTGTGAAGAGAAAAGAGTCGTCACTCTGAACGAAGACGTAACCAGACCAGGAATGGGAGCAGACAGAATAAAGAAGTCAGCATGATTCTGACAAGGTGGGTCAGAATGAAACCCGGGGACGCGGTTCCCGTGGACGTCTATTCTCCGCTGCATGGGGTATGCAGTGAGGCTCGAGGATATTTGGAAAAATTGCCGAGCAGAATCCCAAAGGGAAGTTAAAGGATAAGGAAATAGACAGTGAAGAAAATTTGGGGATATGGTTTCCCCTGGACGTCTATTCTTCGCTGCATGGGATATGCAGTGAGGCTCGAGGATACTTGGGAAAGTTGTCGAGCAGAAGCCCCAAAGGGAAGTTAAATGAGATGGGAATAGACAGCGAAGAAGAAATTGGGGATATGGTTTCCCCTGGACGTCTACTCTCCGCTGCAAGGGATGTGCAGTGAGGCTCAACGTGATTTGCAAGTATCACAGAGCAGGAATCTCAACGGGAAGTTAACACTTTCCAAGGAGGCGGTAAAGTTACTCTTGAGAAATAAAAGGAACGACTGAGATTGACAAGTACTACCTTGAAGACAAGATGACATCGGCATGGTGGTTGAGGCGACAAGAACGGGGAGGTGAGTCGGAACAGACGGTCGATTCCTCGCCTGAAAAAAAAAAAAATGGAACAAGAGTCACTGTGAGAAAGAGTCAAAAGTCCACAAGTGACTAAGAAGAGATTGACACACCTCAAGATGCATGTTCACCGATGTCCGTCGCTCTCAAAAGAAAGAAGACTGACGAGGGAAAGACAAGATTAATTACTACCGTCACCGGTAGAGTACCAGGACCACGTGATCACTAGGAACGAAGAGTGACCACAGGAGTCCAAAGGGAAAGCGATTAACAAAAAAAGGAAGCGTGGGGCCCTGAGGCTCTGTGTAGACTATAGAGCTTTGAACGCTATCTGCATCAAGGACAGCATCTCGAAAACTGCCTTCTCAACTAGAAGTGGTCATTTCGAGTTCAGGGTGGTCCCGATTGGGTTGTCCATTAGTCCACCAGTGTTCCAAAGAGTAATGAAGTTTATTTTTCGGGAGCAACTGGTTAAGGAGTGCTGATTTACCTGGATGACCTCATTGTCCTTGGAAGGTCCTCAGAAGAACACGACGAAAGGGTACGAAGAGCCTTAGATAGCCTACGCACGGCCAACTTGAAGGTAAAGGTAGAAAAATGTCATTTATTACAATCTCAGGTGGAGTATCTGGGCCACGTGGTCACCAGGAATGGGGTGAAGCCACGGGAATCCAAAGTAGAGGCCATTAAAAACTCCCAGAGGCCAACCAACAAAACAGAATTGAAGCAATTTTTAGGCCTCGCCTCCAACTACCGGAAATTTATAAAGGGATTCAGTCAGATTGCGCGCCATCTCAATGAAGTGTCCACCAAGGAATCTTGGGGATAGGACACTCCGCAAGAGACCGCATGGCAATCACTCAAAGATACTCTGACCACTGACATAGTACTGGCGTACCCAAATTTTGACCAGGTATTCATTTTGAACACGGACGCGAGCCAAGTAGCCATCGGGGGAGTACTCGCGCAGGAGAAGAAGGAATCGAAAAACCGATCCTATTTCTCTTCAGAACACTAACGGCCGCAGAACTAAATTATTCCACCTAAGAGAAGGAGCTGCTTGCAATCGTCTTTTCATTGAAGGAGGCTCGCCCCTCATATGTGGTCAGAGAGTTATCGTCCATTCTGACCATAAGCCGTTGAAGTGGCTTCTGAAGGAAGAAATTTGTAGTCTGAAGCAAAGTTTATCCATTTCTGACGAAGCGACGAAAGCTGTCAAAGAAGAATTTGAGTCTTTATCAAAGAAATTACAGGAGGAGAAGCTCAGCTTAAGGGACGCTTTGGAAAAGGAAGGAAAACGGAAGAGTACACTGGACTCCTTTCGGAAGAGAACAAAAATCTTCGAGAAGAAATTCAGGAAGAGAAAACACCTACAAAGACCTTGAAAAAAAAAAAACTGAACTCTGGAAAAAGGTCATTGAATTTGGAACTCAAAAAGAATGAAAAACTAAAGGCGAAACTGGAGAATCTCGAGTCCAGTCACAAGGTAAAAGCCTCCAAATCGAAAGATGAACTCGAAAACTTCGAAAACATCATCGAAGAGCTCAAAAGAAAAAATTGAGAACTTGGAAAGTCAGAATAATGATGTGGAAACTCAATAAAGGAATTGAAGGAAAACAACGAAGAAATAGAAGTATCTTTGAATGAACAAAGAAGTGCCAGAGAAGAGGCTAAGGAGAGTGCCATGGAAAGTGCCACTAAGGCCCAGGTAGCACAGAGCGAGGCGAACTCCAAAATCAAAATGATAGAATTGTGCGATTCCTGGAAGAGAGAGAACGAGGCGGTGATTGAGAGCAAGAATGAAGAGATTTTGGAAATGAAAACGCGATTTGAAAATTGGAGGGATCTCTTTTGAGAGAACGAGAATTTCAGTTAAGACTTAAGGAAGAAGAGAAAGAACGAGAGGTTTCTAATTCCGCGAATTTGAAGGAAGAGTTCATGCGGAGATACGAGAAGGTTAACGGATTCAAGGAATTGAAGCCGTTCGAAGAAAAGGCGCCCCATGGCTTGGTGTACATTGATTACCCACGACCGGGTAGAGGCAAGTTGGAGCCCCGGTACGAGGGTCCCTACATCATCATCGAACAGAAGACTCTAGTCATTTATCTCCTGCGTCACATGATCACTGGACATCAAATAGTGATCCATCGAGACCGTATCCGCCGCAGCATCGATGCCCTCTGGGACGTCGAGCGACAAGGCGGGGCGGACGGCGCAGGGGATGAGATGGGGGAAGGACCACCGCCCCTCCCCTCTGGAGATCCGCCCTCGACACCGGAGAAACATCAACAGGGGGAAGTGAACCGGAGTGCGCTTCTTCCCCGCTGGCAGGACCGAGTAGCGGAATGGGATCCGCAGGGCGCCTCCGAGCTACTTCCTCCCAGAGAGCTTCGCCCAGGGAACGGAGGAACATCGACCCGTGGAGGTGAACCGGAGTGCACCTCCTGCCCCCTGGCAGGACCGAGGGGCGGGCAGGAGCCGCCGGGTGCTTCCGAACTACCTCCTCGCGGGGACCTTATGGGAATAGGGTCCTCCGGACAAAGCGGACAGGCTGCTTGCACAGGGCCACCGTTTGAGCGTCCTTACGTTCTTAGGCCCCGACCTCGGGTACACTACGAAGAACCCAAGGCTAACTAAAACTAAATGTGTCAGTGTTAGTGTCCCAATAAAGGGGACAGATAAAATGTGTCGGTATTAGTGTCCCAATAAAGTGGACAAATAAAACGTGTCAGTGTTAGTGTCCCAATAAAGTGGACAAATAAATGGAAAATTTTTGTGAAAATTGTGAGTAAATTTTTGTGGAAAATTGTGAGTAAAAATTTTTGTGTAAAATTGTGAATAAAGGGAGGATAACCGCCCCTAGTTAAGAAAGTTTGCATCGGAGTGCAAAATTAAAGGAGGGGAGGGATGTAACGATAAAATTGGCATGCCGAAATCTTTTGCAAAATAAGAGCCGAAGTTTTAGTTTTAAGATTTTGTTGTTCAGGTCTCCAACACAAGGTGGTTTGATTTATGAATATTAATGAGTAAATAAATTTTGTTTTAGAAATTTGCAAAAATGTTTAACGTTCGTACGATTTAATTTTGTGTTCTCACAAGGAGATAAACCGGAACCAGCCTTGTAGCCGAGATTTATAACCGTGACTTTACATTCCAAAGGGAAGGGCAAACCAGCGGATTTGGGTTCAGATGAGAAATGGTTGGTTTTCCCTTCGCTTGTTGGTGCGATTTTTGTAAGCCAAGTTCGAATCCACTTGCTAAATTTAGCCACGACGTGGGTCAGAAAATTTGGGGGTCAGGTGGCTTCGAATCTGTTAACTTTATTTAAATGCATTCCTGGGAAAAGGAGGAGTCTATACTCGGAAGTCAGGTCCAGCTCCAATCAGGGGCACAGGGATCCTGGGAAATTTAGTGAAGACTCCTTCTTTCCTTATGTATGGGTAATAGCCTTCCGGGGAACGGCCTTGAGAGAAACAAATGGTTTGATAGGCTTTCAAAATATTAGAAGGTGGGGTCCTTAAGAATTGTAAGGTAAAATTGAAATTGTTAAGTAAGTTTGTAGTCGTCCTCCTGAAGTTAACTGTGGCTTAAATAACTTTGTAAAACTTGTGGTGTAATAGAAAAATTTAGAAGTTAAATTTGAACTGTCTCATGATTGTACTTAAAAATTTGCATTGCATTCGTTTACGCGAAACTTGTGTACAAGAATTTTATTGTTAGCGACCTGAAAAGAGAGCTTGGTTAGAAGATCTTAATTAATGTTAGCCAACGGACCAAGAATTTTGTGAACTTTCAATTAATTTAATTGGAGTCAAATTAAATGTTAAACGGTACGTCTGTGCCCTAGTTTGCATGACCCGTCAATTGGGTTCTGAAGGAAGTCACGTTATTGGGCGGACTTTCGTTTTGCTGGTGCTGGCAACAAATCTGCGGTCATTTCGCAGCCAAATTGAGAATAGTTGCCACCTGTACTGTAAGTAAAATATTTCTTCAATTTTCTTCGTCGATTTCGACCACTTCATTTCTCGTTACTTGTTTTGTTACACGCAAATGTAAAACCCCCCTCTATATAAATGATTCCAATTCAGATAACTGTGAACTTTTTTCTTTGAATTTATAATTGGATTGCATTGCACGAAAAATTGGTAAATTTGCTTCAGACTAATTTTCTAAATTCATGTACTGATTCGAGTGAAATTTAATAAACTTTATAAGAGGGAGTGTGTTGTTTCTTAGCTACCTTGCAATAGGCCTCTCTTGTAAGCTGAGGGTCAATTAACATTCAAAGATTGAAATTCAAAGTAGGCTTTCAGTAAGCCGAAGGAACTTACGCCTATCAATTTAAAGGGTCATTCGTCGGGATAGGCCGAGTCATCCTGAACGCAAAGAACACACGCGTAAGAAATAATTTGAAATAGAATTAAAGGTTGGCGCACAACCTAAAGGGTGTCAGTGAGGGGAATTAACATAATTAAAAGGCTGTACAGTACCATAAATAAATAAAAGGGTTGTGCACTATACTGTAGAAACGAAAGTGAAGGGCACTACACAGGATATCGCCATTTTTAACGTAAGAATTCTTCCATACGAAATGTTATTTATAAAAGCATGATAAAAACATGAGACCGGAAAATATGACGCACATTAGTAGTCTGAAAGAGAAGAGGAAAGAAAAGCATTTATTTTTACTGTAAAATATGTCAGTATTAAAGGAAACTTTGGATATAATTACGATATATCATTCTAAATTATAATCATTGCATTCATTAAATTTATTTCATTGTAATAATTTAAATAATTTTCATACATATTAAAGCTGAATATTAAAAAATTAAAATATTAATATATTAAAAATTGAATCCTACCTCTACAAACTTTTATAACTTCCGGTCAATTATCTTTTGATTATCTATGTCAGTGGAACGAATTGATACCACAAAAGTCTATTTATATTAAGTAAAGTAACTAAAATTACATAAAATTAATTTCAATTTTTTATTTTGGTGATAAGGAGGGAGGGGGGAAGGGGGAGGGGGGGTTGACCTTTAAAATTACTTTCAATAAAATTTATTTACTTCCATACTGCAGTTATTTGAGACGTATGTAAATGCTTTTACTCTGGAGTTAAAATTTTATTTATTTAGTCATTATAACATTTATCTACTACGTAAGTAATTATTTTCACTCGCACGCACGCACACACAGTAACATGAGGGATATATATATAGTACAGGGTGTCCCATAAGTCCGGCATCATAGGAGAAATTCATATTTTTCTATTTCTACAAACCATAATTTATGCTCGGGATGCCAATTTCCCGTCCACCATTCTGTTCAGTGACGAGGCTGTTTTTTATGGAAATGGTGAGGTAAATCGACAGAACACCCGCTACTGGTCTCAAAACAACCCTCACTGGTATACCTCTTCAAAGGAACAAGGTGCATCTCGGGTGATGGTATGGTGTGGCATTTGGAAGGATCGCATCATAGGCCCCCTCTTTTTCCATGAACATGTCACTACGTTTGCTCAAGGAAGAAGTATTTCCCAGTGTCTTGAACGAAGAAGGAAATTTCCAACATGGTTCCAGCAAGACGGCGCTCCTGCACATTACAGCACCCAAGTAAGGGAATACCTGTACCAACAATTCCCTGGTCATTGGATAGGACGTCGAGGGCCTGTGGAATGGCCAGCTAGAAGCCCGGATCTCACGCCACTAGATTTTTATCTCTGGGGCCACTTGAAAGCGCTGGTATACGCAGAGAAAATTAGAGTGTTGAACATTTGCGGCAGCGCATTATTGGGGCATGTAACACATTACTCCTGACATCATTCACCGTGTGCTTGCTGACTGGGTATCACGTCGAATTTGTGTATTGAAAGCAATGGTGGACATATTGAGCACGTTCTGTAAATAAAAGCTTTGTTTGCTGTTTTTATTATTTTCCTATGATACCTGACTTATGGGACACCCTATATGTATATATATATATATGTATATGTATATATGTATATGCATATATATATATATATATATATATGTATGTATATGTAATGTATATACATGTATGTATATTGGTTGAATAAGAATGGTACAATTAATGCTTTGGAAAAAGTTTTGTTGAAGGGCAAATTTCCATTATTTGTTATACGTTATATTTTGAAGAAAAAAAATATAGCATTTGATTGTTAAATATCTATAATAATAATAATACTAATAACAATAATAATAATAATAATAATAATATACTTCAATTCCAAACAGTTTTAATTAACATCAGAATTTCATAAAATAGAGAAAGGAATAGTTTGGGTCGTTTATATAATATCTTACAAACGTTGAAAGTAAAATGGCATTGGAATAACACACACACACACACACACACACACAACACACACACTTTTAATAAACAATAAAATTGTTCTTTACTTTTGAGTTTTAAAAGCAAATTGGTGAACGTGTTTTTTTTTTTTGTAATTAAAATCATTTTCAAACTATACACAAAAGTTTAACAAGAGTAACACAAAAACACATTTGGTCATTCAATACGACAACTGATTTTATATTAAGAACGAAATAGAAATAACACGGTAATTGCTATCTAACCTACCTTCCTCTTACTTAAATACACTCGCGACCCACAACCTCTCAATAACAGCGTTCAGCTGATGGTAAAATAACCTTGTTGTGAAAATGGGGTTAATCTGAAAAACCAGAAACGTACGAACGTACACACTCACATGGATAGTTGATTCCTTAGGCAGAATACTCAAAGTTACATGAAAAGGATTCTGACGTGAGCAGTCAGTATATCTGGTGAAATTATTTAATTATTAACAATATATATATATATATATATATATATATATATATAAGTAAGTATATGGAATTATAACATATGACGTCACAACTTTGGAACTAATTCCATGGAATCTCTATTTTAGGGTTTGTTTAACTTTGTAACACCAAGGGTCGTATGACGTAGGGAACCTACAGCTAAACGTGGAATCCGAACCACGTGCCGCTACATCATCTGGACGCAGAGTTCGCTCTCCCAACCCCAACCCGAACTATAGTGTTTGCAGGGACGTGCCCTCTGGGTAGGCAAGGTAGGCAGTGCTTACCCTGAATAAAACTAAAAATATTAAATATAAAAAGTAAATGATTTTCACTTCATTATATAAATGTTAATTTAATGTATGAAATTCAATGTATAAATTTGTAAATGGATAATATTGTGTTAGAAGCACAATTTCTCCGTGCCTTTCAACCTCTATATATATTAACGCTTGACAATGAAATTTTCCCACGTGCAGTGAGTGGAGCTCCAAGCTGTGACAAATACTGCGCATATAAGCAGATTTAGTTCTGCTTTTCACTCAGTGTTTTGCCGTTCGGGCACAAATGGTCGGGTGTGTGGCTGTGCGCGCGTCTGTGTTGTCGTTTGCCTCTGGTGATGAAACTAAATTTTAGACATTTTATTTCAAAATTTAACCCTTTTCAAATATGGACAGTGAGTATCTAAGAATTTTTCTAAACTGTCTTATGAAGAAAGGTTGAAGTGATAAAAAATGGTAGGCCGACACCGGAACTGAAAAAGTTGCTACGCGTAAAGGAACAAAAATAATCAGAACGTTTCAAACGACGTGGTACAGCAAGAAAGAAAGTGGTTGTGTGGTTGTGTTACAACAGGTAGACTCTTTTGTTTTCCATGCTTGTTATTTTCCGTATCTAGTGAAAGTGTGGGATAAGAACAGGATATTGTGATTTAAATAATTTGACTAATGCTTTAAGTAGCACGAGAGGTCTGCTGCGCATATGAAAGTCAAATATCGTTTGAAAACATTTGGATCTACACGAATCGACTTGAGCATAGATAAGCAAAAAAAAACTTAGCATTGAAATTCACAATAAAAAGGTAAAGGAAAACAGAGGACATACTGAAAACATTAATTTCTGCTACTTGCTTTTTGATTAAACAAGAACTGCTTTCCGCGGTGATAATGAAGATAAATCCTCTTTAAATCGTGGAAAACTATATTGAGTTACCGAACTACACTGCAAAAATTTGACCAAAAAATTAGCACAACATTTACAGACTTATCCGTGTTTTCTGGCGTTTCTAACAAATACAAAATGACTTGATTGAAGCAGTAGGCATAGCTGTAGAAAATAATATGAAAGAAGATATCGCAAGATCCCCATTCATTGCTATAGAAGTGGATGAATCGACCGATATTTCAAATACAGCTCAATGTTCCACAGTTTTAAGATATGTATTGGATTCTGAAATTAAAGAGGGCTTCATAGGATTTGACGAACTTAAAGACAGAAGAGCTACTGGTGTAACAGAATGCATATTTAAAAATTTAGATAAATACAACTGTGCTGAGAAGCTTGTAGCACAGACATATGATGGAGCATCGGTAATGGCATCGCATTTAAATGGCGTTCAAGCTAAAGTAAGAGAAAAGGCATCATCAGCGTATTTACCATTGCTACGCTCACAAGTTGAATCTTGTTCTAGCTCAGTCAGCAAAATTTATACCTGAATGTACAATCTTTTTCAAGACAATTGATGGTCTTGCTGCATTTTTCAATCACTCTACAAAACGAACGCAATTTCTTGATGAAATAGTACATAAACGCATTCCAAAGGCTGCACCAACGAGATGGAGTTCTAACTCAAAGCGAGTGCAAACTATTTTACACTATCATAGTGACCTTTGTAAACTTTTCAACAACATTGACAGCAATCCTTTATTGTGGGACTCAGATACTTTAGTGAGAGTAATGGATTTATAATTGGCTAACGAAAGATTCAACATACTTTCTTCTCATGGTATATGATAAGATTTTCATTAGAAACTGACACACTCTTCAATATTTTACAAACTAAAATTATAGATATTCCATATTGCATTGAAAGAATCAATGAAACAATGAATTCCCTCGAGGGTCTGCGCAAAAATTGATGATATCTATGAGAAGTTTGAAGAAGTTTCAAAGAAATAACTTGACTGAATCAAAATGTCGTACAAAAGGTCCAATTATAAAAGAAAGAGAAAGAATATTCTCTCTAAATTGAATGATATACTGCAGCATATGGAAGCAAGATACAGTGACTTCAAAAATTTACAATTTATTTCATTAGTTGATAGTAAAAAGTTTCTAAAACTAGCTACAGAAATTGATAAGGATGCACTAGAAAGTTTAGAGAAGAATTACGGTAACTTCTTCGATGTCATAAGATTGAAAACTGATCTAGCTGGAATTTATAGCACAAGTGTTCAGGGATAAATCAATTAAAGATTTGCTTGCTTTCATATTTCAAAATGGACTTGAACTAACGTTTCCTGAAGCGGTGAAGCTGTTGCAATTGATTTTAACAATTCCAGCTACAACAGTTCTGGTTGAGAGGTCATTTTCAGCTTTGAAAAGAATTAAAAGGTACACCAGGAATAGAATGAAACAGGAAAGGCTTTCATCACTTGCCCTAATTTCAATTGAAAAGGAAAGATTTACTAAAATGGAGCAAAATCCACTTACAATTTCTTTGAAAAAATTACAGATTTTGTTACTAACAAAGAGAGAAGAATGGAATTCATCTACAAATAAAGCGGTAAGTAAATATTTGTTGTTGACCAAAAATTAGCACAAATGGTGCGGAAGGGGTTAATTATGCTTAAAATTCGTTGGTGGCTGGGGCTCCGCCCCGGAACCAGCTGGGGGAGCTCGCGCCCACCCCAGACCCCCTAGCTTGGAGCCGCTCGCTTCGCTAGAAGCTGAGTGTTTGTCATTTATCATTACTTATTCGAACTATAGTGGATTTAATTTTCCCAGAAGAGTTCCTTCTTCCACACACGGTCTGTGTGTTTCATTAAAAAACCTCAAGGGACCATTGTGAGTTCAATCCCACATATGCAGTATACAGAGTGTTTCAGGAGGAAAGGTCAATACTTCGGGAGGTGATAGTATAGGTCATTGTGAGAAAAAAGTCCATATGAGCATGTGTCTAATTCTGAATGGTTACGGAGATAGAGCTGTTTGAATCTACAAATACAAAAGCATTATTAATGGTAATCAAGAAAGAGAAACCAATTACTGTTTCTAACATTTAATGTTTAACCCTTTCACTCACTGGGTAGAAAATTGTGGACCTGAAAAATAAACCATATTGATTCTTGTCTAACCACACATAAAGACAAATTTGTTTTTTACCCGATGTCATAATTCGTGAGCGAAAGGGTTAAACATTGGCATTTTGAATGGTATCAGATACAGAAATGACAAATTTGTTACAGTTTACAATACGTTTTCGAAAATCCCACCGTCAACCTCAATGCACTTTGCAACTCGTGTGCGAAGATCGCTTGTTGTTCGTCTGAGTTGATCTTGACGTTCCTTTATGCGGGCAGCAGCATCCAAAATGCGCGCGAGCAATTCGTCTCGTGTATCCACCTTTCTTTTGTAAACTTGACTTTTCATCTACCCCCCACAAACAATAATCTAACGGAGAGAGGTCTGGAGCCTTGGTGGCCATTGAATGGGACCACCGCGGGGGGAGGAAGAGCTGCGCGCGCATCAGATTCAAACAGCTCTATCTCCGTAACCCAGGGGTCCCCAACCTTTTTGTGCCGAAGAGCACATTCAAGACTACCAGTAGTGCGGCGGGCACCATTTACTTTTTCAAGGCAAATTTATAGTTGGACTTAATAATGAACATAATACACAAAAAAAACATTTAATTCCTATGTAAAATAATGAACATAATACACAAAAAAAAACAAGGATGGGCTAACTAAGAATCTTAGAAAAATTATCAAAACGATAACTTAATTTATTTATAAAGAAATAATTATTTTCAAATAAATGAGCATCTGTTTCTGTAATTAGCTACTAAAATTTAATGAAATGTTAAGTATGTTACATATTTTAAATATTTAGTAACTAAATATTTAAAATATATAACATACTTAACATTTTATTAAAAATTTAAATAAAAACTTATCAATCGTAGTCAGTCAGTGGCGGGCACACGCAAAAGGGTCGGCGGGCATCATGGTGCTCGCGGGCACAGGGTTGGGGACCCCTGCCGTAACCATTCAGAATTAAACACATGTTCATATGAACTTTTTTTCTCACAATGACCGATACTATCACCTCCAACAGTATTGACCTTTCCTCCTGAAACACCCTGTATATAAAATGTGTGTGTGTGTGTGTGTGTGTGTGTGTTGTTTTAAATTACCTCTTTCTGTCAATATTTGTTACAACTGGTAGGTTAGGTCCTTTTCATTTAGTTTTGGGAATTTCTCACATCCAATTGTTCATTTTAGTTTTGTGTTAATTTCGAATGCGATTAAATTCGACTTCATAGGCACATATAACATAAATCTATTGAAAAATCGGTCGCTCGCGTGCACACACACACCACACACACACACACATATATATATATATATATATATATATTATATAATATATATATATATTATATATATAAAAAACTAATTTTCTTTCTCTAATGCACCCTATAAGAAAACACCGTAGACGAAATCTCATGGAATTCGGAAAGCATTTAGGGGTGCCTCGAGTCACATGAATGAAACTGTCGCGCGGAAGAAATTTCAAGAATGAACGAGTTTCGACAACGCTTCAAAAACAAAAATGTTCGAGAATGCAAGTGTATTATATAATTTAATAGAATTGTTTCCTTTATTTCATACTATAGATTATGCAAATCGATTAATTTATTTCATTAAATTAAAATTTTCATAAATAAATCGTTAAATAATATGATGTGTATCAATCTTTGGATGATCAGCTTTTGGTGCTTCAAGTTCATTTTGCATACGACTGCCTGACTGAAAACAACGCTTAGAAGTTCTCTCCCGATTCTTTTAAGATATCTAAGGTAAAATTTTATTTTGATACATTGATTATATTATATTGGAAATTGTTCTAGAAAAGTTTCATTAATTGTTGGCATAGTTTGATGTTTAAATTATATAAATTTGGAACTGAATTTGATTTCCTATGATAATATACAGGGTGGGCGGAAAGTAGCTCCCTATTTTGGATTGGTAAAAAAATACGTATATTATCCATTTATTTCAGAAGAAATAATACGAAAAGGTAGGCATACATGGTAGGTTTTCTCTAAAATTCAATGTGGGCTCCAACTCTTTCCACCAGCTTCTGGAGCCGCCCAGGAATGGCGTCCACTGACTTTAGCAGGAACTCCGGCGGGATGGAGGACATGACTTCCCGAATTCGGTCCTCCAGTTCTTCCAATGTCCTCGGTTTGGTGCGGTAGACTTCTTCCTTTACCCACCCCCAAGAAAGAAGTCGCACGGTGTCAAGTCGGGCTCCTGGCTGGCCATTGATGTGGACCACGACGACCCATCCAACGCCCAGGGAAGTGGGCATCCAGCCACTCACGGACAACAAGAGCGAAGTGCGGAGGGGCGCCATCTTGCATAAATATCAGATCGTCGATGTTCTCCCATGTGCTGACAACCGGCCAGACCTCGTTTCGCAACATAGCAAGGTACCGCTCAGCATTCATGGTGTTGCGCAGAAGGAACGGGCCCACAACCTGATCTGAGGTCATACCACACCACACCGTTACACTGAACCGATTCTGCCGTTTTTCAGCGGTAACCGTGCGACTTCTTTCTTTGGGGGTGGGTAAAGGAAGAAGTCTACCGCACCAAACCGAGGACATTGGAAGAACTGGAGGACCGATTTCGGGAAGTCATGTCCTCCATCCCGCCGGAGTTCCTGCTAAAGTCAGTGGACGCCATTCCTGGGCGGCTTCAGAAGCTGGTGGAAAGAGTTGGAGCCCACATTGAATTTTAGAGAAAACCTACCATGTATGCCTACCTTTTCATATTATTTTTTCTGAAATAAATGAATAATATACGTATTTTTTTACCAATCCAAAATAGGGAGCTACTTTCCGCCCACCCTGTACAGTATATACGAGTATATAAATATATATACAGGGCCGTCGAGAGGGGGGTGTCAGGGGGGGCCAGTGCCCCGGGGCCCGGGTGTCTGGGGGCCCGCAGGAGAATAAAAAAAATCGTAAAAAAATAAATAAGGATCATAATAATCATTAAGAAATTGTGACTTTTTTTCATTCAGAGCTCCTTACATGTAATTTCTTACATGTAATATCTGAGTATCCTAAAAGTCAACACTAAAATTCATCAATCTGACACATTTTTTCAAATGTAGCTTCCGTTCTCACGCTTTGTGGTATGATCGAAAGTAGCCAAGGTCAATAAACTTGAGAAATAGTTAACCAAATCTCTCACTTGTGTTTTGGGTGTTGCACGAAGAGGTTTGAAACACTTGAACTATTGAATTACTTAATTTTTATAAAGTTAAATATTATATTATTAAAGTTATACATATATATATATATATATATATATATATATATTAATAGATTTATTGCATATATATAATGCCTTGACACTTGGTGTGGGGGCCCGTAATGTTTGCTAGCCCTGGGGCCCGTTAATGGCTCTCGACGGCCCTGTATATATATATATATTATAATATATATATATATATATATATAATATATATATATATATATATATATATATATGCATTTAACTGCAATGACCACGCAGTATATAAATGAATAGAAACGACATAATATTAAGGAACGTTCCTGCACACGCGGAAGAGAAATAACGAATAAATGAAAAATGAGGCGAACCGCCCGGGAATCGAACCCAAGGCCTTCCAATTGCATCCAACCGGCAATTGGAAGGCCTTGGGTTCGATTCCCGGGCGGTTCGCCCTCATTTTTCATTTATTCGTTATTTCTCTTCCGCGTGTGCAGAAACGTTCCTTAATATTATGTCGTTTCTATTCATATATATATATATACAATATAAATGAGATCTTTAAAAATGGAATCATAATACGAAAAAATATAATGCTTTGATTCTTATTTTAATTTAATATACGTTTCTTTTCTTTTCTTAGGCCCAATGGCGACTACCCGCACAGCGAGTCAAATTTGGCTCATTGGCCATCCCATACCCGAGATCAAGGGCGCACGGCTTCCTTCAATTGGAGACGTTTTACGCCTGTTTTTTAACTTTCACATAGAGCACAAGAAGACAGTGAACGACTCAGCGAAGGAGGTGGCATCATCAGTCATTGGTTACTGGGAGAAATCCCGGATACCTACCATTACAGAGAAGAGCATTGGTCGAAAAGTGGTAGATATTTTTCTTACTTGGAATCTTCTCCAGAAAAATCGTGCTCGCGCTACGGAAACCCAGCGGAAAAAAGAAGATGAGTTCCGTGATAATTTGGAAAATCTTTTCGATGTCGCCCACCCTAAAGCGATGGAACTTTTGACCATCGAAGAAGATCGAGCCTTCCTTATTGCTCAGCGAGAAAAAGGGAGGAGGGGAGTAATGGGAGGAGTTGACAAGAAAATGGCTCATTCTGTCATGCGTCAGGAACAAACTGAAAGACGCCTAGCTCAGCACCAACCTCAAGCCAATATTACTTTTGAAAATATTGAGCTGGAATCTTTTACGTCTGAAGCACCAAGTTCTGCGCCATCATCTGAAGACTCACCGCCCGCCTCTCCTGAAAAACGCAAGTGTTATGCTCGTGGCACTATCCAAGTCATCACTCCCGAATTGGCAAGTACATTGGATCGCACAGGAATCAGTCATCGTTCAGCACACCGGATTATCGACGCTACGGCTAGAAGCCTCGGCCATAACTCACAAAAACTCGCGCTCAACTATGAAACCATTAGAAAATCACGAGAAAGGCTCCGTTCGGCGACGGCAGAAAAGATTAAACAAAGGTTCACACCCAACGAAGTGCTCACTGTTCACTGGGACGGAAAAATTCTACCAGACGATGAAGGTGGTCGGTGTGACCGACTAGCCATTTTCGTAACCGGAGTTGATACCGAGAAGCTCTTGAGTGTACCTAAGCTGACATCAGGAACGGGTGAGGTCATCGCCTCGGTGGTACATGCTGCGCTCAAAGAATGGAATGTGTCAGAAAAGGTATCAGCTATGAGCTTCGACACTACAGCTTCAAATACTGGTTACTTGTCTGGGGCATGCGTAATTTTGGAGCAGAAACTCGGCCGCCGACTCTTATACCTTGCATGTCGCCATCACATCCTAGAACTTGTCGTTGAGAACGCGTACATGGAATGCATGGGACCATCATCTGGTCCAGATATCCTCCTATTCTCCCGCTTCAAAGAGACGTGGAATACAATTTGCCAAGATAAGTACAAGACCCTGCCCGACCTTCCATCGAGTCTGAATGAGAATCGAGAAGAACTGATCGCTTGCTGGAATCTATATCTGACAAAACATCAGCCGAGGGATGATTACCGTGAATTCTTTGAGTTGTCGATTACAATCCTTGGAGGTAATTTACCTAACTTTAGGTTTCGGCGACCTGGAGCACTTCACCGAGCACGTTGATGGCAAAAGCAATTTATTCATTAAAAATCCTGCTGCTTTCCCATCAGTTCAGACTTACAACTCGTGAAATGTCTGGCTTAAAACGATTTGTATTTTTTGCCCTGGAGTTATATGTCAGCGCGTGGTTCACGGCCAGCAGTCCTTCATCTGCTCCCGCGAACGATTTGAAGCTTCTTCAAGACCTAGCAAAGTACCACGATGAAAAGATCTCAGCATCCTGCCTTAGTGTCCTCGGTCGTCACTTATGGTACCTCAGCGAGTACTTGATTGGTCTCGCACTCTTTGATAAAGGTATCAATGCAACGACGAAAAAGAATATCGCTCGATCAATCCTCGAAAAAGAAGCTGCTGAAGATCCTCCAAAGCGAGCCCCAATACCCGCTGTTTCTTCAATTTCAACAAAGCAGCTCTCGGACTTTGCCTCGAAAGGATCAAAGCTTCTCTTTGAACTTCTAAAAATTAATGATGGTTTCTTGTCCAAGGAACCAGAGACCTGGCCGGACGACGAAGATTTCAAGACTGGTTTGACTATAGTTGAAGGACTAAAAGTCGTCAATGACATGGCAGAGAGGGGAATTGCTTTGATCCAGGCCTTCAATACAAAGATTACGAAGAATGAAGAACAGCGCCAACATCTCTTGCAGGTTGTTGAGGATCATAGGAAGTCTCAGCCTGGTACATTGAAAAAGGGGTATGGCTTGAGGAAAAGCAAGAATTAATGGGTGGTCTACAATTGAATGAAAGACACCCTGGAATATATTTAGTAAATATATTATTTACTTATTACGATTGGAGTACGCCTGCACTTAAACCTTATGAACTAAAACTAACGTTTATTTACATTAATTAAAAAAATATTAATTTATTTTCACTAGGTAATGAATAATTAATTTTTGTTCTAAGGAGAATTATTTACCTCACTTGAGACACCCTTAACTATTATCTGAATGACCTAATATTTACAGTACATTGTTTTCTCATGTAGTAGCAGCATTGAACAAATGGCCAATAAAAAACTCCAACTTTCGATTTTTATTGTCACCCTAATATAATATATATATATATATAATATATATATATATAAATAAACTAATTTTTTCTCTAGTGCACGTGTTACGTAATATGCAATTACATTCATGCATTCAGCGGAAACTTTGCAATAGGTCATTTTCGGAAAAAAGGCAAATTCACACACACACACACACACATATATATATATATATATATATATATATATATATATATATATATATATATATATATATATATATATAAAGGGTGTCCATAAATGACTACCCTGATTAAAGCATGCTATAACTTTTAAATAAACACTCGTATTCAAGCAGTTTTAATCATAAGTAGATAAACATACAAAGTTTTGATACATAGTTAATGAACTTACTAAGCTTCCACATGTGCACCCCTAGTGGCACGTAAAATGTCTAAACGGTATTCACACTCACGCCACACATTTTCCAACATTTGTGGGTTAACTGTTGCAATTGCATCCGTAATGCGTTCTCGCAATGTCCTGATATCTGGAACAACTGTTACATAAACCATATCTTTAATATGACCCCAAAGAAAGAAATCCAGCGGGGTAATGTCTGGTGATCTTGGGGGCCATGGGATTGGCCCGTCCCTGCCAATCCATCGATTTGGAAATGTTGCGTCGAGAGTTTCACGAACAACATGCGCCCAATGAGGGGGTGCCCCATCTCGGTGGAAGATGACAGTTGGCTGCCTGTCCTGCAGCTGGGGGATGGCGTAATTGGTGAGCATATCCAGGTACACAGTTGCGGAAACAGTGTTCTCAGCGAAGAAGAAAGGACCAATTATCTGGTCATGCATTAGTCCACACCAGACATTGATCTTCGGACTGCCCCGAATATGCTCCCTTACGGCACGTGGGTTTTCCGATCCCCAAATATGCACATTGTGTCTGTTGACTCTACCACTAAAATGAAACGTAGCCTCGTCTGAAAAGCAGACACGTAACAAGAAGTCATTATCCTCGTCAATGCTGTTCAAAATGTCAATAGCGAATTGTTCACGTTTTAGACGGTCATCAGGCTTCAATTCTTGAACAATTTGTACCTTGTAGGCGTGTAACTTCAAACGTTTGTGTAACACTTTGTGCACCGTAGACTTCGGTATCTGTAGTTGGTATGAAACTTGTCTCACCGATTTCCTTGGTGACCGTGTGAAAGCAGTTTGAATGTTTTCCGCCGTCCCATCGGAAACTGATGGTCTACTACTGCTCTTTCCCTTTTCCACGTTTCCAGTTTCCAAGAATTTTTTCATCCACGACTTAATTAACTTCACATCAGGTGGATTCTTTCCATACTTTGTTCTGAACCTTCCCTAAACACTGACAGGAGATTTTGTTTCTGCAAGCCACACAACACATTGTGCCTCCTCTGTCACAGACGCCATCTCAACACCAGCACAGAAACTCTATGCGTGTACGAGATCACCTGTAAAAAGAAAACGGATGTAAGATTCGTCATTAAAACATGAGAGCATACTGTTTTCAGGGTAAACATTTATCGACACCCTGTATATATAAAATTTAGTGGTGGACCGGATATCCGCATCCGCATCATTTTTAACATCCGCATCCGCACTTCTGACCCGGACCCGGACCCGATAGTGAATTAGAAAAAAGACCCGGACCCGGACCTGAAAGTGAATTTTAAAATTGACCCAGACCCAGACCCGACCCGAAAGTGAAGGATCTGCACAGCCGGGTTTTTAGTTTACAAAATTTATGTTTGCGCTTTTAGATTTGCCAACAATGTATTGAATTATCACTCCACCCTCCAACTGACTCACTGGAAGTGGAGAGTTAACGGTGACGGGAGAATAGCCTAAACCTAATATATTTTATTGTTTGTTTGTGAGTTGTGTACTGTGTACATTGGTTGGTCTCCAGTGCTTCGTTTGCTATTTATTTGAATTTGCAATGCCTTTACAAGATCTTTTTTCGGTGGGGAGTGGTAGCAAAAAAACTAGCCTTACAAATGAATATTTTAAACATAATAATATTAATAAAACATCTACATGCCAAATTGAAAAGTGTGGAAAAGTGTATAGTGGCAATCATGTGACAAACCTAAAGCGACACCGAAAATCGTGTCACCCAGACATATATCGTAAAGTTAAGGATCATGATAAAAGCCTACCTAGCACTAGCACTACGGTACTTCGAAAACTCAAATACAAACCAAGGGAATGAATGTAGGCCAAACTACTGTTAAAAACTTTTTTAAACAAATTAAAGTTGGAGTTCATCCGCAACTTCATAAGAAAACTTTAGAAAATAGCCTTATTTCGTGGGTGACAATAGACAGGCGGCCTTTTAGCATTGTAGAAGATATTGGATTTAAAATTTTGGTTGAACCATTTCTATCTGCAATGAATATAAACATGAACAGAAAAAATCTTGCTACTTTGACTCTCGATAGAGCAATAGCTGAAAAAAATAAGTAAAAAATACTTTAAAAAAAAAATGTTTCATTTAAAAGTAGATTGTTGCAGTCGCTTAGATAGAGGATTTTTAGGTATTCAAGCCCAATATGACTGAAAACAAAATTGAAGTGAAAACATTGGCTGTCAAGGAACTTCACTGCTCGCATACAGGTAAAAATTATTTACATTTCACAAAAAATTATTTTACATTTCACACAAATATATATATATATATACATACACATTTTAACTGCAAACAACACACAGTATAATTAATGTAAAGAACGACGCTTGTGTAGAAGAACGTTCAGCACAAGATGAGGAGGGAGAACGAACAAATGAAAAATGAGGTAACCACCCTGGAATCGAACCCGGGATCTTCCGATTGCCGGTCAGATATGCTATCCACTACACCATGGGCCTCGATTAATCAGAAGTCGTAATTCTCCTACATACGAGCAGAAGAGACCGACGCACTGAACTACTATCAGATTATTAAGTATATATATATATTATATATATATTATATATATATATAAGATAAATTATTTATGTATTTTCAACTAATTATTTATTGATATTTAAAAGGCAGTTGTAATTTAAAAGTAATTTAAAGAAACTTCAATAAGAGAAACGTAATCTGGAAATGTAAATCGCATAATGAATTAGCAAATTGGAGCGATAAATCATTATACAAATATTATGATAGAAATCTTTGCTTCGTTTCTTCGTTTGAATAGAAGTCCAACATTTAAATGATGCAATCATCAGAGGAGAATTTTAAAAGTGTTTTCATTTTATTTTTTAACTGCAGCGAGACATTTTTACGTAAATATTGTTAAATTCATTTCCTACTTTGCTGCTTTTAATATTTATTTATTTATTTTTATTGTTTGTATCTCATTAAGAGAAATGTTAATACTTTCATTAGTATAGGTAAGGTAAGGTAAAAGGTACGTGGAGATTTATTTGAGGTTAGAGAAAGAAAAAATGGGATTTAGTCTAATAGAAAATTATGACGGATTAATTTAGCTTAGGTTATGCGAAGCGAGGTTATAACTTTTTTATAATTCTGACCGACTTACTCTAGAATTTCTTGGTTGGTTGGTTGATCGTAATCGAGCGGTTGATCACGAAGTCCTCTTTTTTGTTTAGTCGGTCTCGAGGCAGAAATGGGAATTTTCCCAAAATTGCAATAACTGTAGATAATTATTATAAAAAGAGAAGTAAATATGAACTAAAATGCGCGCAACGATTGATAAAAATAATTCGTAAATAATATTATCTTAATCTAATTTCTTACCCGAGGCAAGTGGCTCCACCCAAGAATTATAAAGATTTTAAAAATTACTCTACTTAGAATACATTCTCTTTTTGAGAAGTTTGCAATTTCGTTCTTTTTTACAATTTCGTTTAGTAAAAATAATGAACTGAGAGGTGACTACAATGGAAGTGGGAAGAAGTGAGGATGGAAGAAGTGGAAGTCATTTGAGTACGCGGACGACACTAGGTAGATCATTCTTTCTGGCCAAAGTTTACGAGCAGCTCAGTTTTCCGAAAAGGGTGGACACCCATGTTCTTGGGCCTACTACTATTCTGTTCCTGTAAAAACTGTAGTGTGAATGATCAAAAACTTTAAATTTTTTCCGTTATATCAAAGCGGTTAAGCAACGTTGGGTCTGTTCAGTAGTTGGATGGGTGGCCTTCCATCACGTTCAGATGATGTAGCGACACGTAGTTTGGATCCCACGTAAAGCTGTAGGTGTCTTCCGTCACATGACCTTAGTAGTATAGCCGCATAATCCTTGAGTGCAAGTTGAAATTGCAATGTTACGTAATCAGTGCCAACCCCCACCCCTTTGTTGCAAAGCCTCTTTGGGGAGAAGGTGGGAGTGCCTAAACCCCCCAAAGGGGCATACCTAACCTAAGGAGCCTCATTGGAGGAGAAGGTGGGACAGCCTCATCCACCCAAAGGGGCTGAAAGAGATAGAAAGAGAGGAAGAGGAGAGGAGAGTCTTTGCTCGGCGACAGCCAAGCACATATGAGATCTTCAGCCACCCGCCGCTGTCTTATAGTGCCCCTAATCAGCCAGTTGGCTGCTGAGTTGCCAGATAACGCCATGTGTTTAATTATTATTCAGCCATTTGGCTGTTCGGTTGCCAGATTCGTTATTTATTAATTTAATTTATATATTAATCAGCCACCAGGCGCCACAGCCAGTTGGCTGCTGAGTTGCCAGATAACGCCATGTGTTTAATTATTATTCAACCATTTGGCTGTTGAGTTGGCAGATAGCGCCATGTGTTTAATATTATTCAGTCATTTGGCTGCTGAGTTGCCAGATAACGCCATATATTTTATTTAAAGCATATATTCCAGTTGGTTTAGAAGGCCGATAAACATGTTCAAGGAATAAATAAAACACCATTAAAACGTCCTGTTTATGAATTAATGCATATACAATGGGACATATATATATGATCAAATAATATAACGGAAAATATATAATCATACAAAGCATAGTATTAACAAAATATTAGAAAAATATATATTTATATTAATTATATATAATCATACAAAACATAGTATTAACAAAATATTAGAAAAATATATAGTTATATTATCAAAAGTTATATTATCAAATATTAGTAGTACAGGAAAAATATAGTTATATTATGAAATATTAGTACAGGAAAAATATAGTTATATTATGAAATATTAGTACAGGAAAAATATAGTTATATTATGAAATATTAGTACAGGAAAATATATACAAAACGTATAATCATATTATTACAGGAAAAAAATATATATATGTTGTCTTTAAGTTCTACGGTGCAAAACGCTAAATTCGCATATGACAAAGTCTATATCCACATCCCCATTACTTTGTACGATGTGGTAAAACCGTCCAAGCATCACTTCACCGTTTAACTGATACGGCGGTTTATACTCGATATAAATGGCTTTCATATCGTTCAATACTATTTTTGTACCCACTTTACACTCGGCAGGCAAGTTGTCTTTAAGCGCAGCTAGAACACATTCAAAAGCACGCACAAAAACGTCATCGTGGGCCGTTACATTGAATACAAGTTTATAATCATGCCTTTCAATCGGGGTTTTTTTCTTAACGTCCCGAACTTTTCAATCGTGAACTCTTCTTCACTTGACATAGCGGCAATTGAAATATTCTTCCAAGTCGTAACGACACCTATCCACTATATAGAGATACACTGATACAGTTCTTCAGGGTGAACAGTGTAGGCGAGCTCAGCTCTGTACCTCTCAAGTGCTTTGTACCAAAGCTCAGGATATTTCGAAGAATCTAAACCTTTTAAATATGCATCCAGATCTAGACCGTTCTCCCCCTGTTCATTCCTACGTTCAACAAATCCGTCAAGCAGAGCGGTGTAAGCGTATTCAAGTACCGTGTCAAAATAAACCATGTCTGTAACACGTGCATCTAAGATAGGCTTCAGCTTACGGAATCCGACGATCTCAAACATTCTGTCGAGGATCAAACGGTTTCGTGTAGGAACAAGAACGTCATTATCAGCTGTGTTCTTCCACATCAGTCGTATATCAATGCGGGGTTGTTCGTTATTTACACTCAATGTACAAACAATGGTATATGAGGAGGCGTCACTAATCACCTCTCTTATTATACCTACATCAGCTGGTATTTTATAACGGGCATCAGCCCAGCTCTCAACCACCACGAAGATTTCTGCATCTCCTCAAGACTTACATAAATGACGTTACGTTTGCTTGCATGCCTGCAGATCGTTTCAAACACACAGTTAATGGTGCCGGTTTCTCGCCTGAATACGCGCAATGACTTCGTCACGGAGACGTCGTACGAGGCGTTGAGAATGCTTCTCAAAGGGAGTTCCATCGTATTCACACGGTTCGAGATGACTATGACACGTCCACTCGGTGCAAGCTCTGAGAAGACTATGAGCCACAGGAGGCAGGCAGGTAGGCAGGATCGGTTCGACGGACGGATGAATCACCCTGATGAAACGTGAATGGGTTTGTTCGAACTAGTATGCTCCGTGAGGAGTGAGTCACACCATAATCTAATGAAACGTGTACGGCGCTGACCCAACATGAATCGTTGTATCCCATTATATTGGGCAAGTGTCTTGAGAAATTTTCCGATACAAGAATTAATTTCAGTTTTAATGTTTTATCACTACCATTTCCCAGAATACGCACCAGACATTTTACCTCAGGGTAATTTTCACGAGCTAAACACATTTTATAATGTTTTATCTCCAGAGCTGGGCACCGCAAACTCAAAATCACTTCCGCAATCGCAAATCCGCAAACTCAAACCTTACCTTCCGCAACCGCAAATCCGCAAACTGCTTGCCATTTTTGGTGCCGCAAACGCAAATCCGCAAACGCAAACCATATTTCCAATTTTTACAGTGCTGGGCACTTCCGCAAACACTTCCGCAAACCGCAAATTCCGCAATCGCAATTTTAACTATAAAAAGTATCCAAAACATTAAAGAGGTATAAAAAGTTTTTATATCTTTTTAATGTTTAATGTTTTAGCCTTGTTTTTATTAAAAACAAGGCAAAATAATTTATTACAATAAATCACTATTGTAGAAGAAATAAAAATACTACATATATTGATATATTATATTGAACAAAAACACCTCCTGCAAGTAAATAGTAAATAAATTAAATAATAAATTTAATCATTTAAATTTCATAAATTTTGAGACTTAGACACGTTAGAGAAGACTGTACTGTAACTGTAGTAACTGTACACACATTACATTACACAAGTTAAATTAAGTTAACACTGTGACTGTAGCCCAGTGGCTACGTGGGAAATTTGCAGAAAGATTTGCGTTTGCGGTCTTAGTTCCGCAACGCAAATTCACTAATTTGCGATGACTTTGCCGCAAACGCAAATCCGCAAACGAAAAACATACTTCCGCAATTGCGGAATTTGCGGTTTGCGGAAGTGTTTGCGGAAGTGCCCAGCTCTGTTTATCTCTCCTAAACATCTTCACATTGCGGGGCGCTATTAGAGAGAAACATATGTTCATATTTATCCTTTTTATTTAACAGGCGATACTCATCTCTAAAATCTGTTAAAAACTCACATAGCCCATTAGCCACGACCTCGCTACAAACTTCATCATGATATATATTAATGTAGTGGTAAAAATACTTAAGATTAAGGTTGTCCATGATAACAAGATTTACATTTTCAGCCGTAGGGTACGAGTAATCGGCTTGGTGTAACATGATATAATACCGCGTATCACACTAATCATCCACAAGACTCACTACCCGTAACTGTTGTTTATCTTCTGATCGTGTTGTTTCTTCTACCACGCGGTGCACGTGAGCCTTTATAAAGCTTAGTTCTATAACATACTTCAGTACATCGTCTGTACTGCGAAATCCTACAATCTCCTCGCCAGAATATCCGTAGAGTATTTGAATAGCCTGGCCTTTCGCACGATTCATTGCAGCCTTAAAAGATGCAAAGGATTCGGGAATAGGGAGTTTTCAGTATCCACTACATCTACGCACTTTGCTGAATACCACTTCATAAATGTTGAACACGCGATATTAAAGGTGGCCATTTTCTTCTATGCGAGAGAATACACGTATACAGAGGTCAACTGAGAACGCGGGGGTAGAGGTCTGCTCAGGTTGCGGCGTGATTCACGTCGCCGGTCTTACAGTGGGCGGGGCTTAACTTTTACTGTACATACGCACACACGCAAAGTGAAACGCAAGCTGAAACACGATTTATTTAATAAACGAAATAATCAGGATGTACATATTTACAAATACGTGTAATAAATAAGTTAGCAAAGGCATATCAAAGATTATGGTATCCAAAGGGCACGGTGTCATAGGTACCAGGCACTTGGTAACGTTTCCTATAGGTGTTACGGCACACCTTTGTACCCCTAAGTTCCTTCACACACCCCAGCTTCTGCGCCCGAAAATTGTGGGTGCATACAGTCAGTTGGGGCGGTCGATCACCCTCGTCATCTTCCAAGCACACTAACTCCTTCAGCGAATCAAAGTTGACGACCCGCCGATTCGCTTAGTTAAGCGTGATGCCCTTAGCCTTCACGATATACTTCGTTTCATTCCCTATCCTGACCCGTACCCCATAGGTCTTTGGACCCGTTGATACAAACGAGTCGGCGTATGCGTTGTCCCCATACTCATCCTTGATCTCGTCAGTTAACTCGCCGAGGAACTCTCCAATAGCAGGCATGTATTGTATTCACCGCTCCTCGCTGTGAATATCACGCTATCTGTATCGGCATACAAAACCCGTCGCCCAAGAGAATGCAATAGACCCCAAAGTTTGATGCGCGCGTAGGCTGTTATGAAGCTGGCTACAGGGATGTTTGTAACCCGTGAGGTATCTGTGGCCAATTCAGTGTTGTTGTACTTTATTATGTAAGTATTACCTACATTCACAATCTCCATGATCTCTTTATCGGGTGCGGTGGCGTAATCCCAGACTTCACTATAACTTTGCGCCAAATGAACGTTCCCTTTACCAGTATTCTGTGCAAATTTTCCCCAAAGACTGTTTAGACACAACTTTGCACTAAAGTGGTTGCCAAGATTCTTTACAATTTGGGCACGATCAAGTTGTATACCCTCGTGGTCACGGTAACGTTGAATATAAGACGTTTTTTCATCTTCGGTTTCAACCCCTCGCGGATATCCTGATGCCTCAACCTTATCCTTCAAAAATGCATTTATATATGGTGTGAAAAGGTTGGGTAGCTTCTGAAACCTCCACACCTCATGTATCTTCATTATTCTATACCCATGGCCTACGGCTAGGGCCAGCTCAGGACTTGTGTATACACCTCTGATCTTTCGCTGGTTGGGTGTATGATCACAAGCACCATTATTTTCTTCCGCGCACTTCACGCACAGGGGAAACATGAGCTTGTGATCGATGACGACGGGTAAGATCAGCATCCATAAATCGCGAAGGGGGAGCACGTCTACGAAAGTGACCCCAAAGTAGCGATCATTCAAATTTCTTGAAAACTCGGCGATGGAGGGTAGGCTAGGCCCCACCAGTTTCTCAGGCGCGCCCACGGAGTACGGGTTGTTCTTCATCACGTCGGGGTATAAAGAACAGAAATCGTAGTAGTGGAGTTTCACACACTCCGTAGGTGGAAAGTATAGCTTGAAGGGATTTGTACGCCCACCGAACAAGCTATCACCCTCATTTGAGAGGTTCCAGTACCATTGAACGCTTGATCGTGTTTATTTCTTCACGGTACTCCCCGTTTGTCTCCATCCGTGGATCATATTCATGCTCCCACAAGACTTTGTGAGTGAACTGGGAGCCTAAAAGTTGATTGCGGGTGCGCGTCCACGGAAGACAGCCGGCAGGAGATTTACTTTGGATATCTCCGGCGATTCCACAGTCAGGACGAGGGCATCTATGCCGCCAGCAACCGTTAAAGGAGTACACAGTCTTCACACCAGTGACACAGTTTTCACTTAGCCCATCAACCCAAAAAACACGACCGTTAATCTTAATGGGTACTTCACCCGTGTTGCGGGCGTGCTTTATGTATACACCTGTCTGTTGCTGTAGGTGTATGAGCCAGTAAATAGCCTTATGGCCATAACTGCGGGGATTGTTTCTGTGAATAATGGATAAGGTGGCTTTAGGCATGAAGTTATTCTTGAACACCGTAAAACATAATGAAGCGATGGTGGTTGCGACTTGCAACGGATCGCATTTGAAACGGCCTATGTACATCCTTCTAAAGGCCTGGAAACATACTCTAAACACGCGTACATCATTCACGCAATAACGCTCACATTCATCAGCTATATTATAAGGATTACGTTCATTAAAACTGCTGTAGTATCGATCAAAGTCTTCACGTTCATGTGTGCTCATACAATCATAGTTAAAGTAATGTTTGGGTGGAGGTAGGCCTACGTAGTTTAAATTCTCGCTAGTGAGGAATGTGTAAGGGAAGGATCCTTTTGAAACTTCAGCTGCTACCCCCATCACCTTGGGTAGCTTTTCTAATTTACAAGGTGTGAATAATAAAGTGTCTTTAAATTGTACATTACCTCTTATTTGCATCTGTATTAATTTGTTGCCTCTTTTTAATGGATCACTTGTAAATATCTCAGAGGACTCGTGCTCAAGCAGCTCCTTATAAAGGAACTGCGTGTCAAACTTTGCCCCGTTATGTGCGAGAATATAGTCATTTTTTTAACTTGTCGGCTAACTTGACAATATACGACACAAATAGTTTCACAGGACTATCGTGGATATTCGTTTTAAAAACGTTTGTCCGTTTACCACATTTGGGGCACTCATCACACTCGATCTCCATACACTCATCATAGATAGTTTGGCTCACAAGTAAATGTGGAATTACCTCTTTGGTTTCAGCGTTCGTGTATGTTTCTATATCGTACTATACAGTTATACAAGGTTTGTTTTTATGCTTGGCGTCTTTCATATAACATACATGCTTTACTCCATCCGCCTTATATTCCTCCTGGCAGGTAGGACAGTGAATTTCATCACATTTATGCCTAAATTTTCTCCAATTATCCATCATGTGAAACATACCACATTCACAGATTCTCATTTTCCTGCACGTGCCAATTGATTTATGGAGCTCAAAACAGTTATTATTGAAAAATGTGCGTTTACACATATTACAGTCCCTCTTCTCAGCTTCAACTACACGGCTTTCACATTTGGAGCTTTTACACTGCTCACATGCCATGTGACAATCTTTACAATGTTTCACTATATCATCCGCAAACTCGAGACACCCCTTACACAAGTCATGATGTCGCCCATATTTTCGACTTTTATCATAACTCGCGTAAAGACACCTTATATTACGGATGGGGAGATACGTTGTCCCTGACAGTCCTAAAATAAGTAGGGGTCTTGTACGATCTCACATTGCTTTTTACAACTATACGAGCATTCATTTCCTGTTCTACCCTTCTTAGCTCTTCAGGACCCATATTACAGTCAAATTCAAGTTCACAATCTACAGCTAGTTTACGGGCACGCTCCACGAACGTAGGCAGCCAAATTTTTGTGGCCTGTGTATTTAGTACAGTAAACATGCGAGCCAGGACTACTGCTATAAAGCCACAACCACGATCGACGTTTATATGCCGTCTAAAAATAGCCTGAGAATTCAAGTTAAGAGTGTAAGGTGTGGCACAATGGCCCGCAACACGGAATACACGGTCAATATTTACCGTGAAGTTATCCATATTGAAGGCTATACTACTTTGGGAGGCTTGCACTACCCAAAAGTCATCTACATCGTTATCATCTGAGCCGAATCCGAAGGACAGCCTCGTCCTGACTTCACGCTCGTCGCGGTTCTGAAGGGCAAACCCTAAAATACGCTGTACACCGCGACGTAGGCCGTGTTCACTACCGTTTCTATACAATTTAAGGCGGGTCATACTATGCATTTTTTTTAAATCAATGGAGAGGGGTGTTCAAATGACATATTTTGGTGTATAGAACACAATTCTGAAGAAAATATTTAATTCTGATAACCCTAACCTACATCATTTTGCAGTTGATTATTATTAAATTGTTGATTATTTTACTATTGTAGTTACCCCAGAATATGTCTTCTCACGTTTTCTATCATGGCTGCTCACGTTATCTCTCATAGAGCATTGTTCTAACTAATTCATATAAACACATATAATGTAATTCATATAATAATAATAATATTTAAATACTCAAATAAAAAGGTGTGCCATTCCACTTAATTGTAATTATCATACAGCTTGGTATATGAAATATTTTGACGGTTTTCTGGCGCGCATAAGGCCATTTTCTGAGCCACCTTTCTCAGAGGCTAGAATGTAACGTTTCAGAACATTCTAAAACGTTTTGTGAAATATTTGAAGTGACTCATGATTTATGAAGCTATTTTACCACCTCGGCTTGCACTGAGGGGATAGATTTAGTGATTATCTACTGATATTTTTTTTGTTACTGTTCACATGTGAGTATTATTCTGTTATATTTTAGAAAAAGCTATTTCTACGCATATTATAGTGATACATTGAGCAAAATTTAATTAACCTTGATGGCCCTACTCTGTCAGACAAAAAATTATCCGGGCCAATAGGAAAGCTCCTTGATTCTGCTACAGACTTTGATATCAATCCAAACTTCACCCGAATCTCTGTTGGCCCTCCACTGATCAAGCTTCCTGACAAGGTCATTCAAGATCTCTCAACTGATCAATACTATGGCTATAAAATTGTCTGTGCAGTCAGGGATGGAGTACTTCCTGCAGGGCTGGCTCTGTTAGAGATAGGACCAGTAAACCACAGTCGCTGGCTCACCACAGCGAACAGACTTCTCAGGCTCTGGGTGTCAAAGCACGGACTTAAAGGAAAGAACCTGAAGATTCTGCAATTCATTGTGGAATTCATCATTGGAGTGTATTACCCATGTTGGTTCAACGTGAAGGTCAAGCACTCCTGGATCGAAGGGCCTAGGCACATCCTCTTTCAGCTGGACTGCCTCAAGTCCCAGAGAAAGGAGGTGCTGGATATTGTGATGCCAACTGTGAGAAGATCTGCTTGGTATGCCCACAGTGAAGTCATCCTCCAAACACTACTCTGCTCTGAGGATCAGAAGGAGAGGATTGAAGGGGTGGAGAGAATCCTGGCCATCAGGGGAGAGGGGGACCCGGACACTCAGCTGGGGGACTCCTCTGTTAGGAGCAGAAGGACACCTGACATCAATTGTGATGCTTCCAGCATCGGTGACTTGATCAGCTGGTCAGAAGGTGTGTCAGAGCCACCTCTCACCTGCTCTCTAAGCACCTCAGAGGTGAAAAACTTCATCAACACCCCCATGGAGGTGCGTAACTGGCCTTGCCACACACAAAGCATTGAGAGGGTTGTTAAAATGGTGACTGAGGCTTCTGCTAAGTACTTCTCACAAGAAAAGAGGGATGGAGGGATCAGGGCTCAGGAGACCAGCAGGAAGCTGATGTCCAAGTCTGAGTCAAAGCAGGATTTGTGCAACCTGGCAAAGTTCAAGATGTCAGGAGAATGATCTTTGTAATTATATCCAGTGATATACATGCAGTTCACCTATTAATAAATATATGTAAAGTTGATTTGGCCTTGTCAATATAAATGACTTACCTTATATCTTTTAATATATTATAAAGGGGTTCAAAAGGGTAAAATTGGCAATTTAGAAATACAAAATGATGTAGGTTAGAGTTATCCTATCCAAACAATAAGCTCATATTTGAATTCCCCATGTAAAAACACATAATTTAGACACCCCTGATGGTAGGATTTCCTTCAGATTCATGTTGTCACCTGAGTACGACCCGCCCTACTATACATGGATCTAGGATCAACCCCGACTACATACCGATTTCTAGTCAAGGCTGGGGTCGGGGTTGCGGTGCGCACCAACTCGAACGTTATACCATTCTCAACAGAACGGGGAGCAGCTGTGGAGGATGAATAAGGGGTTATATTGGCTGAAGAAGCTGATGTGGGGTTGGTTGCGTAAGACGTTGAGGGTTGGGGCTCAATTATTGCAGACTCAACAGAACGGGGGGCAACTGTGGAGGATAAACAATGGGGTATATTGACTGAAGAAGTTGATGTGGGAATGGTTGCGTAAGACGTTGAGGGTTGGGGCTCTACTACTGGTGGTCTAACAACCGGCGCGTTCCTGACGCGCTTTATACCTGGCGTGGAGGACTCTTCATCATGTCTCCGCTTTGAACGTACAACAGGTGTCGCTGGTGAGGTTTCATCGGCGGGTATGGGCATTGTAGATGCATGGTCAACGGGTTCATCCGTGATATCGATGATGGAGGGCTGTACATCGTCGTCATTCACGGTTCTGTGGAAGAAGAAAACAAAATATAAGGAGCAGAACTCGCTAATTGTAATATTCTGTAAATGCTCCACTTAGGGGTGTGACGCGTTAGAAATGGAATCTGTATAAAAATTCAGATTCACGAGCGCATCCACATGTATTATATCTGGCCCGACAGGTTGTGGTAAAACGGTGTTTATACTTAATATCATTAAAGAAAAGGGGGAAATGTTCTCAAAATTTGTGCATAAAGTTATATGGTGCTATTCGACATACCAATCAGTGTTCAACGAGTACCAAGATGATGTTCTGTTCCACAAGGGGGTCTATGACGTTAATTCGTTAAAGAGAAATGAACATACAGTCATCGTAATTGACGACCTCATGTTGGAGATGGATAAAACGTTTGCCGAGACATTTACAGTATTCTCCCACCGCGTCGGTACCTTTTCATCGCCGCCATCTCATCGCCGCCGACTCATCGCCGCCGACTCATCGCCAGCCAACTCATCGCCGATCCAACTCATCACCGATCCAACTCATCGTCAGTCAACTCATCACCAGAAAAATATAGATGTATACACAATATACACAATGGAAATTATAAATATTTTATATTTTGAATATTTTGATAATATAAGATTCTATATTCTAAATTTTCTATATTATTAATTAATAACTAGGAAAACCAACCAACTTTACCCTATTAACATGTTTTTCTTCTAGAGAAAGCTGGCAACTTTACTTAAGCTTGAAAAAGATGTTAGTATCTTATATTTCTGTTAAGCTTCTACTGTTAAACTTCAGAAACCCTTCAAAATGGAGCATATTTCCAGCCAGCGAGGCAGAGAAAAATTTGCCAACAATAATAAATAATAAATAAATAATTTAATAAATAAATAATTTGCCAACAATAATAAATAATAAATAAATAATTTAATAAATAATAAATAATATAATGATTAATCATCTTTTCCTTTCCTAATCATTTTATTTTTTTTACTATTATTTGCGTTGTTTTATAAGCCATACTGGCGATGAGTTGGATCGGCGATGAGTTGGATCGGCGATGAGTTTGGCTGGCGTTGAGTTGGCGGCGATGAGTCGACGGCGATGAGATGGCGGCGATGAATCGTCCCATCCCCCTCCCCCCCACCACCTTAACATAAGCGTGTTCCTCATCAATCAGAATCTATTTTTCAAAAATAGATACATGCGCGATGTGTCGTTAAATACGCAATATCTAGTCTTATTCGCGCAACGTAGAGATGTGTCAGAAATTGGGGTATTAGCCAGTTAAATGTTCCCGAATAAAGAGGTCACAGAGCAACGTTATGGATATTTGCTTTGTGACCTTCACCCGCGAAACACGTTTAGGGTGCTTCTAAGAACGAATATATTTCCAAACGAACCTCAAACCGTGTATATTCCAGAATGACGAATAGGCTAAAGAAATACCGCGAATTAATAAAAATCTATCAACGACTGCCTCGAGCATTGTAGCAGATGTTTGTTAAAAATATCGACTCTGACTTTTTAAAGTGCATCTGTGAAATCTGCCTTAATGTTATAAAATGTAATGTTCCAATGAAATCCTCTCAGAATGCTCGCTTACGTCGTTACAAGAACATAATACGGACGCTCGCCCATAAAAGCAGGCTGTGGGTAAGAAAAAGCGTATTATTGTACAAAGCGGCTGTTCGTTCCTCCCCATCTTGTTTTCAATTTTGTGGCCTTTACTGACTAGATTAATATAATGAAGAAGGTGGTTGTGATCCCGCACGAGGTGTATGCTTCATTACAAAGGAGTTCAGATGCGGTTCTAGAGTCCCGTAAAAGTAGACTTAAACAGTGAAAAGGCACCTGATAAGAAAAGGATGTTTGTATCAAGAGGCTTTGCAGAAATTTCTTCATAAGTACGAAGATTATAAGCATCCTACAGAGCTCGCCGTGAGGCACAGCTCGAGTAGCGCAGAGCATAGCGACACAGGGCCTGAGCACCCAAAGAGTAGCGGAACATTGCACATCGGACATGTGCTAAAAACAGCCTCCCCCATACATTGAGGAATAAAGGGTTAAGTCTTTATAATCTATTGAATGAGGACCCCATCATACAATGGACCGACACAGGCGAGGTCATTGTTGATGGAACAAGGGTACAAGGATCCAATATCGTTGATATTGTTCATGATCTGGTGAGAAAGAGGGATAGGCCCTCACCAGCAGGATGGCGACGTATTAAAGCAAGACTACAACAAATAAATGTCCCGAAAACATTGATAGGTAATCTGAATAGGTTAAAAGACTTGGAACATGCATCGCACGTGTCACAACTGAGTACACCTTCGCCCCCATCAGCTGCAGTGCCTCTGAAGAGGAGAAAGAAGAGAGTAGACGGCCAACCTTATCCACGTGCCTCTAAAATACGCAAATGGCTAGCGTATTAAGTAAGCACTATTATGACAGTTCTAGCCCTGCATCCTATGGTGGCGTTAATAGATTGTACAGAGGTACTTATGGTGTAAGGAAAAAAGATGTTGAGAGATTTTTGCGTGCCCAGGATGCTTATACACTTCATAAACCGGTGAGAAAACGTTTAAAACAGCCAAGACAACAGCCGCATCGATTGACTCTATTTGGCAGGCAGATTTAACAGACATGCAAAGATATTCAGTGTACAACGACGGCTACCGCTACATCCTATTCATAATAGATGTATTCTCTAGATATCTGTGGCTAATTCCCCTGAAAAATAAATCGCCTGAAACAGTTGCCAAAGTGGCCAAAACGCTGATGTTGAAAGAAAACCGGATTTCTGGCTATTTTTGTACGGATATGGGAAAAGAATATATAGGGCGAGCCTTTTAGAACATGCTGTCAGAGTTTAACATCAGCTATTACACATCCAATTCTATACATAAGGCTTCTTTAGCTGAAAGAGTTCAACGTACCATAAAGGAAAGCATGCACCGATATTTTACACATAAAAATACGTACAGATATATAAATGTTCTCGATTCATTGGTTTCGTCCTACAACCGCTCACACCATCGTACGATCGATACAACGCCTAACGATGTTTTAGAAAGAGGCAAGCGCCCGAGAAGAGATGGAGTGCCGCTACCGCCACCACCACACTGCGCGTTTCAAAATCAATGACTATGTAAGACTGTCACGTTTGGGAAATAAATTCGCGAAGGGTTTTGAGTAAGGATGGACACGCGAGATTTTTAAAGTTAGAGCCATGATTCCTAAAGGTGAGATAATGATGTATTACGTTGAAGATTTGAATGGAGAAGAGATCTCGGGAGCCTTTTACCGCAAGGAATTGCAGAAAGTGGCATTAATTTAGGAAAAACTGTGTTTAAAATTGAGAAAATTTTAGGAAGCAGAGGTACAGGAAAGAGAAAAATGTACCTGGTGAAGTGGCTAGGTTACCCAGAAAGCTTCAATACCTAAATAAAAGCTGATGCAATAATGAAGCTTAATTAGTATGCAGCATGACAACCAACCATTTCTACGTCACACTCCTGTCCTCATCCCTGTCTATACACCTTAACAATACACTAGCCAACTTTGTAACAGAACTCCATGGCCCCATTGAACTGGGTCATGAGTCGTATGAGGTGTGGATATGTGAATTTCAGCTGGATACCCTCTTTTTAAATATTGATCATAAAGATTCCGTGTTTACCGTTCTTAGAGACATTGATAAGTGTGAAAAAGCCGGGTTAACTCGGGATGCTACTATACGTATCACTCGGACTAAGGTTGTACAGTTTTTCAGTACAACAGTGACACTAGGGCCGGGGCGTTATGGCTCGGCTGAGGATGTTGTGAAAGACTTAAACGTAAGTTTTAAAAACTCAAATCTTACGAATGACTTATTATACGAAATCGTAAACAGAGGAAACCATACACATACTCTAGCCCTAAAATCAAAGGTTAACAGAAATCTTAAAGACGGAAGAGTGTTCAAAATTATAATCGAGGGGCGTTATCGAGCAGCCTTCCAAAGAGATACCTTCTCACGAGGCACCACATGACTTATCCAGCTTAATGTATCACTTGAGGATGGAGAAGCTGGATGTAGTTCTCAGCCTTCAGACATGTGCTATATTTACAGCAATATAGCGGAACACCAGTTTGTTAGGGATACCCAGGCACGCCTGCTACGCGTAGCCCACATCCTCAACCATAGAGGAAGGAGCCTGAGTATTACATATGACATACCCCATTATGTGAATGTCGCAACTAATCTAATAACTAATATCTCAATATATATAAGAACGATTGAAGGCAAAAATTTCCCATTCGGTGACGGGAGCTTCACAGTGAAGCTACACTTTCGACGCACTGAGTTATAATGGCCAGAAAGCTTTTCACGGTATACCGAGGGGTTACCAGCGTGGTAGTGGACTTGGATCCATTTTTTCATCCATACTACGCGCCGCTGTCCCACTGATGAAGAGGGGGGCCAGGGACCTAGGAAGGAAAGCGTTACAAACAGGTTTTAACGCGGCAGAGGACATATTGGGCGGAACTATGCCTAAAGAAGCTATAAAAAACATTTAAGGCGTACGCGGGATGAACTCATCAAAGACGCGAAGAGAAAAATGCGTGGTGGTGGAAAGAAGAGAACTGTTAGGAAGAAGGGGTTACCAACACGTGGTGGAAAGAAGAAGAGAACTGTTAGGATGAAGGGATTACCATCACGTGTCGGAAAGAAGAAGAAAAGAGCTGTTAGGAAGAAGGGGCTACCAGCGCATGGCGTTAAACGTAAAAGGGCACCAAAAAAAAAAGTGTTCAAAGCGTATGAGACCTATGGCCGATCATTTTTTAACTGATATAAACTGAGGACGCTACTCTCACGATTCATAGATTGATTAATACTCGTCGAGTGAGGTGACACTATTTCTGACTCACCATGGCACGTTTCACTCACCCGTGTAGTTCACAATGCTGTAAATCGGAGCTATCCCTCTTTGAGATGCTTCCAACGCAAGTTTCTATTGAGCACAGTGACTTTATTACAATTAAACACAATTAGTTCACCCAGTGCCCTTATAGAATTCGTGATGCCCAGCTCAGGCCCTTACTTTTTTGACCCGAGCTGTATGCACATGTGTAAAAATGAACAATGAATAATCAATATTCATTTTTACATGAGAACCAAAATCGCTTAACGCGAGTTTGGATAGAATTTTTATTTTGTTGCTTTCTATTTTTGTTTCAGTGTCACAACCATGCGACCTACCATTTCTATGGTTTGGTCGTGTCCATATTTCCATTTTTCATTTGTTACAGAATTTATTATAATTATGAATTGACGTATGGCATAGTTTGAATAACTATGACGTCACATTTTCCCGTCATTAACTTCCCTTTATCATATCTCTAGTATTCAATGTATGAAAATTATTTAACATAATAATAAAAACTGTACACTCTATAAGTCATTAGTTATTTGTGGTTTTATGTAGTATAAATATTATCATTCGACCATATGCGCCCATACGTCCATATTTTAACTTGACCATTATCCTATATCAATTTTATTAAATATTCATTATTACTCGTGTCAGTCTATGAAATGCAAAACTATGCATTCGTTCGAAAACACGCAAATACGTTCTCGTGTATTATTTTTTATTTTTATTTTTAATTATTTCGCCTCCCGCAATGAACTCGAAAATGCTGAGGTAAGTGGTCAAATTCCGCTATCCACAGCAAAAGCAAGCATCTGAATTCGAAGTCCTCTCTCTTGCTTCTGCTACAAATTTATAACATAAGGTGTTATGTTGTATGTTATATTATATTATGTTATATACCGTAGGTGCCCATGTACTTTGTGTTGTACTAATAACCATATATAATAATCATATATAATAACCATATATAAATATAAAAACACTGTAAGAATTGTAAACGACGTAATGTACTTTAAATGGAATTGTAATTAACGATACTAAGTGAAATGTGAATTAATCCATAATTGTAATCGTAATTGTAATGAACCAAAATTACAACGTACTCAGTGATGTACTTAGATTGTACTGATGTACTACTACGAAATGATATCGCCTTCAGAAATGTAGACTCGGCGAAAAAATACGATTATTTTTTATTTTTATTTTTTAAATTTTTATTTGGAATCTTTAAAAGGGTGGAAACTTAACCTTCAACTGCATTCCCCCAACATTTAGACTTATATGATACATGTAATTGTAAAATTAACTTCACTTCATTACTGCACTCTTCTTTGGTCACTACTACGAGACTCCTTTCTTAGCAGCCTCGCTGCGAGGAGGGGGCAGAGGCCCCTTGCCTCCTTAACTTTTTAGATTCCGGCCTGAGCTACGGTCGAAAGAGGTCGAACCTTTACCCCTGTAAATTCAGAGCACTACCTGTACATTTTTTAGAAGTAAATTACAGTAAGAGAAACTTCTTATTTTCCCCTTCGAGTTGGGCTCTCTTCAGAAGAACTTAGTCAGTAAAGTCGATAAGTTATAAAAGAAAAGTCGATAATTTTAGTATCAGAGAAAGTATCAGAGTATTATAGAAAGAGAAGAATTAACAACTGTCGACCCTATAGCGAGAGAAAAGAATTAGAATGTTATAGAAGAAATATCCGTTGCTGCCTCCCAACCAGAACCCCCGTCGATTCGAACCACCCAGTGCCATAGACGGAGGATTTAAACATATATATATATATATATATATATATATTAACCAGCGATTTGCTCGAGATCGTAAACTTTGGGCTAATGATCAGCAACCAGAACGCATCTCTGTTATTTTTAAATTTATTTATTGTATCGTATAAGAATTCCGCGATACAATAAGCCTTTACTGTGGCGAGAGCGAGCTTTGCGCACTGATGGTTTTTCCTTCATGGTTAATTGAATCTGAAATTACCTTCCAGTTTTATATTTCAAGATAGGGTACCATAAACCGATTCACAAACCGTCCTCATCTCTCTCTCTCTCTCTCTCTCTCTCTCTCTCTCTCTCTCTCTCTCTCTCTCTCTCTCTCTCGGTCGAATACAAGCTCAAAAAACAAAGCGTTTCTCTCTCTCTCTCTCTCTCTCTCTCGGTCGAATACAAGCTCAAAAAACAAAGCGTTTCTCTCTCTCTACGAATGGCAATATCTGACACGCCAGAGATTTCACGGGGCAGCCAATCACAGCCCTGTGGGCGGAGCACAGGACCTCTGTTTGACCGCTATGCAGGCCTACGCGTTAATCCCCGCCCAAAATTCACTGATAACCAATAAGCAGCTCGCGAATCGTGTGTTGTGGGTTGTCACAAGCCTCTGTTCGTATGTTTTTTTCGCTTAGTTCAAATATACACTATGAGTCAGTTATCGCTCTACAATTCTCCCGATTTGTTTGAAGATCATGATTTCTACCCATCAGCTGCGCTCCACCTTTTCAACGCTGCAGATCGGAATGAACTTCTATCTACGCAAGTTGTTTCAGAAATTTGTGAAGAAATGCAAGAACCGTTCAATGAAGACGATATTAAAATGTAAGTAATTAATTTGTGATTATATTCTGCGGTTCATTCAGTGTTAACTTATAAGTGCCTAACCTAGCTTTATTGTTTTACTACAACGAAAAAATTAATCCCAGGACTCTCGTTTATAATAATATAATCTAACCGGGATGTATATATATATATATATATATATATATATATCGGTTATCCTACTATCGTTTATAAATATATCCTAACCGGGACATCATATATATATATATATTAATATCGGCCAGGGCTTTTTTCTCGTTTATAATAATATAACCTAAACGGGACATAATATATCCTACTATCGTTCCATTCAGTGTTAATTAACTTATAAAAGGCCACAATAAATGCGTTTTGAAAAATATTTTTAATTATTCTGTTTCCTTCGTGGTTATCTCGGTATATATATATATATATATATATATATATATATATATATATATACAGGGTGTCCCGTAAGTCTGGACCCATAGGGATTTATAATATATTTTTTTATTATGTTGCAGGTAAACCATGTCACTGACTAGAGAGGAGAGAGTTCAAGTTATTTTGCTGGTCGGGACCCGCAGTCACCGGGAAGTGGCCGAAGAATTCAACAATATGCATCCAGACCGCGCACCAATCACACACAGATGTGATGGCAAGTTGATAGCCAAATTTAAGGAAACTGGATCCGTAGCTGACAAGCCTCGCAGAGGACCTTCAAGGACTGTTACGGAAGACGAAACCAGTACCAATGTGTTGGATAGCTTCGCTGTCAGTCCCAAGAAGTCACTTCGACGCATGTCCAGCGAAACTGGGACTATTTTGTAATTTTATTAATTTTGCCCTATGGGTCCAGACTTACGGGACACCCTGTATATATATATATATATATATATATATATATATATATATGGTGTTTTATTTGCATATTTCTTGATAATTTAAAAATTTTCAAAAAGTTGTACAGGTAGGATTTTAAAATTACCAAAACTATTAAGAATTGTCTGCGGGTTCGAGACCCATTGCAGGCAGACGGAACATAGCACACCCAGCTAATCTTACTTTTGAGGTGTAAATTAGCGTACTTGTTTTTAATTATTCTCTGAGATGCCTTAGACACCCAGCTAATCTTCCTTTTGAGCTGTAAATTAGTACACTGGCTATTAATTATGCTGTTTCCTTCGTGGTTATTTCGGCATATATATATATATATATATATATATATATGGTGGAGCTTTACTAATACTTTTCTCGATAATTTAAAGACAGCACCGCAGTAGGATTTTAGAAATATTAAAAACTTTTAAGAATTGTCTCTGGGTTCGAGACTCGGTATCGGCAGACGTTTTCTTAGCACTCATACTTTTGAAAACTGTCAGGATATCTGCTTTTTTATTATAATTTTTAAAATTCGTAGCATTTTCTCTTATTGTAGCTCTTTAATTAAACTAATTTAATTTTACTTAACTTTATAGGACCGATGCGGAACTTGATCGTGTTATAGCTACTTTTCGTTTTGATGAAAGGGGAGTAAATGCTATGGATGCTTTACCCAACAACCAAACCAGCGATCTGAACACAGAGGTTGTGGTATTGGCTCAGATCCGGTCCAACGAGTGCCAGTTCATCGGGGAACTAATGTAAGTATTTTTTGGGGGGTTAAGAAAAAAACACATTGTATTTTCATTTAATTTATTAAATGGTAGAAAACATGTACAAAGCGGAACCAGTGTCCATTAAATAAGTCTTAATGGCTACAAATAGGCCTTTACACAATATAGATAAACACCTTTACACAATACAGCGGGTGCTAACATATGAGAACCTTTTTTTATCCGTCTGCATCCCTTTCTATCGTTCATTTCAGTGTTACACAAATCGAATAATTTTAAAAAATGTATAAATCCCTTCCCACGTGACATGTGCATGAGAAATGACAGGGCGTACATCTCGCACGTGTTACTTGAAGGCGATACGGGTTCCATACAATCTCAGGTACATTTATCTGTTCGATAAACTGTACAACCACAGAATCATTCCACGGCTGAACGCCGAGTGAGTCAAAATAGTACATTATTTCCCTATTTTTAAAATAGATTGCAAACCAATGAATCCCCTCACACCCACAATGTCGGTGTTAACGATAATCCCGTACCAGTTTCTCGTAGTTGGCAATTTCAATATTTCATTCTTCGCAAACACACCGATAAATTTGGAGCGTGTGAACGGTCACTTTTCATTACTCTCTGGAGTGTATTCGCGTCCATTTTAAAAGTCTGTGACCACGTTCCTGAAACGATCAACTTCTATTAGTGCCTGTGATTCGAGGTACAACTACACTATAGGCGTCTATAGGCTTGGCAAATTCCAACCTGACTGAGATATTCCACTCTGTTGTGGACTTAAGTGCGTATTTACGCAGCAGACAAGTCAGGGTAATATCAAATGAATAAATGTTAAATTCTTCGACAAATTCTTTCTGCGTTACACCAAACCCAAGCTCGTCACAGCACCTGTATTATGAGCCAGATACTATAAGCTCTCGCGCAGAGCGGGAACACAGCGTCTGATGAGTAGTCCGTCATAGTCCCTCCCAAAGCATGCCATTTACGTATAGAGTAATATTTTTAAGGCCGAAATTCTCGAATTTAAAGGCACTCTTTTTATATTTTCCATTCGTCGAGGCGTCGTCCTGCATTCCACTTAATATCCTTTTAGGTAGAACTCCAAGGGGCCATGTTTTCTAGTTGCTTCGAGGCCAACCCGGCGGGCACCATATATAGTTTGATCTGTACCCTGTTAATTGGGTATTTTACTGTGGCGTGTATTAAATCTTTCCCAATTCCTATTTGTTTTGGCGAACTTAATTTCACTCGGCGTATACGCAAATACGCCTCCATTATGTGATTCACAACGGGTTTCGCGCCCTCTTCTTGATCAGACCCCAGATTTATGCAGATCTCAGGAATCGTGCGGGTGAGCTTCAAATTCATATCCACCCCGTTCATAAGCAGTTTCTCCTGGAATCTGAAATCTGTATGAAGACGTCCAAAACATTCGTATATCTTCTCTTAGAATTGTTAAATTTATCCTTTATACCATTTTCATCTTTAGTATGGTAATATCCCTCGGCGGTTAAAAAGGTATCCTTCGCTTCTTTTGAAAAGTTGAGGACATTTTCCAGATAGGCTCGTAGGTGATAATACCCAGTTCCTACCGAGATGTTAACCTGATTTAAATACACCTCACACTGGCTGAATATGGAGTGTAAAATTTGGTTTCAGGGTATGCAGAGTAACTATCATCGCAGTCCGTTCCATCAGAATGGGCTATACGCAGTTTAGCGTGCATGTGCATGCACCTCGGGTCAAAAAAGTAAGGGCCTCAGCTGGGTATCACGAATTCCATAGGGGCAGTCGGCGAATTGTGTCGCTATGCTCAATAGAGACCTGAGTGGGGGTCGTATCAAAGAGGGACAGTTCCGATTTACATCATTGTGAACTACACGGGTGGATGAAACGCGCCATGACGAGTCAGAAATAGTGCCACCTCTCTCGACAACTAGTAATCAGCCTATGATTCGTGAGAGTAGTGTCCTCAGCTTATATCAGTTAAAAAAATGATCAGCCATAGGTTTCATACGCTTAGAGCACTTCTTTTTTATTTCCTTTTACGTTTAGCGCCACGTGATGGTAACCTCTTCTTCCTGGCAGATCTCTTCTTTCCGCCACCACGCATTTTTCTCTTTGCATCTTTGATGATTTCGTCCCGTGTACGTTTTAAATGTTTTTTTAGAGCTTCTTTAGGCTTAGTTCCACCCATTATGTCTTCTGCCGCGTTAAAACCTGTTTGTAACGCCTTCCTCCCTAGGTACTGCACCCCTCTTCAACAGTGGGACAGCGGTGCGTAGTATGGATGAAAAAATGGATCCAAGCCACTCCCACGCTGGTATCTCACTCCTCGATAGACTGTGAATGGCCTTCGGGTCATTATAAACGGCGAAAGTGTAGTTTCACTGTTAAGCTCCCATCACCGAATGGGAAATTTTTTCCCTCAATCGTTCTTATATATATCGAGATGTTGGTTAATAGATTAGTCGCAACATTCACATAATGGGGCTTGTCATATGTAATGCTCAAACTTTTCCCTCTATGGTTGGGGATGTGTGCAATGCGCAGCAGGCGCGCCTGGGTGTCCCCAACAAATTGGTGCTCTACGATATTGCTGTAAATATAGCACATGTCTGGAGGTGGAGAGCTTTCACCCAATTTCTCCATCTTCAATTGATACATTAAGCTGGACAAGTCATGCTGTGCCTCGTGAAAGGTATCTCTTTGGAGAGCTGCGCTATATCGGCCCTCAGCCACAATTGTGAACAGCTCTTTATCTTTAATATTTCTACTAAGCGTTGATTTTAACTTCAATGTGCATGCAGGCGTGTCTATGTTTACGACTTCAAAAAGTAAATCGTTTGTCAGGTACGACTTTTCAAGACTCTTGTTTAACCCCGTCACAATGTCCATGGCTGTATCATAATGCCGATTCCTAGCGAAACATTTGTGCTATAGTACTGTTCCTCACCGAACAGGACTGATCGCATAGTATTGTCTAAGGTTATGCCTAATTTTTCGCACTCATCGATTCTTCTAAGGATCAGAAATATGATTTGCTCATTTTCAAGAGTTAAAAATTTGGAGACTAACTGGAGTTCACATAAACCCACCTCATACGAATCACGCTCCAATTCAATGGGTCCGTGGAGTTCTGTCACAAAGTTGGCCAGGGTGTTGTTAGGATGTACAGACAGAGAAGAAGGACGGGAGTGTGACATAGAAGTGGCTAGGCGCCATGTTGCATACTAATTAAGCTTCATTATTGCAGCAGCTTTTATATAGGTGTTGAAGCTTTCTGGGTAACCCAGCCATTTCACCAGGTACATTTTTCTCTTCCTGAACCTTTGCTGCCTAAAATTTTTTCAATTTTAAACACTTTTTCCTAAATTAAATGTCACTTTCTGCAACTCCTCGCGGTAAAAGCCTCCAGCGATCTCTTCCCCATTCAAATCTTCAACGTAATACATCATTATCTCACCTTTAGGTCTCATAGCACGAACTTTAAAAATCTCACGTGTCCATCCTTGCTCAAATCCCTTCGCGAATTTATTTCCCGAACGTGATAGCCTTACATAATCATTGATTTTGAAATGTGTAGAGTGTGGTGGCGGTGCTCCATCTCTTCTCACCTCTGGCAGCGTACCTCTTTCTAAAACTTCGTTAGGTGTTGTGCCAATCGTACGGTGGTGTGAACGGTTGTATGATGATGCCAATGACCCGAGAACGTTTTTATATCTGTATGTGTTTTTATGTGTAAAATAGCGATGCATGCGTTCCTTTATGGTACGTTGAACTCTTTCAGCTAAAGAGGCCTTATGTATAGAACTGCTAGTGTAGTAACTGATATTAAACTCTGTCAGCATGTTCTGAAAAGCGCGACCTATAAATTCTTTCCCCATATCCGTACAAAAATAGCCAGGAACCCTTTCTTCTTTTAACATCAACGTTTTGGTCGCTTTAGCAACTGTTTCAGGCGATTTATTTTTCAGGGAATTAGCCACAGATATCTAGAGAATATATCTATTATGAATAGGATGTAGCGGTATCCGTCATTATACACTGAATATCTTTGCATGTCTGTTAAATCCGCTTGCCAAATAGAGTCAATCGAATCCGCTGTTGTCTTGGCCGTTTTTTTTTCACCGGTTTATGAAGTGTATAAGCATCCTGTTCCCGCAAAAACCGCTCAACATCTTTTTTCCCTACTCCGTAAACACCTCTGTACAGTCTATTAACGCCACCATAGGAGGCGGGGTTAGAAATGTCATAATAGCGTTTACTTAATATGTTAGCCATTTGCGTATTTTAGAGACACGTGGATAAGGTTGGCCGTTTGTTCTCTTCTTTCTCTTCTTCAGAGACGCTGCTGCTGGGGGCGATGGCGTACTCAGTTGTGACACATGCGAGACTTGATCCAGGTCTTTTAACCTATTCAGATTACCTATCAATGTTTTGGGGACATTTATTTGTTGTAGTCTTGCTTTAATATGCTTCCATCCTGTTGGTGAGGGTCTGTCCCACTTTCTCACCAGATCATGAACAATATCAACGATATTGGATCCTTGTACCCTTGTTCCTTCAACAATGACCTCGCCTGTATCGGCCCACTGTATGATGGGGTCCTCACTCAATAGATTATAAAGACTTAAGCCTTTATTCCTCAATGTATGTGGGAGACTGTTTTTTAACACATGTTCGATGTGTTGTGTTCCGTTGTTCTTTGGTTGGTCATCTCTAACGTCGGGCCCAGGTCCTGTGTCGCCATGCTCAGCGCTACTCGCGCTGTGCCTAATAACCACGGGGAGCTCTGTAGGATTCTTATAATCTTCGTACTCATGAAGAAATTTCTGCAAAGCCTCTTGGTACAAGATCCTCATCATCATGACTTTTCACTGTTTAATAGGGCTAGCAACTCGCTTTCCATTCTTTTAAGCCTACTTTTACGGGTTCTAGAGCCGTGTCTGGAATCTTTGAACTTTGCAATGAAGCATACACCTCGTGCGGAATCACAACCACCTTCTTCATTATATTAATCTAGTCAGTAAAGGACCCAAAACTGAAAATAAGATGGGTAGGAATGATCCTCCTCTTTGTACAATAATTCGCTTTTTCTTACCCACAGTTTGACTTTTATGAGCGAGCGCTCGTATTATGTTCTTGTAACGACGTAAGCGAGCCTTCTGAGGGTTTCATTGGCACATTACATTTTATAACATTAAGACAGATTTCACAGATGCATTTTAAAAAGTCGGAGTCGATATTTTTAACAAACATCTGTTGCAGTGCCCGGGGCAATCGTTGATAGATTTTTATTAATTCACGATATTTCTTCAGCCTATTTGTCATTCTGGAATATACACCGTTTCAGGTTCGCTTGGGAATATATTCGTTCTTAGAAGCACCCTAAACGTGTTTCGCGGTGAAGGTCACAAAGCAAATATCCATAACGCTGGCTTGTGGCTTCTTTATAAACCTCCAAAAACTCCTTACGTTGATTCGGGAACATTTGATTGGCTAATACCCCAATTTGTGACACATCTCTACGTTGTGCGAATAAGACTAGATATTGTGTATTTAGCGACACATCGCGCATGTATCTATTTTTGAAAAATAGATTCTGGTTGATGAAGAATACGCTTATGTTAAGATGGTGGGAGAACACTGTAAATGTCTCGGCAAACGTTTTATCCATTTCCAACATGAGATCGTCAATTACAATAACTGTATGCTCATTACCTTTTAACGAATTAACGTCATATACACCCTTGTGGAACAAAATTTCATCTTGGTACTCGTTGAACACTGACTGATACGTCGAATAGCACCATATTACTTTATGCACAAATTTTGAGAACATCTCCCCCTTATCTTTAATGATTTTAAGCATAAATACAGTTTTTCCACATCCTGTAGGCCAGATATAATACATGTGGAGGGGCTTGTGAACCTGAATTTTTCTACAGATTCCATCTCTAACACGTCACACCCCTAAGTGGGTCATTTACAAAATATTACAAATTTTGAGTGCTGTTCCTTATATTTTGTTTTCTTCTTCCACAGAACCGTGAATGACGACGATGTACAGCACCCCATCATCGATATCACAGACGAACCCGATGACCGTGCAGCTACAGAACCCTTCCCCCTGACGAACCCTCACCAGCGACACCTGTAGCATGCGACAGTTCAAAGCGGAAGCATGATGAAGAGCCCTCCACGTCAGGTATAAAGCGTGCCAGGATTGCTCCGGTTGTTAGACCCCCAGTAATAGAGCCCCAACCCTCTACGTCTTACGACACAACCCCCACAATAGTACCTTCCTCAAATATGCCCCATTGTTCAGTTCCGGGTACTTCCTCCACAGCTTCTCATACTGTGGAGGATGGTATAACATTCGAGTTGGTGCGCACCGCTACCCCACCCTGCCCTGACTAGAAATCGGTACGTGGTCAGGGTTGACCCTGGATCCCTGTATACCAACGGACTGCGGCGCGTAGTTGAACGTATTGTGGAGTTTGCCCTTCAGAACCGCGACGAACGTGAAGTCCGGACGAGGTTATCCTTCAGGTTCGGGTCAGATGAGGGGACGATTTTTGGGTGGTAATACCGTTCAGACGTTTGGCGGCTGTAGATAGAATATATCTTGGGCCGTATAATGCAAGCCTCTCAAAGTGGTACATCCTTCAATATGGACAACTTCATGGTAGATATTGACAGAGTATTCCGGGTTGCGGGTCATAGTGCCACACCTTATACTCTTAATTTCAATTCTCCGGTTATTTACAGAAAGCATTTAAACGTCGATCGTGGTTGTGGTTTTATAGCAATAACTTAGCTCATATGTTCACTGTGCTAAATACTTGGACGCAAAAAATTTGGCTGCCCACGGTTGTGCAGCGTGCCCGTAAACTGGCTTCAGATTGTAAGCTTGAGTTTGAGTGTAATATGGGTCCTGAAAAATTGAGAAGGGCCAAGCAGGAAATGGATGCACGTATAGTCGTATTTGGAATGCATGATCGTCGTAGGACTGTGTATGTTTTTAAAAGCAGCGTGAGAGATCGTACAAGACCTCTACTTATTTTAGGATTGTCAGGAATATCGTATCTCCCCATCCGTAACATAAGGGCTCTCTACGCCAGTTATGATAAAAGTCGAAAATATGGAAGGCATCATGATTTGTAAAAGGGGTGTCTCGAGTTTGCTGATGATGTGGTGAAACATTGTAAGGATTGCTATATGGTATGTGAGCAGTGTAAAAGCGCCAAATGTGAAAGTCGTGTAGTTGAAACCGAGAAGGGGGAATGTAATGTGTGTGGACGTACATTTTTCAATAATAATTGCTTTGAACTCTATCAATCAAATGGCATTTGCAGGAAAATGAGGATTTGTAAGTGCGGCATGTTTCATATGATGGATAATTGGGGGAATTTCAAATATAAATGCGATGAAATTCACTGTTCTACGTGTCATGAAAAATATAGGCGGATGGAGTGAAGCATGTGTTATATGAAAGATGCTAAGCCTAAAAATAACCCTTGTATAACAGTGTACTACGATATAGAAACTTACACGAACGCTGAAAACAAAGAGGTCATTCCACATTTACTCGTAAGTCAGACTATCTGTGATGAGTGCATGGAGATCGAGTGTGATGAGTGCCACAAATGTGGAAAACGGACAAACGTTTTTAAAACGAATGCACACGGCAGCCCTGTGAAACTCTTTGTATCCTATATTGTCAAATTAGCGGACAAGTTCAAAAAAATGACTGTGTATATTCTTGCCCATAACGGGGCGAAATTTGACACACAGTTCCTTTATAAGGAGCTTTGAACACGAGTCGTCTGCGATATTTACAGGTGATCCCTTGAAAAGAGGCAACAAACTAATACAGATGCAGATAAGAGGTAATGTACAGTTTAAAGACACCCTGCTGTTCACACCTTGTAAATTAGCAAAGCTGCCCAAGGTCATGGGCGTAGCCGCTGAAGTTTCAAAAGGGTATTTCCCTTACACATTCCTCACTAACGAAACTTTGAATTACGTAGGACTACCTCCACCCAAACATTACTTTAACTACACCAACATGAGTGATAGTGAGCGTGAAGATTTTGACCGCTACTACAACAGTTTTAATGAAGCTAGTCCATACAATATAGCCGATGAATGTGAACGTTATTGCGTGAATGACGTACGTGTACTTAGAGTATGCTTTCAAGCCTTTAGAAGGATGTACATAACCCGTTTCAAATGCGATCCGCTGCAAGTCGCGACCACGATCGCCTCATTATGTTTTACAGTGTTCAAGAATAACTTCATGCCTAAAGACACCTTAGCAATCATTCACAGAAACAACCCCCGCAGTTATGGGCACAAGGCTATTTACTGGCTCATACACCTACAGCAACAGACCGGGGTATACATAAAACATGCCCGCAACACGGGTGAAGTACCCGTTAAGGTCAATGGTCGTGTTTTTTGGGTTGACGGCCTAAGTGAGGATCCAGCCACTGGTGAGAAGACTGTGTATTCCTTTAACGGCTGCTGGTGGCATGGATGCCCGCGCGCTGAATGTGCCGTCACAGGGGACCTTTATGGAAGATCCCCCCGACAGCCTCGCATGGACCCGTAACCGTGATCAACTTATAGGCTCCCAGTTCACTCACAAAATCGTGTGGGAGCATGAGTATGATGCACGGATGGAAACAGATGCCCAGTACCGTGAAGAAATAAGGGCCATCAAACGTTCAATGGTGTTGGACCCCTCAAATGCGGTGACAGCTTGTTTGGAGGGCGCACAAACCCATTCAAGCTATACTTTCCGCCTACGGAGGGCGTGAAACTCCACTACTACGACTTCTGCTCTTTATACCCCTACGTGATGAAGAACAATCCGTACCCCGTAGGTGCGCCTGAAAAAATGGTGGGTCCCACCATACCAACCATCGAGGAGTTTTCAGCTAACTTGAATGAGCGCTACTTTGGACTCTCTTTCGTAGACGTGCTCCCCCTCGCGATTTATGGATGCCGATCTTACCCGTCGTTATAGATCACAAGCTCATGTTTCCCCTGTGCGTGAAGTGCGAGAAGAACAACGGTGATTGTAACCATACAACCACCAGCGTAAGATCAGAGGTGTATATACAAGCCCTGAGCTGGCCCTAGCCGTTCGCCATGGGTATAGAATATTGAAGATACATGAGGTGTGGAGGTTTCAGAAGCTACCCAACCTTTTCACACCATATATAAACGCTTTTTTGAAGGATAAAGTAGAAGCATCAGGATATCCGCGAGGGGTTGATACCGAAGATGAAAAAACGGCTTATATTCAGCGTTACCGTGCCCATGAAGGTATACAGCTTGACCGATCCCAAATTGTTAAGAATCCTGGCAAGCGCTTTAGTGCAAAGTTGTGCCTAAACAGTCTTTGGGGGAAATTTGCACAGAATACCGGCAAAGGGAACGTCCATTTGGCACAAAGTTATAGTGAAGTCTGGGATTATGCCAACGCTCCCGATAAAGAGGTTATGGAGATCGTGAATGTAGGTAATACTTACATAATAAAGTACATCACCGAACTGGCCACAGATACCTCACGGGTTACAAACATACCTGTAGCCAGCTTCACAACGGCCTACGCCCGCATCAAACTTTGGGTCTACTGCACTCTCTTGGACGGAGGTGTTGTACGCTGACACAGATAGCGTGATATTCACAGCGAGGGAGGTGAATACATGCCTGCTATTGGGGAATTCCTCGGAGAGCTAACTGATGAGATCAAGGACGAGTATGGTGATGGTGCATACGCAGACTCGTTTGTATCAACAGGGCCAAAAACCTATGGGGTACGGGTGAGGGTAGGGGATGATATGAAGTATATCGTGAAGGCTAAGGGTATCACGCTTAACCATGCGAACCGTCGAGTCGTTAACTTTGACTCGTTGAAGGATCTAGTGTGCTTGGAAGATGAGGGTGACCAGCCCCCAACTGACTGTGGGGACGCACAATTTTCGGGCGCAGAAACTGGGGTTGTGAAGGAACTTAGGGGCACGAAGGTATGCCGTAACACCTATAGGAAGCGTTACCAGGTGCCTGGTACCTATGATACCGTACCCTTTGGTTACCTTAATCCTTGATTGTATTTATATATATGTGTATTGTTAACGATATGTTTATTTATCACGTATATTTGTTCAATTAAGGTTTCATTTTCTCCTTTGCGTGCGTGCGTGTGTGTGTGTGTGCAGTAAAAAGCTAAGCTCCGCCCACTGTAAGATCGGTCACGTGACTCCTGCCACTACCTGAGCATATCTCTATCCCTGCGTGCTCAGTTGACCTCTGCATACCCTTGAGCTCAGACGTGTATTCTCCCGCGGAAAAAATAGTAATGGCTACCTTTAATATTGCGTGTTCAACGTTTATGAAGTGGTATTCGGCAAAGTGCCAAGATGTGGTGGATACTGAAAAACTCCCTATTCCCCCTCCTTTAATACTTTTAAGGCTACATTGAGCCGTGCGAAGGACCAAGATGTTCAAATACTCTACGGGTATTCTGGCGAGGGCATTGTAGGATTTCGTAGTACAAACGATGTATTGAAGTATGTTGTAGACCTAACCTTTATAAAAGCTCACATATACCGCGAAGTAGAAGAAGCAACACGTTCAGAAGATAAGCAACGGTTATGGATAGTGAGTCTTGTTGATGAGTGGCGTGACAAGCGATATTATGTCATGTTACATCATACCGACTACTCGTAACCTACGGTTGAGAATGTAAATCTTGTCATCATGGAGAATCTTAAGTATTTTTACCACTATATTAATATATATCATGACGAGGTTTGTAGTGAAGTTGTGGTTAATTGGCTGTGTGAGTTTTTAACAGACTTTAGAGACGAGTATCGCTTGTTAAACAAAAAGGATAAATATGGGCATATGTTTCTCTCAAATAGTGCACCGGATTGTGAAGATGTTTAGTTTGTGGGAATGAGCGTCTGGTGAGTGATAAAACATTAAAGCCGGTATTGCTTCATGTAGCGGAAAATTCTGTTTGTCCAGGGGCACAAGTGTTCGAACAAGCCTGAACACGCTTCAGCAGTTTATGGTGTGACTCGCTCCCCCGAGCGAGCCGCCCACCCGTGTACCTCACCCCTCCGAAACACACGAGTTCGAACAAACCCGTACACGTTTCATTAGCGTGACTCATTCCGTCCGTCGAGCCGATCCGTCCACCTGTGGCTTATATTCATCTCAGAGCTTGAACCAAGTAGACATGCGAATACGATGGAACTTCCTTTGAGAAGCATTCTTAACGCCTCGTACGATGTCTCTATGATGAAGTCATTGCGCGTGTTCAAGCGTGAAACCGGCACCATTAACTATGTACTTGAAACGATTTGCAGGCAAGCAAGCAAACGTAATGTTATTTATTTAAGTGTTGAGGAGGATGAATAGAGTCTTCGTGATAGTTGAGAAGTAGGGAGAGGACCGTTATAAAATACCTGCACGTGTTGGTAAAAGAAGAAAGCACAGTAGTGACGCCCCCTCATATGCCGCTGTTTGCACGTTGTGTATAAATAGCGATCAGCCATGCATTGATATACGACTGATGTGGAAGAATGCATCTGATAATAACGTTCTTGTCCCTACACGAAACCGTTTCATCCTCGACAGAATGTTTGAAATCGTCGGATTCCGCAAGCTGAAGCCTATACTAGACGCTCGTGTTACGGATATGAGTTATTTTGACACGGTTCTTGAATACGCATAAACCGCTCTGCTCGACGGATTTATCGAATGTAGAAATGAACAAGGCAAGAATGGTCTAGAGCTGGATGCATATTTAAAAGGTTTACATTCTTCGAAATATCCTGAACTTTCGTACAAAGCACTTGAGCGGTACAGGGCAGAGCTTGCCTACACTGTTCACCCTAAAGTGTTGTATCTCTATATAATGAATAGCTGTCGTTACGACTTGGAAGATTATTTCAATTGCCACTATACAGATTGAAGAAGAGTTCACGATTGAAAAGCTCGGGACGTTAAGAAAACACCTTCGATTGGAAAGGAGTGTTTATAAATTGTATCTAATAATGATGTGGTTAACGATGACCTCTTTGTGCGTGCTTTTGATTGTATTCTAGCCGTGTTTAAAGATAACTTGCCAACCGAATATAAAGTGGGTACAAAAATAGTATTGAACGATATGAAAGCCATCTATGTCGAGTAGAGGCATCCGTATAAGTTAAACCGTGAAGTATTGCTTGCACGGTTTTACCGTGTAGTGCAAAGTAATAAAGATGTGAATGTAGACTCGATTAAGTGTGAGTTTAGCGTTTTGCGCCGTAGAACCTAAAGTATTTTGATGTATATTTATTTATTTAATTGTATACATATACTCTGTGTGTGTATATATATATATATATATATATTTCCTGTACTAATATGCAATTCATTATATGTTTCGTATATTATTATTTTCAATATATTTAATTATTTAATATAGCTTTATATATATTTATATATTTTTCCTGTACTAATATATTGATGGTTATACTATAACGTTTTGTATATTATTGATTATATATTTCTCGTTCGTATTTCTTATGCTGTTGTTATTTTTTGATCATATATATTCCATTGTATATTTATTTTGATTATATATTCATCGTTCGTATTTCTTATGCTATTAATTTTTTACCATATGTATTCTATTGTATATTTATTTTGATTATATATTCATCGTTCGTATTTCTTATGCTATTAATTTTTGATCATATATACAGTAGTACCTCGCTTAACGCTGCCCCGCTCTGCGCTGTTTCGCTATAGCGCTTTCTGGCAACTCAAGCGTGTGGACATTATCGCTGATTATGTCTAAGTGAAATCTCATGGCGAGAGTCTTAGCAACGATGATCTTAAAGAACTGGCAGAGCAACGCACTGAGAATATACCTGAATCTGATCCTGAGGAGGAAACACCAGTAAAAAAATTAACAACAGAATTCCTCAGCAACAGCATCACCACAATCACAGAAATCATGGATCAGTTTGTTGAACACGATTTAGATCAGTGCTCTTCAACCTTTTTATGCTTACATTTCCGTATCGCCCACCAAAATTAAAAATGCAAAAACTCAAACTAAAAGTTATATACCCTGCATAAAACAATAAACCTAATTGCAATTACCTTTAGATTAATGAGATCCTTGAGCCTGATGCTGGGCGGTACCGCCCAGGTTGAAGAGCACTGATTTAGATTATGAGCGGAGTTCCAAGGCAAGGCGAGGTGTTCTTGAAATGATATCTTGCTACCAAGAAATACTTCGTGAGAGAAAGCTTAAAAAATGGCAATTAACTCTTGATGCTTACATGACCAAAAAACCAAGGCTTGAAGAACCGAAGGCCGGCCCTTCTTCTGAAATATAAGTGCAATTAATTTGGTAAATAATAATATCGTATTTGCTATATACTGTAATGCATTTTCCATAATATTTGCTCACTAAATAAACAATATTTCCTTAATAAAAGTTATTACTATTTTACTTTCATTTATATGTTAATAAAAGAGTCATTACTATTTTACTTTAATTTATATGTTCACCTATCTTTTATATAAACATGATATAATGACCCCGTTTTGCGCTGATTCAGTTAGCGCTCCATTTTCTAGGAACGCATCCTGAGCGTTAAGCGAGGTACTACTATTTCATTGTATATTTATTTTGATTATATATTCATCGATCGTATTTCTTATGCTATTAATTTTTTATCATATATATTCTATTGTATTTATTTTATTATATATTCATCGTTCGTATTTCTTATGCTATTAATTTTTGATCATATATATTCCATTGTATATATATTTTGATTATATATTCATCGATCGTATTTCTTATGCTATTATTATTTTTGATCATATACAGGATGTCCATAAATGATTACCCTGATTAAAGCATGCTATAACTTTTAAATAAACACTCGTATTCAAACAGTTTTAATCATAAGTAGATAAACATACAAAGTTTTGATACTTAGTTAATGAACTTACTAAGCTTCCACATGTGCACCCCTAGTGGCACGTAAAATGTCTAAACGGTATTCACACTCACACCACACATTTTCCAACATTTGTGGGTTAACTGTTGCAATTGCATCCGTAATGCGTTCTCGCAATGTCCTGATATCTGGAACAACTGTTGCATAAACCAAATCTTTAACATGACCCCAGAGAAAGAAATCCAGCGGGGTAATGTCTGGTGATCTTGGGGGCCATGGATTTGGCCCGTCCCTGCCAATCCATCGATTTGGAAATGTTGCGTCGAGAGTTTCACGAACAACATGCGCCCAGTGAGGGGGTGCCCCATCTTGTTGGAAGATGACAGTTGGCTGCCTGTCCTGCAGCTGGGGGATGGCGTAATTGGTGAGCATATCCAGGTACACAGTTGCGGAAACAGTGTTCTCAGCGAAGAAGAAAGGACCAATTATCTGGTCATGCATTAGTCCACACCAGACATTGATCTTCGGACTGCCCCGAATATGCTCCCTTCCGGCACGTGGGTTTACCGATCCCCAAATACGCACATTGTGTCTGTTGACTCTACTACTAAGATGAAACGTAGCCTCGTCTGAAAAGCAGACACGTAACAAGAAGTCATTATCCTCGTCAATGCTGTTCAAAATGTCAATAGCGAATTGTTCACGTTTTGGACGGTCATCAGGCTTCAGTTCTTGAACAATTTGTACCTTGTAGGCGTGTAACTTCAAACGTTTGTGTAACACTTTGTGCATCGTAGACTTCGGTATCTTTAGTTGGCATGAAGCTTGTCTCACCGATTTCCTTGGTGACCAATAAAAGCAGTTTGAATGTTTTCCGCCGTCCCATCGGAAACTGATGGTCTACCACTGCTCTTTCCCTTTTCCACGTTTCCAGTTTCCAAGAATTTTTTCATCCACGACTTAATTAACTTCACATCAGGTGGATTCTTTCCATACTTTGTTCTGAACCTTCGCTGAACACTGACAGGAGATTTTGCTTCTGCAAGCCACACAACACATTGTGCCTCCTCTGTCACAGACGCCATCTTAACTGAACAGCTACTACAGCGCTCCTAGCGGCGAATGCGGTAGACGAAACACCAGCACAAAAACATTATGCGTGTACGAGATCAACTGTAAAAAGAAAACGGATGTAAGATTCGTCATTAAAACATGAGAGCATACTGTTTTCATGGTAAACATTTATGGACACCCTGTATATTCTATTGTATATTTATTTTCTATATATTTCGTGAAATTGAATCCATTAATTTGCCTAAATAAACAGAATGATGTAATGGTGTCTTATTTAATTCTTTTGGTTGTACACGGCATTTAATTCAGCAAATGGCTACCTTCTAAAACGGATTTTTAAACCAACTGCCAAATATATCTGGATAGCACAATCTGGCAACCCTAATAATGTACACCTGAACAAGCCAATTACGCCTCCTAAGTCAACTGGCTGTTTAAGTCAGAATATGTGCTTTAATTAAATAAATAAACGCAATCTGGCAATTCAATAATGTACACCTGAACAAGCCAATTATGCCTTCTTAGTCAACTGGCTGGTTAATCCAGAATATATGCTTTAATTAAATAAGTAGCGCTATCGGCAGCTCAGCCAGATAAGCCAACTGGCTGGAGAAGCCAGAATATATGCTTTAATTAAATAAATAAATGCAATCTGGAAACTCAGCCAGATAAGCCAACTGGCTGGTTAAGCCAGAGCATATGTTTTAATTAAATAAATAGCGCAATCTGGCAGCTCAGCCAGATACGCTAACTGGTTGATTAAGCCAGCTGGCTGATTAGGAACATATTAAGACAACGGTCGCTCGGCTGAAGTCTTAATATGCGCCTGGCTCCTGCCAGGCGAACACCTCTCTTCCTCTCTCTCCTTCTCTTCTCTTTCGCTTGGGGGATAACTCCGCTTCCAATTTGCATAACCCCTTGTTGCTCTTGTAACATTCCCCCTCCCCCTTTGTTGCATAACATCTTGCAACATTTTCCGCATTATTGCATAACTTATGCAACATTGAACAACATTTGCAATTGCATTGAACTCTCTCCTTTTGCGCCCACACTACTTATACACATTACGAATCCATTGGCCCCTGGATCGAGGCCTTGTGACAGCAGGCGGCGCGCAGCAAAATCCAGCTGCTCATCCTTCCACATAATAAAAAAATTGGTTGGTGGATAAATGGATACCCTGGGTAGCTTAGTGGTTAAGACGTTGGGCTGGTGGTGGGGCATGGTTCGGATCCCACGTTAAACTGTAGGTCTAAGGAAGAGTGACAAGCTTGACCTTCGTCAGAATGAACAATTCGGGCGTAAGCAAAACCAAGGTTTATATATATATATATATATATATATATATATATATATGATGAATAAAACCACGAAGGAAAGGAAACACAAAATGGTGCTCAAGCGCTTTCGTCTAATGACATCCTCAGGAACATCCTCAGTGTTCCTGAGGATGTCATTAGACGAAAGCGCTTGAGCACCATTTTGTGTTTCCTTTCCTTCGTGGTTTTATTCATCATAAATATTTTTCACGTGTTACTTTCGTGAAATAATTTTCATATATATATATATATATATATATATATATATATATATCAGATATATATATATATATTAGTGGTGGACCGGATGTCAGTTTTTCAACATCCGCGGATGCGGATCTTTAATTTCAATATCCGCGGATGCGGATGCGGATATTTAGTTAATCTATCAATATAATATAGAATTATAAATATATGAAATAACACTGCCCAACAAAAATAATTTTTTGCTGGTGATTTAATTCTAAGACCTGTTTCTGGATAATATTGGTGTGCTGATTTCAAAAATCACCTTAGATTTTGTCCATCACATCAGGTTTTCGTGCAATGTGCAATGCAATATGCCTATTTTGGGTGATCCATGAAGGGCACTTATCAAAATTGATGATTTTTTAGACCTGTTAACAGCTGTTTTGCTGTTAAAATTTTATCTGTGGAATACGCAAATCTGTGCATTAAATCTAAAGGTCATGTACAACATATTAAAATCTTGGGTATCTGTGATTTCCCCAGGTGTGAGCGTGACGTCATGATCATGGATTCATTTTTTGCTTATTTAAACACTTTTAATCACTTTATGTGTCAATATTACCTTTGTATATTAAAGTTCACTCCCTGCACAATTGTTTACTTTTCCATGCTGATTCTGAGTATGTAAAAACTTATTTTTTGAAAACAAAAAAAATTGGGCATAACCCTGCCAAAATGCGATATCTCCGTATTTGATTGCTCGAAAACCTGACGTGATAGGCAAAAACTAAGGTGATTTTTGAAATCAGCACACCAAAGTTACCTAAAAACAGGTGTTAGAATTAAATCAGCAAAATTGGTGTTGGGCAGTGTAATTTTTCAAATTTCGTGATATTACTATTATGGCAGGCAATGCATAAAAATTAAAATTAATATTAATATTTTCATTATGATAAAAATAATAACTTTCTCAAGAGTTTCAGTCACAGAAAATTGAATGAAACAAGTTTCATTCAATTTTCTGTGTTACCAGGTATTTATATTTTGAGGTTTATATATTTGTTTGTTCATTAATAATTCACAGGCCTGCAAAATTGAGGGTCCTAAAAACTTTTTTGAAATTGTATGCTGTTTTATAGGAATTTGGGGTGCTAAATCCAAAAACGGCCTCAGATTTGCTCCATCACGTATAGTTTTTTCACAATTTGCTATGACGTTTTTATGTTGTAATATGTTACTGAATAGAATAAGTAGTGAAGAATTACCACATGAAACCTATTTCCTGACCATTTCTGAATATATTTATTTTAAAAAACTATAAAACTTGGATACTTACATCTTTACTTAGTGGAATGGCTTAGTAGTCCCGTTTTCTTTTGCCAGTGAAGCTGCGCCTGTTGCATTTCCTTTTGTGCGCTGCTTCCGGATTTTCACGATGCAGCATCCAGCAATAATTCCCCATCATATTAACGTTCCACCGGCCTTGGTATCTCTTTTCCATCTCCTTAATGTCTTGATGGAAACGTTCTCCCTGTTCCTCACTTACTGCACCTAGATTTTCTGGGAAAAAGTCCAAGTGTGCATTCAAGAAATGAATTTTGATACTCATTGAGCATCCCAAAGCTTTGAATTTCTCCAGCATGTTTTCAACAATGAGTGCATATTCAGGGTCCTTATTATTCCCAAGGAACTTAGTAACCACACTTTTGAAGGAATTCCAAGCCTCTTTTTCTACTTCAGTCATCGTAGACAAGAAGTTTTCATCTGACAGCAGTCTTCTAATGGCTGGGCCTACAAAAATACCTTCTCTTAATTTTGCTTCTGATAGGTTAGGCCCGCAGTGTTTCCCAACCGGGGGCCATATGGCTCCCTGGGGGCCATGGCACATTTGAAGGGGGCCACAGGAAAATGTTATTTGTAAAATAGAGTTAATCTGCATATTACCTACTGAAAATAATGCTTATGGGGGCCACAGGAAAAAATAAGGTTCCTAAGGGGGCCATAAGCCAAAACCGGTTGGGAACCACTGTTAGGGAACTTCTTGCAGAGGTACTTAAAGCATTCTCCACTTTTTTCTAATGCCTTAACAAACTGTTTCATAATGCCTAGTTTTATATGAAGAGGTGGTAGAAGTACTTTCTTTGGGTCAACAAGATTTTTACGCAAAATATTCTTGCTTCCAGGTTCTAGAGATCTTCTTTGTGGCCAGTGTTTTTGCTCCTAGTGTTGACTCTGCTCTGCTATCCCATTCACAAAGGAAACATGGGAACTTAGCATATCCTCCCTGCTGCCCCAGAAGCATGCACAATACCTTAAGGTCTCCACAAATCATCCAGTGATGATCATAATATTTTATCTTTATAAGAACCAATTCCAAATTCTCATAACTTTCTTGGAGATGTACCGAGTGACCAACAGGTACAGAGGCATACTTGTTCCCATTGTGCAAAAGAACAGCTTTTAGACTTCTTTTAGAAGAGTCGATGAAAAGTCTCCATTCATCCGCTTTGTACTCAATGCCAAATGCCTGTACCAAACCATCAATATCACTACAGTAAACTAAATTGCCCTCATGTGAAAAGTAGTGAATAAACTCCTTTTCTCTTCTTCTATACAAATATATCGATGTTCCAGCTGATAATAAATTTCTTTCTTTTAATCTGGAGCCTAAGAGTTCATCAGATTCCTTGGATAATCCCAAATCTCTCACTAAATCGTTTAGTTCAGATTGAGTGAACAACTGGGGGTCTTGACTTCCTATATCACACTGAAATTCTTCATGATCAGTATCTGAACCAGAATTACTAGGCAAATCTTCCAATGTTTCTGGTGGAAGCGGAACTGGAACTTCTGGCCCATGAGGAACAGGTCGAAAAGCTGATGGAAGATTTGGATAGAATATGGTTTTCTTATTTTTTGAGTTATAGCCTTTAACATCACAAGAGCAAAAATAGCAGTCATCACAGTGATTTTTTGGCTCCCTCCATACCATTGGCACACCAAATCTGAATGCTTTCTTTTTGCCTTTACACCATTTCCTTAGATCCTCTACGCAAATAAAACAAACTTTGTGTGGTGCCCATGGTTTGTCTTGGCCTCCTAGTTTCATTCCAAAGTAGGCATGGTACACTTGCCTAATAAAATTTGTTACGTTTCTTTGATGTTTCTTGATCACAAATTCCCCGCATATGTAGCAGAAGCTGTCGGGACTGTTGACACATCCACGGCTAGCCATGATTCACAACTTACTACAGTACCCAGAACACAATAAGAGTCTTGAATTTAATTTAATAAAGGCTAAATAAGGCTTTCTTAACACTATCAAAACACGCTAGTTCGCTGATATAAAACACAAAAAACAACTCAAAATCACTGAAAAAATTCGCTTCGGATGAATCATTGTGCGCACGTCATGAAATCTGAGTAACAACTGACTCATACGGCTTGGCAACCCAGTATTTATAGTCTCTTAGAAGTTTCTAGCAATTTCCGGAAATCTGGCATTTTCTCGAAGTCGCTTCACAAAAAAATCGAATTTGTGAAATAACTTTGTGTCGTATGACATTTTTATTGTGTTTTTCGAATTCAGCACACAAAAATACATTGTAAACAGCTAAAATTATGAAAAAAGTTTTTCCATCGCAGGCCTGTGTATAATTAATACTTTACATGAAATGTGCATGACTGGGCCTTATAAGCTACTTTATAAGCTAATTTAACTGTAAATTGCATAATTTCTTAGAAGTAATATCCGCATAACATCCGCAGTCAGAAGTGCGGATGCAGATGCGGATGTTAAAAATGATGCGGATATCCGGTCCACAACTAATATATATATATATAGTATATATATAGTATTTTTTATGCAGGAAGGAGGGGCCAAGGGCGAATGCCCACAAAAGCGCCTCCCCCCCCCCCCCAATAGAAAAAGAAGAGAGCCAAAATAAAAGGTCCAAGGTTTTCGAGATGCGAAGACATACTGCGTTTGAAACATTGGGAGTCATAGACAGGGGAAAAGATGGATTGAGGAAGATCTACAGATCTACAGGAGCTAAGGCTAACAAAAACCCTAAGATCCACTCTAAGGTTAGCCCGAGAGAAAGAAGAGTGTATGTGGTTAAAAGAAGAGAATAGAGTTAAAAGAAGAGAATAAGGGGTTAAATAAGTAGCAAAACTATCCCAGAGTTGACCGGGTGAGTAGATGAAAGACTGAAAATTCCGGATTAACTCTTGCGTTAGAGAGTTGGACAGAATAGGAATGAGAATTTGTAGGAAGTCTGGTGGTGCGTGCTCTCATTAAGGGAGGAGGCATGTATTTAAAGAGTTCAGAAAAGCGATATCCGTTATAATAGCGACAGTAAAGAGAGAGTGATGCAACATTGGCAACATTGAATTTTATGTAATTATTAAAGTTTATAATCCGGAAAGGACTTTGTGTACACTGTACACTATATATATATATATATATATTAGGGTGGAGCGAAAAATACTTTTCTTCTAGTATGAAGTTCTAATAGTGATTAAAAGTTGCACTTAGTGGACGAAATATGCCTGCCAAAATATGAGTTCATTTGTTTAAAAGTTTCAGCTGCCACCAGGGAGCTAAACTTAACACAATTTTGTGTAAAAAGGAAAAAAATGCTTCTATTTTAAGTTTGTCAAACTATTATAAAATTTTATCTTAGAATTATCTAATAGTTTGATTAAGATTCTTAAATGATAGGAATTCTTTTTGTAAAAATGCCTTTTCATATGCTTAATATCTTCAGCTGCCACAAGAGAGCTGAAGTTAACACAATTTGGAGTAACTGAGTCATATTGAGACTACACTGAATGCTGTGGGGGAGGGTTTGGGGAGGTTGTGGGGGAGGGTTTTGGTGTGAAGGAATTTCTTTCTGTGAGTCATTAGAACAGTGTGTTAACACTTGTCTTCTTAGGTAGTAGGCCTAGTCGCTCAGTTGATCGAAGTCTTTTAATATGATCGGAATATTATAAAACTTTATTTTAAAGTGATTTATATAGAGATAATATTGATTTTATTATAAAATGCTTGTTATAATGTATTATATAATTTTAGTTTATTTATATAATATATATATTTATATATAATTATATATACTTATAAAATATATTATATATATTAATTATATAATGTTTTGATGTTACAGGATATTTTGTGATTGTGAATTTTTCTTAAAAATATTATGGCATCAAATACTAAATATAAACATTTCACTAGAGAACATATGAAGTGTGCCATATCTGAAGTACCTTTTGAGATGAGTGATATGCAACTACCAACTTATAACTGCATTATGAAAGATTATCTGTTCACAAAACATTTAGTGAAGGAGCAGATGAATAACAAGGAGCCGTCATTTTCTGAAATAGCAGAGGCAGTTTCCAAAAAGGTAGAAAATATTTGGAAGAAGGCCTCTTTGCCAATAGTTTCACATACACGCGTTTTACAGATGATGCGAGTGTACCATGATAAATACAGGTCCTTATTAAAGCCATACAAGTCACGCAAGGATCAGCCTAAGTACAAAAATCAGCTTGAAGAATTTGAAAACTCTTCAAAATGCACTTTGTTTGACATCTGCACCTGCAAATGTAAGGAGTTTAGGAGATGCTCATGTGAAAAGAGTAAGAAAGTCCCTCCAAAAGAGCAGGATTTTTTAAATGACCAACGAACACGCAGAATAATGGTGATAGGAAGCATTGACATAGCGCACACAAGACGATTACAAGCAAGAGAACATCGAAAGGAAATGGAAAAAGCACGTCTGGAATCCTCACAAACAACTAGTGCTGCTATAACCAATACGTCCAACTTACAAATCGAAACAGAGACAAGTGAACCTCAACAACTAGAAGAGATATCTGAAGATAATGAGGAAGATACAACCTCGACTCAATATGTAATATCAGAACAACAGATGCGTGAGCCACTGCCTTCATTAGCAATTACTTGTGATAGATTTAAAATGTCGGACAGAGCTGGGGCTGCTATTGCTTCTGCAGTATTGGCAGATCTTAAAATTGTTACTCCCGAAGACAAAGGGAATATTATAGACAGAAGTAAGCTAAGATGTGAAAGACAAAAACAGAGAAAGGAACTACAACAGATAGGAGAGCCAAAAACCATGCGGGGATTATACTTTGATGGCAGAAAGGATAAAACAATGATTCAAGTCCAGGAGAGTGATGGCTCTAACCACCAAAGAACCAAACGCGAAGAGCATATCAGCATAATATCTGAACCACACTCTCTGTACTTTGCACATGTGACACCTTCCAGTGGCAAAGCTAAATACATTTGCACAGCGCTAGTGAATTCCTTGAAAGAAAGGAATGTTGATATAGGGAACATCGTTGCAGTTGGCTGTGATTCGACAGTGGTTAACACTGGTAGTATTGGAGGCACAATAAGATTACTGGAAGAAGCCTTTAATAAGCCATTGCAGTGGCTGATATGCCTTTTACACCTTAATGAACTTCCATTGCGCCATCTGTTTCACCACTTGGATGGTACCACTACTGGACCAAGAGCATTTTCAGGAGAAATTGGCCGAGCACTTTCAGACTGTGAAAAGCTTCCCATAGTTAACTTCAAACCCATTGAAATTCAAGAGGACATGTGTGAAGTTGATGTAGATGACATAAGTACTGACCAGAAATACCTTCTTGAAATTCACAAGGCTATATCAAGTGGAACATTCTCAAAGAGTCTTAGTCATAAGAGTCCAGACAATATATCACATTCAAGGTGGCTCACCACAGCAAACAGGACTCTGCGGTTATATGCAAGCACAGAGAATCCTTCAGGCAATTTACAAGAATTAGCTACTTTCATTGTTAGGGTATACGGACCAATGTGGTTTCAGATAAAGCGTAAACCATTATGCCAATATGGTGCTAAACATATGTGGCATATGATTGCAAGAAGCCGGTATCTCCGTGAAGAGCTTAGGAGAGTACATGACTCAGTCATTCAGCGAAATGCATATTACGCAAATCAAGAAAACATTCTCATTGCAATGATAGCTGATGAAAGGGAGCATGTGCGTCAGTTGGGATTTAGGCGTATCATAAAAGCAAGGGCATGCATTCAAGAAACAGATGTTATCAGGTATTTTAAGGTGCCAGAAATAAATTTTTATGCCAAAGACTATACAGATCTCATTATGTGGCAAGATTTTCAGATAGCAGAACCACCGATAACCAAAGGAGTTTCTCTTGATGATATTGAATCATGCATCAAACATGGTACTACTCTTCATTCAGAATTATTTCAGTTTCCATGTCATACACAAGCCGTAGAGAGATGCGTCAAGCTCGTTACAGACGCTGCTGGATCAGTCTGCGGACCTACAAACAGAGACGGTTGGATTCGTGCTACATTAGAATCAAGGAAAAAACAGCCAAAATTTGACACAAAAGCAAATTACTAAATAGTCTTCAGCAAGAACCCTTTCTAGAGGGAGGTTGGTTGGGGAAAGGGTGGTAACTCCGCTAAGGCACGAAATAACGTTTCTTAACTGTCTCAAGCCAGTATAAAGGAGGAGAGACATCCTAATTTATTACTGTTCCCTTTTTCAAGTAAATACAGAATCATACTTAATTGTCATTTTTAAGTTAACTTCAGCCCTCTTGTGGCAGCTGAAGATATTAAGCATATGAAAAGGCATTTTTACAAAACGAATTATTATCATTTAAGAATCTTAATCAAACGATTAGATAATTCTAAGATAAAATTTTATAATAGTTTGATAAACCTAAAATAGAAGCATTTTTTTCCTTTTTACCCAAAATTGTGTTAACTTTAGCCCCCTGGTGGCAGCTGAAAATATTAAACAAATGAACTCATATTTTGGCAGGTATATATCGTCCACTAAATGCAACTTTTAATCACTATTAGAACTTCATACTAGAAAAAAAGTATTTTTCGCTCCACCCTAATATATATATTACAGTGTTTTTTTGTAAAAAGAGAGGTGCCGGTACTCATATTTTGATAAATTGTAAAATTCCTCTCCCACCCCCTTCCCTCTTTCTGCGCCCCCTCCCCCTTTTCTATTAAATTTGTGATGAACTTTTAATAAAAAAGTTGATAATAAAAATAAAAAATACATAATAAAAATCAGAATATTTAACATTTATAGACGCCGTTTATTACTTTGAGTTTTAAAGAATTCAAAATTTAAAACATACCAAAATTAGAGTTTCATAGAAAATTCCAAAGTACCGGCGCCAACCATCACCAAAGAAGCACTCACTGTATATAATATATATATATATATATATATATATATATATATATCTTACAACCTTACAAAGGTTCCGCGTGATGATTTCTCACTTCGCAAAGGTCAAGCTTGTCGCCCCTCCTCTCGAGTTGGCCTGGTGAAGTAGTGAGTTGGATTCTTGCGCTCTCCACCTCACATAGCCAGGTACTCCCGGCTCATCGGGGATTGTTCTGAGCCAGGCGTCTAGTCTTCTTTTGAAGATTTCCACTGCAACTCCCTTCGTGTTTCTTAGGTCTTTGGGCAACTGATTAAACAGTTTTGGTCCTCTCACTACAAAACTATTTTCTTTCAGGGTTAAGGATGTTCCCTGTCTCGCCTTCAATTTGGGAATACGACACAGTCTACCGCTTCTACTTTCCACCGTTGTTTGGGGAGTTATGGGATTCAGAGTAAGATTAGGGACTAGTTTCTCCATTATTTTCCAAGTGTAAATAATGGTGTATCTCTCTCTTCTCCTTTCCAGTGAATATAGGTCTAGTTCTCGTAACCTTTCCCAGTAATTTAGTTCTTTGCACCCATTGATCTTGGCTGTGAAGCTTCTTTGGATCCCCTCCAGCTGTCTAATGTCTTCTTTTTTATATGGGGATGTTAGGACCGAGCAGTATTCCAATTTGGGTATTATCAGGGTTTTCAGTAGAGGAATCATTACATTCCTATCCCTTCGTTTAAAGGTTCTCAATATCTGACCCGTTATTCTCTTTGCTCTGTTTACTGCTATCTTATTTTGTGTTTCAAATTTCGCATCATCTGTCATTACAACCCCTAAATCTTTTGCTCTGGAATTTCTCTGAATTTCCTGTCCATTTGGGGTATAATATTCCATGGACTTTAGGTCTTCTCTTTTTCCGTACCGTAATAGCTGAAATTTCTCGGTGTTAAACTTCATATTGTTGTCTTCCGTCCACTTGTAGATTTTGTTTATGTCGGTTTGTAGAGATCCTATGTCTTCTGGGTTTCTTATTTTTCTACTGATCTTTGTGTCATCCGCAAAGGATGTTACTGTGCTGTCTCTGGTAACGTCCTCATCTATGTCAGTTAGCATGATTATGAAGAGTAGTGGAGCTAATACTGTTCCTTGTGGTACTGAGCTGAGGACCTCTGATTCTGATGAAGATACTCCTTGTACTGTAACGACTTGCCTCCGCTCACTAAGGAAATTATATATCCATTTCCCTACTTTTCCTGTTATTCCCATATATTTCAGTTTATGTATTATGATTCCGTGGTCACACTTGTCGAACGCTTTAGCAAAGTCTGTGTATAGTACATCATAGTTTTCATTACTTTCAAGTGAATCAATAATGTTGTTGTAGTGTTCCATTAGTTGTGATAGGCATGATCTGCCTGACGAAACCCGTGTTGGTTATCATTGAATTTTTTCTGAGTTTCCAAAAAGTCATAGATTTTCTGTCTAACTATTCTTTCAAATATTTTAGTGAGATGAGATGTAAGCGACACTGGCCTATAGTTTTTGGCCTCGGATCGATCTCCTCCTTTATATATTGGGACTATGTTCGCGCTCTTCAGGATGCCCGGTATTTCTCCCGTGTCTAGTGATCGTCTCCATATCCAGTATAGGGGCTCAGCGATTGCATTCTTGCAGTGTTTGATCAGTGTGGCATTCCATTTATCCGGTCCTGCCGCTGAGTGTGTTTTTAGTTTCCCTATGGCTTGTGTAATATCATCCGTCGTAAAGTCGAAATCCGTTATACTTTCCCCTTGTGGTTCTTCTTCAAAGAACGCGTTTCTATCGCATATCAATTTGTCAGTTTTTGGGATACTGAAAGATGATTCATACTGAGCTTTTAATATTTCAGATACTTCTGTTAGATCATCAGATAAATCACTGTTCTCATTTTTTAAAGGTTCGATAGTCGCATGGTTTTTCGACTTTCTTTTTGCGAAATTATAGAAGTACTTTGAGTTCGCCTTTATCGCTTCTATAGCGACATCTTCTTTTTCTGTATGCTTCTCGATTAGTTCCTGTATGACGACATCGATACTTTGTAGTTTATCATTTAATATTTTTCTGATGTTGTTATCTTTACAATTACTTAATTTTGCAGTCACTCTTTTTCTCTTTCGGAACAATGCCCTCTTTTGTCTTTCGAACCTGCTTCTCTTTCCTCTTTGTTGTATCTTTGGGACATGTTTTTCACAATTTCTAACGTCTTCTCCTCTAACGTCATTAGCATCTCTTCCGTTGTCTTGGCCTCGAAAATGGATTTCCAATCTATTACTTCCATGTTGGATGTCACATCTTCCTAGTTTATAGCTTTGGAGTGAAAATTAAAAATTTCGAATTTGCTTCTTTCTGTTGTGCGTGTTCTTTCCTTTCCTGTTGCCTTTATATTAGTTGTTATTTCAATGATGTTGTGGTCTGATATCATAGTTTGGGATATTTCTACATTATCAATTAGATTACTGTTGTTTGTGAATACCAATTCTAGGCAGTTGTTTTTTCTTGTGTTTTCTGTTATTTCTTGCGTTAACATAAATTCATCAGCTAAAGCGTGTAGCATTTTTACCTGCTCCTGGTCTTCTCGTGTGCCCCCCTTGTCCTGGTGTATACATATATTTTTTCCTATCCTTTTATATTTCATGAATGGGAAATTAAAATCACCACAGAGAAAAATATTTGGGGTTGGAGAGTGTAGATCTTTTACTAAGTTTCTTACCTCTGTAATGGAATCTGAAAATTTTGAGGTTGGCGTGTTTGGAGGTCTGTACATTTCAATTAGTACCATATTTAATTTTTCAATTTTTGCTGCTACACATTCTACGTAGTTGTTTGAGGTACTTATAGCCATTTCTGCTATGTGCCTTTCGCGTGTGTAAATAGCACGTCCTCCTTTACGTCTCAGTGTTCTGTCGGCTCGGAGGATGTTATAGTTGTCAATCTGTATTTCCTTTTTGTCAATACAGGACTCACTATTTTCCCAGTTCGCCTGGCAGTCCTTTAGATGAGTTTCCGTGAGGCATGCAAAGTCTGCTCCGGCTTCTTGCATGAGTCCTTTCAGGTATGCAACTTTGTTCGTGGAATGGTTTGATTTAAGGCCCTGTATGTTGGCTAAGATTATTTTTATTTTTTCTCTTTCTTTTTCGCATACATATGGTTCCGATTTGTTTTCCAATGGGGGTGCCGGTTTCGTTGCCTTGTGGTCCTCCGAGAATTTACCTCTTTTTATCTTTGTCGGTACCTGTTGTCCCGATAACGCATGAAGTGCCTTTGTTCATACCTTCTGTCCGGCTCTCGGATTTCTATATTATATTTGTCAGCTGGTTTTGTAGTTGCTGGAGAGTATTTAGCAGCTGAAATGTGTTGGCTGCGTCTAAAAAATTGGCACTCTTCTTTGATGTTCGTTTTTTCTGTTCCCTCGTTGCGTTCCTTTGAGGGTGGGTATCGGCATTTTTTTTTCGTATTTGCAACTCCCATATCTTTCGTAAGTGTTGCAGACCTTAAGATGGTGGAACATGCATTTCTTATCAAACTTGCAGTATCCACTTGTGTAATGCATTTTGCATAATGTGGGATGTGCATATATACATTGCCCATCCCGATATCTGCAGTTTCCTTTCGCGTAGTATTTGCATACGATATTTTCTACGCTTCTGCTTTCTTTCTTACTATTTTCCAAGTTCTTGGTTTTGGCATTATCATTATTTTTCTTTGGCTGTTTATTTTCTACGTTTTTAGTTATTATCTTTTTATCATTTCGCTCGTTGGACCGTTTGTCTACTTCGCCACTTTAACTTATTTCTTTCCTTCCATCTATGTCTTCCTTCCGTATTAATTGTTTATATCGTTATTTGTTATTAAATTGTTGTTCGCTATTATGCTGTTATTCGTTATTTCGTCTTCTCTCTCATCCACCCTGTTTTTCGTTGAGACCATTCCCGACCTATGTGTGCCCATTATTTCATTCTCTTTTGTAACTTTCGAGTCTGCTATCTCCATTTCTTTAAAGACCGCGAAAGAACTTACCGTCTGTGTACATGCGCCAAATAGAAATTTGATCCCCACGACGTGTTTCGCGTTCGAGACAAGTTATTTCCCGATCATTCCAATTCATGCAGTTAAGGTCGTTTAATCGTTGGCAGAAATCACATCTAATCGCTAGGCTTTCCGTTGTTACTAAATTGCACAAATTACAGATTAAGTGAGAATTTGGATCCATATCCATGCTATTCCTTAATTAGCGTAAGAAGAAATACCCACACAAATTCTTTATTTATTTTTATTTTTATTCCTGTTTCTTTCCTTTCGATGGTCGAGGGTATTTCGAGGGTTTACTGACCTTTGCGTTTTATGACCTTTTTCCTGCTTTGTTTCAAACTTTCTCGAATGCTAACCGTATTTCGTTTTGAATATATACGATAAAATTGGTGATAAATTATGTAAACTGTATTGCACTTTCTTAATTTTAATGAATTTCACTTTATAATTTATATGCAGGGATTCACTGATACTTTATACACTTTCGGGTACAAACAGAATAAACCGCCGAGTAGATTATTCCCTTCTAATTTGGGTGTTAAATAAAGAGAGCAAAACAACACGTCCATTCACCACAGGGTACAAACAACAATATATATCAATATATATATATATATATATATATATATATATATATATATATATGTGTGTGTGTGTGTGTGTGTATATATATATATATATATATATATATATATGTGTGTGTGTGTGTGTATATATATATATATATAATATATTATATATATATATATATATACATATATATATATATACACATTTTAACTGCAAACAACACACACAGTATAATTAATGTAAAGAACGACGCTTGTGTAGAAGGACATTCCGCACAAGATGAGGAGGGAGAACCTTCGCATGCCGTACATATTTGTTCGTTCTCCCTCCTCATCTTGTACGGAACGTTCTTCTACACAAGCGTCGTTCTTTACATTAATTATACTGTGTGTTGTTTGCAGTTAAAATGTGTGTGTGTATATATATGTACGGCATGCGAAGGTACCCCCTCAGGGCATTGGTTTCTGCTCGTATGTAGGAGAATTACGACTTCTGATTAATCGAGGCTCATGGTGTAGTGGATAGCATATCTGACCGGCAATCGGAAGATCCCGGGTTCGATTCCCGGGTGGTTACCTCATTTTTCATTTGTTCGTTCTCCCTCCTCATCTTGTACGGAACGTTCTTCTACACAAGCGTCGTTCTTTACATTAATTATACTGTGTGTTGTTTGCAGTTAAAATGTGTATATATATGTACGGCATGCGAAGGTACTCCCTCAGGGCATTGGTTTCTGCTCGTATGTAGGAGAATTACGACTTCTGATTAATCGAGGCTCATGGTGTAGTGGATAGCATATCTGACCGGCAATCGGAAGATCCCGGGTTCGATTCCCGGGTGGTTACCTCATTTTTCATTTGTTCGTTCTCCCTCCTCATCTTGTGCGGGACGTTCTTCTACACAAGCGTCATTCTTTACATATATATATATATTAAGGTGTTCCAAAAAAATAAAAATGAAAAACATATTTTTCCTGGCATTTGGCCATATTGCTCAATCGCTATCAATGATGAAAATAAAGAACTGGATCGACTCATGCATATTTAGAGGTGGCGCAACTCGAAACCTTAGTATCATTATACAGTTCTGGGTGGCAAATTTCTTGAAATTTGCGCTACCCTTAGATATTAATGGATTTAGCTCAAACAACGGTCTAAGATCTTTTCCCATATAGAGAATGAGAAAATGTATCAGGAGCTCTTACGTATGCAATTTAATTTTTTACCATACATATATGTGTGGCTCATCCCTAATATATATATATATATTATATATATATATATGCGCCTCGATGGTGTAATGATTAGCATCGCTGACTACGAATCCATCTGCCATGGGATCGAGACCCGGTGACGTCAGGCGGCACGCAGCAAAACCCAGCTGTTTTGATCTTCTCGTGAAACAAAATCAGTTGCTTCATTGCCATAGGTTATATTACGTGCAGGACTAGCGTTAGGTGATGCAGACATAATGATTATCTCATTTTTTACAAACTCGGGCACTGTTATGTAAGCAACTTTGAAACGAGAATCTAAAACGTGAGAAATCATATGAGTAATGTCTGCCTTCTACTACCTGAAACGATTCTGTAAATTTTCTATTAAATCGTTTTTCATAGTATGAACACCTGCATCATGTGAAGACAAGAAGAATCAGAGGAAAAGTCATTCGTTAATTTTTCACATCGACTAAGACGCTTTACAACACACTGAATTAGAGTCCACTGATTATTATTGAAGGGTGCTACAGTATGTCATAGTTCGAGGTGTATGCAGCAACCGCAGTTTTTCGTTGAAGAAGTCGTTGTAGCATATAGAATGTAGAGTTCCATCGGGTGATAACGTCTCTTATAAGTTTGTTTTCGGGTAAATTATGTTACTTCTGGAATTCCTTAAATCTGTCAAAGGCTGGAGATGAATAATTAAAATGCAACAGATTGGGCGCGCAATTGCACATATATCTGAAACAGACTTCTGGCTAAAAAGGGCTTCATCAACTACAAGTGCTAAAGTATGATTTCCACAAGCAACAAGAGTAATTTTGAGAACGCTAACAGCTTTAGTAATATTACAGCCATTGTCGTGCACAACTGCATGCACACGATCGCTCTTTATTGACCATTCTTGCAATATAGAAGTCAAAGCAGTTGCAAATTTTTCATGAGTTTGTGAATCTGGCAGATTTTTGGTGGCTAAAACATGCTGCTTTTGCTCACATTAACTATTAATTCTATGTGCTGTCAAACTGATAAAGGCTTCAGTTTTTTATAGTGACGCCTAATAACCCAACTAAAACTAATATTCCGAATTCAGTATTCGGCGGAATAGTTTTGCATCAAATATTTGGTATTCGGTGAATTTTAGTATTCGGTGCTTCTCTAATACTCGTAGATATAATGTTACATACAGGCCATGCATGGAACAAGGAACTCGTCTGGGAAAATTAAATCCACTATAGTCTGAATAAATAATGGTAAATAACAAATATTAAAGTTTTTCTTTTTCGTGATGGAAGCCCAACGTGAGCAACGGGTCACGACCGGGTCATGATTTAATTTTCCTAGAAGAGTTCCTTGTTCCATGCGCAGTCTGTGTAACATAAAAGTTTCTCAGGTGACCATTCTGAGTTGTATCGTGTATATATCGAGTGACCCAAAAAAAACGCCTTGAAATTTGAACATCAATAACTTCAAAAATATGCAGTTCACACTTTCAAAATTTACGTAACTTTTACCTCAATCTATTGATAAGCCATCATAAAAATTTCAGATCTCTACATAAAATAATTTTTCCACAGCTGACGGAACAATGAGGTATGGTGAAAAAAACGAATATCATAAACTAAAAAAAATTTATTATTCACATCTTATCAACAAATATGATCAATATGTCCGCCGTCCTGCTTACAAACTAATCTTAACCTTTTCTTCCACGCTATGATACATTTTCTGATTTTTGCTAATGTTATTGTGTCCCAACATTCGAGTATTTTTTTCTTTAATTGCATTTCTGTAAACTTTTGTGTTTGGCCTTCATAAATCTTCTCTGCTAGAGTGTTTCATATGTAATAATCCATGGGATTGGAGTCAGGTGATTGCGGGGGCCAGTCGTTTTTTCCAATGAAGTTGACTACAGTGTGTCCGTAAAGTCATGGTGGGATTTTAAATAGCTATATTATTGCAACGAAACATGATAATGAGATGAAAAAAAGGCAAATTGAAGAACAACTCTAAAATAATAACTTTATTTAACGTAGTTCGATATGGGCTCCTCTGGTAGCCCTGCAGACATCTAGGCGGTGATGTGTGTCCGTAAAGTCATGGTGGGATTTTAAATAGCTATATTATTGCAACGAAACATGATAATGAGATGAAACAATGCCAAATTTAAGAACAACTCTCAAAGTTGTATCTTGTAGTTAGTCTAGGCTAAGCTTAACCTTTATCTCGTAGTTAGTCTAGGCTGTCCACATGCCTATGTTGAACATGAGCGTAATAGCCCGAAAGTTAATGTGTGGTGTGCTCTAGCACGAGATCGAGTGATTGGCCCATTTTTCTTCGCGGAACCCACTGTGACGTCACACAACTACCTCGCTATGTTGGAACATTTTGCAGTACCCCAATTTATTGACAATAATGTCATCTTTCAGCAAGATGGTGCTCCTCCGCACTATGCCATCGTTGTTCGAGAATTCCTTAATGAAAAATTTCCACAGAGATGGATAGGAAGAGGAGGATGGAAGCCATTGCCTCCACGCTCTCCGGACCTGACACCTTTGGACTTTTATTTGTGGGGTTACGTCAAGCAAAGCGTGTACAGTGTACCCATTAGGGATATTCATCACTTGCACGAGCGAATCACGGAAGCTATCGCATCCGTCACTCCTGATGTTCTTGGGCGTGTGTGGCTGGAATTGAATCACCGCCTAGATGTCTGCAGGGCTACCAGAGGAGCCCATATCGAACTACGTTAAATAAAGTTATTCTTTTAGAGTTGTTCTTCAATTTGCCTTTTTTTCATCTCATTATCATGTTTCGTTGCAATAATATAGCTATTTAAAATCCCACCATGAATTTACGGACACACTGTACATTCTGTTGTAAATAATCCTGTGTGAACTTGCTAGTATGAGCTGTAGCATGATATTGTTGGAGTATGAAATCGTTTCCATAATACAGACGCCGACAATCAGGTAAAAGATTCTCCTCTAAGAAATTTACATAGGTTTCTAAATTAATTTTTTTATTTTCTGAAATGAAATGAATTTTCGTCTTTCCATTCCACGATACACCTGCTAATACCATGATTTTTTTGGAAAGCCGACTTGTCTGGTGGTAAAAAGTCTCGATGGAGGAATGTCTTTCTTACGCCGACCATAAACAACATCGCTCCAGGAGTTTTTGAGCAATATCGATGGTGAAATCTTTTCCATCTGTAAAAACTATTTTTTTAACATCATTGGACGAAAATCTATCAAGCAATTTTCTACAACGAATTTTTCTTTTAGCTTTTATATTGCTGTCACGTCTTGAAACACGGATCCTTTTAAATGCTTTAAGTCCTACGTTCTCTGCATTCTTTGTATGGAACTTCGACTGATACCTAAATTTCTTGCAATTTTCCTCTGAGAGCAGTGTGACCCAGGTCAATCCTCTTTAGATAGATTGTCTTGAGTGTAAACTGTTTTAAGCCGACCACTTCCACGCTTCCGTGTCGTCGAGCTGGTTGCTTTAAGTTTTTTAATTATTCTATTCACAGACGTAACATTACACGTTATTCCTGGAAATTCCCTCAAAATTCTTGCCCCAGTCCATCTTTTTTCCACGAAACACTTTTCAATCACCGCTTTTTCATCGTTAGTTAGAACCATAATTTGAATGGTAAGTTTAAAAAACAGTATTTAAGATGGGCACTTCCGATATCATCTGACGTTTCTCAGAGACTAACAGATTACCCATAGGCTAAGGAAACTACTACAAGTCTTAGAATAGTTACCAGGTACAGCTATACACATTTAAGATTTATAATATTCGTTTCTTTCACCATACCTCATTGTTCCCTCAGCTGTGGAAAAAGTATTTTACGTAGAGGTCTGAAATTTTTATGATGGCTTAACAACAGATTGAGGTGAAAGTTAGGTAAATTTTGAAAGTGTGACCTGCATATTTTTGAAGTTATTGATGTTCAAATCTCAAGACGTTTTTTTTGGGGTCACCCGATATATCATACAGGGCTATTGAAAATGATTCATCCGATTTCAACTGAGAATAGTTCCGTACCTATCAACCGTGCATCAACTGGGCATACACCCCATGAAAGAGGAAATCTCCGAGTTTTACAAGATCACCGCGAGAGGGCTCCAAAGTCACGCCGTGGCCTAGCCTAGCAACAAACAGTCAGTGTGAAAATGAATTCCGCACAGCAGAAGGCGTTTTGTGTGAGTAGTATAGCCGCAAAAGGTTAGAGTGCAAGAATGTTGCAAGTGATTACGTAATGTTGCAAAGGGGGTGGGGGTTGTTGCAAAGGGGGTGGGGTGTTGCAAAAAAAGAAAAAAAGAAAAAAAAAAGAGTACTGGCCTTTGTTGCCGGTTGCAAGGGGCATGCAACTTGGAGGCGGAGTTCTCCCCCAAGCTATTCCCCCCAAAGGGCCAGAAAGGAGAGAAAGGAGGAGAGAAAGGAGGAGAGGTGTTCACCTGGCAGGAGCCAAGTGCATATTAAGACTTCAGCCGAGTAGGCGTTGTTTTATAGGCTCCTAATCAGCCAGTTGGCTTAGAAGGCGTAAATGGCTTGAGTTGCCAGATAGCGCCATGTATTCAGTTTGTGCTATATATTTAATTCTAATCGAAGACTGAGTTGCCAGATACCATTGTATACATTATTATATACGACTAATCAGCCAGTTGGCTTAGAAGGCGTAAATGGCTAGAGTTGCCAGATACCACTTTTTAGCGATACCATTGTATACATTATTATCGACTCCTAATCATCCAGTTGGCTTAGAAGACGTAATTGGCTTGAGTTGCCAGATACAACTTTTTAGCATTATTATTGCCAGATACCGCTTTTTAGCGATACCATTGTATACATTATTATAGACTCCTAATCAGCCAGTTGGCTTAGAAGACGTAAATGGCTTGAGTTGCCAGATACCGCTTTTTAGCATTATTATGGTGAGTTGTCTCCAATTAAAAGATTTCGTGCCATGTATTCAGTTGCCAGATACCACTTTTTAGCGATACCATTGTATACATTTACAATACCGGTAGTAGGTTTAGAAGGCGTAACAATTAGAATTAAGTAAAACAACATTGCATCATTCTTTTTATTATAAATATAGAGAAAATAAATATACATTTCAATAATAATTGAGGAATATGCATATAATCATAACAGTACAGGAAATATATACACACAATTATGGAGATATATATAAAATAAATATACATTTCAAATAGAAATAAATATACATTTCAATAATAATAGAAATATGCATATAATCATAACAGTACAGGAGAAATATCACGCAAAATATATAAATACATTTCAATAATAATAGAAATATGTATATAATCATAACAGTACAGGAGAAATATCACGCAAAATATATAAATACATTTCACTTTTTTTTCAAAATATTAAACTCGCATTTAATCGAGTTTACAATTACATCATTATTGCTCTGCATTACGCAGTATATGCAGCTTAATAATATTCCACCGCTTAAAGTATAGGGAAACCTGTATTCGATATGAAGGGCTTTCATATCGTTCAGTACTATTTTTGTTCCCACTTTACAACCGGCTGGTAAATCATCTTTAAATACGTCTAGAATACAATCAAAAGCACGCACAAAGAGTTCATCGTTAGCTACATTATTAAACACAAGTTTATAAACACGCTTTTCCAATCGAGGGTTTATTTCTATCGACTCGAGCTTTTCAATCGTGAACTCACTCAACATAGCGGCAATTGAAATAATCTTCTAAATCGTTACGACAACTGCGCGTTATATAAAGAAATAGTTCTTCAGGGTGAACGGTGTAGGTGAGCTCAGCCTTGTACCGATCAATTGCTTTGTACCAAAGTTCATGGTATTTCAAAGAGTCTAAACTTTTTAAATAAACGTCCAGCACTAGACCATTCTCACCAGCCCTACACTCGGTAAACCCATCGAGCAGAGCGGTGTATGCGTATTCAAGTACTGTATCAAAATAAAGCATATCCGTAACACGCGCGTCTAATATAGGTTTCAGCTTGCGGAATCCGACGATTTCAAACATTCTGTCGAGGATGAAACGGTTTCGCGTAGGAACAAGAGCGTTATTATCAGAAGCATTCTTCCACATCAGCCGTATATCAATGCATGGCCGATCGTTATTTATACACAACGTACATACCCGTTTGTTTGTTTGTCTACATTCCGTTTCCAGTACATAGCTAACGGTACCGGATTTACGCCTGAACACGCGCAACGATTTCGTCACGGACACATCGTACGAGGCGTTGAGAATACTGCTCAAAGGAAGTTCCATCGTATTCGAGGAGCGCACGTCCACTCGGCTCAAGCTCTGAGATAACTATGAGCCGTGTGAGGCACGCAGGTAGGCAGGAACGGTTCGACGGGCGGCTGATTCGATGATACGTGAATGGGGTTGTTCGTATGATCCGCGAGTCGTACCGAATTGTTGTACATATTTGTTTTTCCGGTACAAGAATTAATTTCATCACTACCAGCCTACGCACCAGACAGTTTACCTCAGGGTAAGAACTAGGCACATTTTATGTTTTACTAAACATCTTCACACTCCGGCGCACTATTTGAGAGGAACATATGCTCATATTTTTCCTTTCTGCCCATCAAACGATACTCGTCTCTAAAGTCTGTTAAAAACTCACGCAGGGCACTAGCCACAACCTCACTACGAACCTCATCATGATATACATTAATATAGTGATAAAAATACTTAAGATTGTCCATGATCACGAGATTCACATTTTCAGTCGTAGGGTATGAGTAATCGACATGGTGTAGCATGACGTAATACCGCTTGTCACACCACCCATCCGTAAGACTCATTATCCATACCTGCTGCTTCTCTTCTGCACGCGTTGTTTCTTTTACTTCACGGTATATGTGAGACTTTATAAAGTTTAGCTCTGCAGCACACTTCAGCACATCGTCTGTGCAACGAAAGCCTTCAACGGTCTCACCAGAACATCCGTAAAGTATTTGTACATCTTGGAACTTCGCACAATCCAATGTGTTTTTAAAAGAGGCATAGGAGGGGGGAATAGGAAGTTTTTCGGTATCCACCACATCCTGACACTTTGCTGAATACCATTTCATAAACGTTGTACAAGCAATATTAAAGGTAGCCATTTGAATACACGTCTGATCTTTTCTTCTGAATACACGTCTGATCTCTCGGGCTTACTGCAGTCGACTGACCACGCAGGGACTCCCAGATAGTAGCATGACTCACGGTCTTACAGTAGGCGGAGCTTAGAACTTTCACCTGCGCACACACACACACACACACACAAAGGAGAAACTGAAACGCTAATTGAAACATGATTTATTTAATAAACGAGATATTCAAGTTATATATATTTACAAATACGATTTAATAAACGAGATATTCAAGTTATATATATATTTACAAATACGTGTAATAAATCAATAGATACTTTACAAATACGATTTAATAAACGAGATATTCAAGTTATATATATATTTACAAATACGTGTAATAAATCAATAGATACGATTATATACAAGACAAATAAGTGTGAGTTAACAATAGAAGCATCATACGTTATGGTATCCAAAGGGTACGGTATCATAGGAACCAGGTAACTGGTAACGTTTCCTATAGGTGTTACGGCACACCTTCGTACCCCTAAGTTCCTTCACGCCCCCCAGCTTCTGCGCCCGAAAATTGTGGGTGCCTACAATTAGTTGGGGAGGTTGTTCGCCCTCATCATCGTCCAAACATACTAGATCCTTCAACGATTCAAAGTTAACAACCCACCGATTCGCATGGTTGAGCGTAATACCCTTTGCCTTCACGATATATTTCATTTCCTCCCCACCCTGACCCGTACCCCATAAGTCTTAGGTCCTGTTGAGACAAAAGAGTCGGCGTATGCGTTGTCCCCATACTCATCCTTGATCTCATCAGTGAGCTCGCCGAGGAACTCCCCAATAGCAGGCATGTATTCACCCTCCCTCTCTGTGAATATCACGCTATCTGTATCGGCATACAATACTCTCCGCCCAAGAGAATGCAATAGACCCCAAAGTTTTATACGGGCGTAGGCTGTTGTGAAGCTGGCCACAGGTATGTTTGTAACCCTTGAGGTATCTGTGGCAAATTCAGTGTTGTTGTACTTTATTATGTAAGTATTACCTACATTCACGATCTCCATGACCTCTTTATCGGGAGCATTGGCATAATCCCAGACATCGCTATAACTTTGTGCCAAATGAATGCTCCCTCTGCCGGTATTCTGCGCAAATTTTCCCCATAGACTGTTTAGACACAACTTTGCACTAAAGCGCTTGCCAGGATTCTTTACAATTTGGGCACGATCAAGTTGTATACCTTCGCGGTCGCGGTAACGTTGAATATAGGCAGACTTTTCATCTTCGGTATCAACTCCTCGCGGATACCCTGTTGCCTCAACCTTATCCTTCAAAAATGCGTTTATATATGGTGTGAAAAGGTTGGGTAGCTTCTGAAACCTCCACACCTCATGAATCTTCAGTATTCTATAAGCATGGCGTACGGCTGGGGCCAGCTCAGGACTTGTATATACGCCTCTGATCTTACGCTGGTGGGGTATATGGTTACAATCGCCGTTATCCTCTTCCGCGCACTTCACGCACAGGGGAAACATGAGCTTGTCGTCGATAACGACAGGTAAGATTGGCATCCATAAATTGCGTGGGGGGAGTACGTCTACGAAAGAGATCCCAAAGTAACGATCATTCAAATTTCTTGAAAATTCATTGATGGATGGCAGGTTAGGTCCCACCAGTTTCTCAGGAGCGCCCACGGGTACGGATTGTTCTTCATCACATATGGGTATAAAGAACAGAAATCGTAGTAATGGAGCTTCACGCCTTCCGTAGGTGGAAAGTATAGTCTAAATGGATTTGTACGTCCTCCAAACAAGCTATCACCACATTTGAGAGGATCCAGCACCATTGAACGCTTGATCGTGTTTATTTCCTCACGGTACACCTCGTCTGTCTCCATCCGTGCATCATATTCATGCTCCCACAAGACTTTGTGAGTGAACTGTGATCCTATAAGTTGATCGCGGGTGCGGGTCCATGCAAGACAGTCGGCAGGAGATTTACCGTGGATATCTCCGGCGATTCCGCACTCAGGACGGGGGCATCCATGCCACCAGCAACCGTTAAAGGAGTATACAGTCTTCACACCAGTGACACGGTTTTCACTTAACCCATCAACCCAAAAAACACGTCCATTAATCTTAATGGGTACTTCACCCGTGTTGCGGGCGTGCTTTATGTATACACCTGTCTGTTGCTGTAGGTGTATGAGCCAGTAAATAGCCTTGTTTTCCGTAACTGCGGGGGTTGTTTCGGTGAATAATGGCTAAGGTGTCTTTAGGCATGAAGTTATTCTTGAACACCGTAAAACATAATGATGCGATGGTGGTTGCGACTTGCAGTTGATCGCATTTGAAACGGGCTATGTACACCCTTCTAAAGGCCTGGAAACATACTCTAAGCACGCGCACATCATTCACGCAATAACGCTCACATTCATCAGCTATATTATAAGGGTTACTTTCATTAAAACTGTTGTAGTATCGATCAAAGTCTTCACATTCATCCACACAGTCAAAATAATGTTTGGGCGGTGGTGGGCCTACGTAGTTTAAAGTCTCGCTGGTGAGGAAAGTGTAAGGGAAGTATCCTTTGGAAACTTCAGCTGCTACTCCCATCACCTTGGGTAGCTTTGCTAATTTACAAGGTGTGAATAATAAAGTGTCTTTAAATTGTACATTGCCTCTTATCTGCATCTGTATTAATTTGTTGCCTCTTTTCAATGGATCACCTGTAAATATCTCAGAGGATTCGTGTTCAAGCATCTCCTTATAAAGGAACTGCGTGTCAAACTTTGCCCCGTTATGGGCGAGAATATACACAGTCATTTTTTTGAACTTGTCGGCTAACTTGACAATATAGGACACAAATAGTTTCACAGGACTATCGCGGACATTCGTTTTAAAAACGTTTGTCCGTTTACCGCATTTGGGGCACTCGTCACATTCGATACCATACACTCATCACAGATGGTCTGGCTCACAAGTAAATGTGGAATTACCTCTTTGGTTTCAGCGTTCGTATATGTTTCTATATCGTAGTATACAGTTATACAAGGGTTATTTTTAGGCTTAGCATCTTTCATATAACATACATGCTTTACTCCATCCGCCTTATATTCCTCCTGGCATGTAGGACAGTGAATTACGTCACACTTGTGCTTAAATTTTCCCCAATTATCCATTGTGTGGAACATACCACATTCACAGATTCTCATTTTCCTGCACGTGCCAATTGATTTATGGAAATCAAAACAGCTATTATTGAAAAATGTGCGTCTACACACATCACAGTCTCTCTTCTCAGCGTCAACTACACGGCTTTCACATTTGGTGCTTTTACACTGCTCACATACCATGTGACATTCTTTACAATGTCTCACTATATCATCCGCAAACTCGAGGCACCCCTTACACAAATCATGATGTCTCCCATATTTTCGACGTTTGTCATAACTCGCGTAAAGCCACCTTATATTACGGATGGGGAGATACGTTGTCCCTGACAATCCTAAAATAAGTAGGGGTCTTGTACGATCTCTCACACAGCTTTTAAAAACATACACAGTCCTACGACGATCATCCAGCCAAATACAACTATACGAACATTCATTTCCTGTTCTACCCTTCTCACTCTTCAGGACCCATATTACAGTCAAATTCAAGTTCACAGTCTACAGCTAGTTTACGGGCACGCTCCACGACCGTAGGCAACCAAATTTTTGGGCCTGTGTATTTTGTACAGTAAACATACGTGCTAAGAGTACTGCTATAAAGCCGCAACCACGATCGACGTTTATATGCTTTCGGTAAATAATCGGAGAATTGAAGTTAAGAGTATACGGTATGGCACTATGACCCGCAACACGGAATACACGATCAATATTTACCGTGAAGTTGTCCATATTAAAGGCTATACTACTTTGGGCGGCTTGCATTATACGCCTAATATATATTCTACATCTTCAGCCGCCAAACGTCTAAATGGCACTATCACCCAATAATCGTCTACATCACCGTCATCTGACCCGAATCCAAAGGACAGACTCGTCCTGACTTCACGCTCGTCGCGTTCTGAAGAGCAAACTCTACAATACGCTGTACAACCCGGCGTAGCCCGCGCTCAATTCCATTGCTATACATGGCTCTAGGGTCGACCCTGACTCTATACCGATTTCTAGTCAAGGCTGGGGTGGGGGCTGCGGAGCGCACCAACTCGAACGTTATACATCCTCAACAGAACGGGGGGCATCTGTGGCGGATGAATTAGGGGATATATTAGCGGAAGGTGCTGCTGGGGGGCCTGTTGCGTAGGAGGTTGAGGGTTGGGGATCTATTATTGTAGACTTAACAGAACGGGGGGCAACTGTGGCGGATGAATAAGGGGATATATTAGCGGGAGGTGCTGCTGGGGGGGTTGTTGCGTAAGAGGTTGAGGGTTGGGGATCTATTACCGCTGCAACAGGCGCGTATTTCGGTCGCTTTATACCTGACGTGGGGTTCTCATACCTCCGCTTTGGACGTGCTAGCGGTATCGCTGGTGAGGGTTCGTTGGCAGGGGAGGAGATCACAACTACACTGTCGTCGAGGTCATCCGTAATGTCAATGATGGGGTGCTCTACCTCATCGTCATTCACGGTTCTGTGGGAGAAGAAAGCAAAATATAAGGAACAGCACTCAAAATTTGTAATATTTTGTAAATGACCCACTTAGGAGTGTGACGTGTTAGAAATGGACTCTGTAGAAAAATTCAGATTCACGAGCCCATCCACATGTATTATATCTGGACCTACAGGATGTGGTAAAACTGTGTTTATGCTTAAAATCATTAAAGAAAAGGGAGAGATGTTCTCGAAATTTGTGCATAAAGTTATATGGTGCTATTCGACGTATCAATCAGTGTTCAACGAGTACCAAGATGATATTTGTTCCACAAAGGCGTATATGACGTTAATTCGTAAAGGGAAATGAACATACAATCATTGTAATTGACGATCTCATGTTGGAGATGGATAAAACGTTTGCCGAGACATTTACAGTATTCTCCCACCATCTTAACATAAGCGTGTTCTTCATCAATCAGAATCTATTTTTCAAAAATAGATACAGCGCGATGTGTCGTTAAATACGCAATATCTAGTCTTATTCGCGCAACGTAGAGATGTATCACAAATTGGGGTATTAGCCAATCAAATGTTCCCGAATCAGCGTAAGGAGTTTTTGGAAGTTTATAAAGAAGCTACAAGCACGCGTTACGGATATTTGCTTTGCGACCTTCATCCGCGAAACACGTTTAGAGTGCTTCTACGAACGAATATATTTCCAAACGAGCCTGAAACGGTGTATATTCCAGAATGACAAAGAGACTAAAGAAATACCGTGAATTAATAAAAATCTATCATCGACTGCCGGGCAATGCAGCAGATGTTTATTAAAAATATCGACGCCGACTTTTTAAAATGCATCTGTGAAATCTGTCTTAACGTTATAAATTGCAATGTATCAATGAAAACCCATCAGAAGGCTCGCCTACGCCGCTACAAGAACATAATACGTGCACTGCTCGTAAAAGTCAAACTGTAGCGAAGAAAAAACGAATTATTGTACAAACAGGAGGGTCATTTCTCCCCATCTTATTTTCAGTTTTGGGTCCTTTACTGACTAGATTAATATAATGAAGAAAGTGGTAGTGATTCCCCACGAGGTGTACGCTTCACTGCAAAGGAATCCAGACACGGATCTAGATCCCCGTAAAAGCAGACTTAAAAGAATGGAAAGCGAATTGCTGGCCCTATTAAACAGTGAAAAAACACCTGATGAGAAAAGAATCTTATACCAAGAAGCTCTGCAGAAATTTCTTCACGAGTACGAAAATTATAAGAGCCCTACAGAGATTCCTGTGGTTATTAGGCACAGCACGGGGGACGATGGACATGGCGACATAGGATCTGTGCCCGACGATACAGCTGACACCAAAAAGATTAGCCACACAACATATCGAACATGTATTAAAAAGCACCCTCCCACATACATTGATGAGTAAAGGCTTAAGTCTTTATAATCTATTGAATGAGGATCCAGCCATACAATGGACCGATACAGGCGAGCTCATTGTGGAAGGATCAAAGGTACAGGGATCGAATATCGTAGACATTGTCCATGATCTGGTGAGAAAGTGGGATAGGCCATACCATCAGGATGGAAGCATATTAAAGCAAGACTACAACAAATAAATGTCCCTAAAACGTTGATAGGAAATCTGAACAGGTTAAAAGACTTGGAACATGCAACGCATGTGACACATTGAAGGAGCCGTCACCCCCGGCGGTAACACCTTTGAAGAGGAGCAAGAAGAGGTTAAACCAACCCTACCCACGTGCCTCTAAAATACGCAAATGGCTAACGTATTAACTAAACGCTATTATGACATTTCTAACCCATCCTCTTACGGCGGCGTAGATAGACTGTACAGAAGTGTTTACGGAGTAGGAAAAAAAGATGTTGAAAGATTTTTGAGGGAGCAGGACGCTTATACGCTTCATAAGCCTGTGAGAAAAAGGTTTAAAACAGCCAAGACAACGGCTTCCTCGATTGATTCTATTTGGCAAGCAGATTTAACAGACATGCAAAGATATTCTGTGTATAACGATGGTTACCGCTACATTCTATTCATAATAGACGTATTCTCTAGATATCTGTGGCTAGTTCCTCTGAAAAATAAATCACCTGAAACAGTAGCTAAAGCCACCAAAACGCTAATGTTAAAAGAAAACAGGGTTCCTGGCTATTTTTGTACGGATATGGGGAAGGAATTTATAGGCCGTGCTTTTCAGAACATGTTGACAGAGTTTAATATCAGCTATTACACAACCAATTCTATACATAAGGCTTCTTTAGCTGAAAGAGTTCAGCGCACCATAAAGGAACGCATGCACCGTTATTTTACACATAAAAACACATACAGATTTCTAGACATTCTGGAATCATTGGCATCATCCTACAACCGCTCACACCATCGCACGATTGGACAACACCTAACGAAGTTTTAGAAAGAGGTACGCTCCCGAGAAGAGATGGATCACCACCACCACCACTCTGCGCGCTTCAAAATCAATGATTATGTAAGGCTGTCGCGTTCGGGGAACAAATTCGCAAAGGGTTTTGAGCAAGGATGGACACGCGAGATTTTTAAAGTTAGGGCTATGAGACCTAAAGGTGAGATAATGATGTATTACATTGAAGATTTGAATGGGGAAGAAATCTCAGGAGGTTTTTACCGCGAGGAATTGCAGAAAGTTGCGTTTAATTTAGGAAAAAATGTGTTTAAAATTGAGAAAATTTTAGGAAGCAAAGGTTCAGGAAAGAGAAAAATGTACCTGGTGAAATGGCTAGGGTACCCAGAAAGCTTCAACACCTATATAAAAGCTGATGCAATAATGAAGCTTAAATAGTATGCAACATGGCTCCTAACCATTTCTACGTCACACTCCCGTCCTCCTCGTCCCTGTCTGTACACCCTAACAACACACTAGCCAACTTTGTAACAGACTCCACAAGCACATTGAATTGGGTCGTGATTCGTATGAGGTGGGGATATGCGAAATTCAGCTGGACACCATCTTTTTAAATATTGAACATAAAGAAACCGTTTTTACGATTCTTAGAGACATTGACGAGTGTGAAAAAGCTGGGGTAGCTATGGATGAAACTATGCGTATCGCTCGGACTAAGATTGCACGGTATTACAGTACAGAAGTAAGACTAGGACCGGGTCAATATGGTTCGGCCGAGGATGTTGTGAGAGGCTTAAACGTAAGTTTAAGAAACTCAAACCTTACGAATGATTTAGTATACGAAATCGTAAACAACCCTGCACATACACTAATCCTAAAATCAAAGACTAACAGACGTATTAAAGACCATAGAAAGTTCCAAATTCTAGCCAATGGCCGATATAGCGCAGTCTTCCAAAGAGACACATTTCACGAGACACAGCATGACTTGTCCAGATTAATGTATCAATTGAAGATGGAGAAATTGGCTGAAAGGTCCCCAGACATGTGCTATATTTACAGTAATATAGTGGAGCACCAGTTTGTTGGGGATACCCAGGCGCGCCTGCTGCGCATTGCTCACATCCCCAACCATAGAGGAAGGAGTTTGAGTATTACATATGACAGACCCCATTATGTGAATGTCGCAACTAATTTAATAACCAATATCTCAATATATATAAGAACGATTGAGGGTGAAAACTTCCCATTCGGTAACGGGAGCTTAACAGTGAAGCTACACTTTCGACGCACTGAGTTATAATGGATAGAAAGCCTTTCACCGTCTATCGAGGGGTGAGATACCAGCGCGGTAGTGGACTTGGATCCATTTTTTCATCCATACTACGTACGGCTGTTCCTTTGCTGAAGAGGGGGGCCAGATACCTCGGAAGGAAAGCGCTACAATCAGGCCTTAACACTGCAGAAGACATATTGGCCGGGGCTAAACCTAAAGAAGCTCTAAAAAAACATTTAAAGCGTACACGGGACGAAATCATCAAAGATGCAAAGAGAAAAATGCGTGGTGGCGGGAAGAAGAAGAAGGGGCTCCCCGGAAGAAGAAGGGGTCACGTGGTATTAAACGTAAAAGGCTATCAAAAAAGAAGTGCTGTAAGCGAATGAAACCTATGGTTGACCACTTTTTTGACTGATATAAGCTAAGGACATTGATCTCATGAATCATAGTTTGTTTACCACTTGTCGAGAGAGGAGCCACTATTTCGCCATGGCACGCTTCATCCACCCATGTAGTTCACAATGCTGTAAATCGGAGCTGCCTCCAACCCAAGTTTCTATTGAGCACAGTGACTTTATTACAATTAACCCTTTAAACACAATTAGTTCCCCGAGTGCACCTATAGAATTCGTGATACCCAGCTCAGGCCCTTACTTTTTTGATCCAAGCTGTGTGCACATGTACGCTAAGCTACGTATAGCCCATTCTGATGGAACGGTCTGCGATGACAAATATGCTGTATACCCTGAAACAAACTTTCTGCACTCCATATTCAACCAGTGTGACGTATTTTAAATCAGACCAACATATCGGCAGGCACGGGGTACTATCATCTACGAGCCTATCTGGAAAATGTCCTCAACTTTTCCAAAGAAGCGAAGGCTACCTTTTTAAGTGCCGAGGGATATTATCAAACTAAAGATGAAAATAGTATAAAGGACAAATTTAAAAATTCTAAAAAGAAAATATACGAGTGTTTTGGACGGTTGCACACAGATTTCACTTTCCAGGAGAAGTTGCTTGTCAACGGGGTGGATATGAAAATAAAGCTCACCCGCACGAGTCCTGAGATCTGCTTAAATCTGGATGCTGATCAAGAGGAGGGTGCAAAGCCCGTTGTGGTTCACATTATGGACACATACCTCCGCGTACGGCGTGTGAAATTAAGTTCACCAAAACAACTAGAAATTGAGAAAAATTTACTAAACGCTACAGTGAAATATCCTATTAACAGAGTACAAATCAAACTATATACGGTTCCTGCAGGGTTGGCATCGAAGCAGATAGAAAACATTGCCCTGGGAAATCTTCCTAAAAGGATATTAATCGGTATGCAGGACCATGCTTCGGTGAATGGAAAATATAAAAAGAGTGCCTTTAAATTCGAGAATTTCGGACTTAAAAATATAACTATACGTTAATGGCACTGCTTTGGGCGGAACAATGGGTACGGACTATTCATCAGACGCTGTGTTACCTCTTTGTGCCAGAGCCTATAGTAATCTGACCCATATTGCAGGTGATTGTGATGAGCTTGGTAATGGGGTAACGCAGGAAGAATTCATTGATCAATTTAACCTTTATCCGTTTGACATTACACCTGACTTATCTGCTAGCGTAAATACCCATTTAACCCCACAGCAGAGCGGAAACATCTCAGTGCGGCTGGAATTCGCCAAGCCTATAGACGCTCCTATTAGTGTACTAGTATATCTCGAATCGCAAGCCCTAATAGAAGTAGATAGATTTAGGAGCGTAATCACTGACTTTTAAAATGGATGCTAATACACTTCAGAAAGTAATGGAACGAGTCACACGTTCCAAATTTATCGGTGTTTGCGAAGAATGAAACATTGAGTTTGCCAAGTACGCGAGAATGCGGTAGTCTTATTGTGAACACAGATGTCATCGGTAATGAAGGGATTCACTGGATCGCTGTCTATTTTAAAAATAGACAGCGCCTGTACTATTTTGATTCACTCGGCACTCAACCCTGGAGTGACCCTATTATTGTAAAATTTCTCGCTCAGTTACATATTCCCGAAGTTGTATGGAACCCATTTCGTATACAAGGATATTTTAGTAATGTTTGCGGAATGTACTGCGTCTCATTTCTCACGCATGTCATGTGATAAAGAATTTATAAATTTTTTAAATTTATTTGACCCGTGTCACACTCGCCGAAACGATGAAATGGTATGCAGACAGATAAAAATCCGTTTTCCAATTGTACGTACTCGTTGTATAGTATAATGTTTTTGTTCGTATATTTGTAACGGTATATTCTGTAGTTGGTTATTGTACTGATTTCTTTCATTTAATAAATTTATGAAAATATATTGTCTTCTTACCCTAAAAAGATCGAAAAACACATATTATTTCGGTGTGACATTGCTGACTGATCAGTATATCCTCCGTATTCATGACACGAGATTCTTCAAAAGATTGTATAACACGTGTCAAATCCTCATCGGACCTTAAAGGAATAATGTTCATTCTTTTAAAACATATACAGAGTATACAGGCAGATCCCCATTATGTGAAGATATCTTTGGTTCATTTAAGAGGAATAACATTGATTACCATAAAAAATTTCGATTTTAGCATAATGGGGATAAGAAGTAAAACCAAATAACATTGATTGCCATAAAAAAAATTTCGATTTTTGGCTAGTATCTAAATGAAGTATTTGACGAGATACTACAACTCTCCATATATATAAAATCGAATTATAGACACTTACATTTCTATGGTAGTCCCTTGCGTCGGATTGTAAGGAGCGTCACTGCAAATATTCAACGGTTTGCGTTGGAAATAATTCATCACGGTCAATCGCGTTAAAAAGACTAATTGCCGTTAATGCTGCAGTGTCACTTTCTTCATACAATTCCGGGGAGACGTACAGGTCCATGGTGGAGGATGTGTGACATTGCTGACTGATCAGTATATCCTCCGTGTTCATGACACGAGATTCTTCAAAAGATTGTATAACACGTGTCAAATCCTCATCGGACCTTAAAGGAATAATGTTCATTCTTTTAAAACATATACAGAGTATACAGACAGATCCCCATTATGTGAAGATATCTTTGGTTCATTTAAGAGGAATAACATTGATTACCATAAAAATTTCGATTTTAGCATAATGGGTATAAGAGGTAAAACCAAATAACGATTGCCATAAAAAAATTTCGATTTTTGGCTAGTATCTAAATGAAGTATTTGACGAGATACTACAACTCTCCATATATATAAATCGAATTATAGTCACTTACATTTCTATGGTAGTCCCTTGCGTCGGATTGTAAGGAGCGTCACTGCAAATATCTTCAACGGTTTGCGTTGGAAATAATTCATCACGGTCAATCGCGTTAAAAAGACTAATTGCCGTTAATGCTGCAGTGTCACTTTCTTCATACAAATCCGGGGAGACGTACAGGTCCATGGTGGAGGGAATGATTATTCACTGAAGCGAAAATAGACTGTTACTCCCAACTGAAAAATATCCCCTTTTATATGCACAATCGCCAAGCTCCGCCCCAAAAGACCAGATGTTCGTAGTGATTGGCTGCCAGTGTAGCTGGGTGGAGCTATGACGTGTACCAATCCGCTATAACGGGTCCGGACGAGTAATGGCATCTTTATATTTTCTCCAATAGATTTAATGCTCGTATTACTCCTTGCTGTCTTTACCATGTCAATATTTTTCCCCCACTATTCCCGGATCATTAGTCACTAATGTAATCGAGAGGACTTTATAATAAAGAAATATATCCTAATTATATTTTTAAAAGAGCATTCTGTTTCCACGTTAAACTGCGGGTCTAAGGCGGAGTGAAAACCTTTCCAATTCGGCGAGAAATTACAGTAGGGAACAACATTTCTTGAAAATTATTTGGTGTTTCTTATAGAACTTTTGATACTGATTCCAAATATGGTTTCAGAATTTTTCTATCACCCATAGTTTTCGAGAAAATAATATTTCCATTTACTCAGAGTTTCCCGCAGATCTTATAGACAATGCAGGTCCTGAGCTTTAATTATCTCGATGAAATAGTGAGCAATCGACGAGATGTATTTCTGAATCCACGTTAAACTGTGGGTCTAAGCCGGAGTGAAACCTTTCCAATTCGGCGAGAAATTACACTAGGGGACAACATTTCTTGAAAATTATTTGGTGTTTCTTATAGAACTTTTGATACTGATTCCAAATATGGTTTCAGAATTTTTCTATCACCCATAGTTTTCGAGAAAATAATATTTCCATTTACTCAGAGTTTCCCGCAGATCTTATAGACAATGCAGGTCCTGAGCTTTAATTATCTCGATGAAATAATGAGCAATCGAGGTCTAGTATGAATTGTGCTAAATTTTCACTTCTAACACTAAATATTAAAAATCAAAGATTTAAGCAGTTAAGATGTAGTTATAAGAATATGACACCATACAAATTACGCGTAAATATAAAATATTTTCATTGTAGAAATAATAATAATAATAATAATGATAATAAGAATTGTTGTGAAAGGTGGTTTTTGTTCAAGTAGACGAAGAAAGGTTGACTCTCGGTCAGAAAAAGGTCTCTAGGGGGACGATTCGAAATGACCTAGTTTCTGCCTTTCCTCGTGTGTGTGTGTGTGTGTGTGTGTGCGCGTGCACGAGTTGTTTATTCGTTTATTATATATATATATATATATATATATATACGGGTTTGGGGAATGACAATCGTGTGTTTTGATTTTTCCGTAAATTTTCTTTTCATTTGGAGTGAAGGGAGACTTATCAGGGATTGGGGGGAAGGTCTCTCAACCAGCAGGTGTTCTTCGAAAATATAAAGATGTCATTAGTCGTCCGACCCCGTTATAACGGATTGTGTTTTGGTTAATTTCAATTGATTAATTGCTTTAGATTTCGTTTTTTTTCAATTTTCTTCGCAGGGGATTGGGGGGAATGAGGCTCGTGTGTTTCGTAAATTTTCATTTCGTTTCGTTATTCGTGACTTAAATATTTATAATAAAAATTAAGTGTGTAAAAATTATTTATTTAATAAACAGAATTTAATTGGATTCATCTACATCATATATTGTGGTACACTATTTAAATGGATGATTAATATATGGTTTTTGCTATCTGGAATACATGGCGCTATCTGGCAACTGAATGCGTGGCGCTATCTGGCAACTCAGCCAGAATAGAGGTTTATAAAAGACAGAGACGACTGACGGAGTCATTACAAGCTCGGCTCCCAGCCGAGCAAGGACCTCTGGTCCTTCTCTTTCTGGCCCTTTGGGAAAACCCCTTAGAGGCCTCTTAGGTTAGGTAAACGAAAATAGCTTGGGGGAGAACTCCGCCTCCAAGTTGCATGCCTTGCAATCAAAGGCACTCTCTCTCTCTCTCCTGCAGGTGTACCTCTCCCCCTAAAACAACGCCTACTCGGCTGAAGTCTTAATATGGGGCCCTTTGGGGGGTATTTTTTTCCTTTTCCTTTTTTAATTTTTTTTGCAACAACCCCACCCCCCTTTGCAACATTACGTAATCACTTGCAACATTCCTGCACTCTAACCTTTTGCGGCTATACTACTATAGGTTAGAAAGGGTTCAACGTCGTGCCACGAAACTAATTCCGTCATTGCGCAACAAGCCTTATGAAGATAGGATTAAAGAGTTAGACCTGTATTCACTCGAAACTAGGAGATTAAGGGGGAAGCTTATTGAATTTTTCAAAATCGTTTATGTCCATAACGTAAATTTTGACAAATTGTTCACTTTCGATAATAGTAATACTCGCAATAACGGATTTAAGTTGCGTGGCAGACGTTTCATTACTAATATCGCTAAAAACTTCTTTACGTTTAAAGTAATTGATAAATGGAATAATCTTCCCGCGTCAGTCGTTCATTCTACCAGCGTTAATGTGTTTAAGAGCCGTCTTGACAGACATTTTAAAAATATTAACGTTGTTTAAAATAAAAAACAAAGTTAGCAACAGGAGCTCTGGTGGTGGTGCTCGAGGATAAGTCTGTTGACGATAAATGCCAGCTTGTGACATGCCAGCGTGTGATGACAGCAATAAAATAAAAAAAAAAAAAAAAAAATTAGACTAACATGAACGTAGATGTAGCTCGTAGAGTAAACTAACCCACTTTTTGTTTAACTTTACCTACTTTTTTTTTTTTATCCTCTCCTTACTTTGCATGTCTGTAACTCTTTTCTTGCATGTTTGTAGGTTGCATGGTATGACTGAGAGTTAAGACTGTGTTTGCATGGTTTGTAAGCGTTCTTATTTTACTTCATTTCATCTTTCACCCCTCTCCTATTCTCTCCAACTATTTTTCTGACTTGTCGGCAGTGGCCGGCGGATGATGATGATGAGTCTTTTTTTCTTTTTCTGAATGAATGTTAACCCACGAGTGATAGGTGTTCCGCCTTACTTAACCCTTATTCTCTTCTCTTCTCTTAACCTCCTACTCTTTCCTTCTCTCGGGCTAACCTTAGAGTGGATCTTAGGGTCTTTGTTAGCCTTAGCTTCTGTAGATCTGTAGATCATCCGTCATTGCGCAACAAGCCTTATGAAGATAGGATTAAAGAGAGACCTGTATTCACTCGAAACTAGGAGATTAAGGGGGGAGTTTATTGAAGTTTTCAAAATTGTTAATAACATCGATAGCGTAAATTTTGATAAATTGTTCACTTTCGATAATAGTAATACTCGTAATAACGGATTTAAGTTGCGTGGCAGACGTTTCATTACTAATATCGCTAAAAACTTCTTTACGTTTAAAGTAATTGATAAATGGAATAATCTTCCCGCGTCAGTCGTTCATTCTACCAGCGTTAATGTGTTTAAGAGGCGTCTTGACAGACATTTTAAAAATATTAACGTTGTTTAAAATAAAAAACAAAGTTAGCAACAGGAGCTCTGGTGGTGGCGCTCGAGGATGAGTCTGTTGACGATAAATGCCAGCGTGTGATGCCAGCAATAAAAACAAAAAAAAATTAGACTAACACGAACGTAGATGTAGCTCGTAGCGTAAACTAACCCACTTTTTGTTTAATTTTACCTACTTTTTTTTTTTTCTTATCCTCTCCTTACTTTGCATGTCTGTAACTCTTTTCTTGCATGTTTGTAGTTTGCATGGTATGACAGTGAGTTAAGACTGTGTTTGCATGGTTTGTAAGCGTTCTTATTTTACTTCTTTTCATCTTTCACCCCTCTCCTATTCTCTCCGACTATTTTTCTGACTTGTCGGCAGTGGCCGGCGGTGATGATGATGAGTCTTTTTTCTCTTTTTCTGAGTGAATGTTAACCCACGAGTGATAGGTGTTTCTCCTTACTTAACCCTTATTCTCTTCTCTTAACCCCCTACTCTTTCCTTTCTCTCGGGCTAACCTTAGAGTGGATCTTAGGGTCTTTGTTAGCCTTAGTTTCTGTAGATCTGTAGATCATCATCATCATGGTGAGACTGTTTTATATTTTTCTGAATGAATGTTAACCCACGAGTGATAAGTGTTCCTCTTTACTTAACCCTTATTCTCTTCTCTTCTCTTAACCCCCTACTCTTTCCTTTCTCTCGGGCTAACCTTAGAGTGGATCTTAGCGTCTTTGTTAGCCTTAACTTCTGTAGATCATCATCATTGCATTGGGAGGCGTTTAAAGAAAGTTTTATGAATATTGAAATGGAGTTTATTCCTCGTAGGCCCAAGCACGCTAGAAATCATCGTAGGCCCAAGTGGTGGACTAGGGAAATAGGCGAGTTCATAATCGAGCGTAACAGAGCGTATAGACTTAATAAGCGCAATGGCACGGCAGCTAACTTTAATAGATATGTCGAGCTTAGACGTCAGGTTAAAAGATCAGTTAGGAATGCTAAGCGTAATTTAGAGATACTTATAGCTGCGGATAGTAAACATTATCCAAAAAGGTTTTTTGAATACGTCAATAATCGTAAGCCGATAAAAGATAACATAGGCCCTCCAGTGGTTGTTAACGGCGCTTTGGCTTCTGACGCTCAGGCGATGGCGGGTATTTCAATAACTTTTTGCGACAGTTTTTACCTTAGAAAACATAATAATGTTCCCGACGTATACGATATCGTTCCATTTAGTAGCGAGACTATTTTGGATGAAATAACTGTTTACGAGGGTGAGATTGCGCATTATATCGATAGGTTAAAAGTTAGCAAGGCTCCAGGCCCTGACGCTTTTTATCCCAGACATTTGAAAGATTTGAAAGACGTTATTGTAGGCCCCTTAACGAAGATATTTAATCAGTCACTCGAAACGGGGATTATTCCTGAAGACTTCAAATTAGCTAACGTCACGCCTATTTTTAAAAAAGGCCACCGCACAGTAGCTAGCAATTATAGGCCCATTAGCTTAACGTCAATTGTCGGTAAACTTTTGGAATCCGTAGTTAGGGATCGTATCATCGATCACTTAGAAAGTAGAGATTTGATTAATAGTAGTCAGCATGGGTTTCGACGCCATAGATCTTGTTTAACTAATTTGTTAGAATTTTATAACGAAATAGTGCGCGAATACGATAGGCATAGAGCGGCTGACGTTATTTATTTAGATTTTAAAAAGGCGTTCCATACAGTTCCGCATAGAAGATTAATTGCGAAGGTTAAAGCGCACGGTATACGCGGTCAGGTAGCTAACTGGTTAGAGGAATGGCTTCGTGCTAGGAGACAGAGGTCGTTGTTAATGGTAGTGAATCGGGGTGGTTGGATGTAGATAGCGGTGTCCCACAGGGTTCAGTGTTTGGCCCATTGCTATTCGTAATTTACATTAATGTCATAGATGTAGGATTGACTAGTAACGTGTCAAAATTCGCGGACGATACTGAAATAGGCGGTAAGGTTGTTAACGAGGACGATAGAAATAGGCTCCAAGACGATGTAAATAGGATTATGGAGTGGACGGATAAGTGGCAGATGCAATTTAACGTAGACAAGTGTAAAGTTTTGCATGTAGGTTCTCGTAACAATAATTACACGTACACGATGGATGGTAGGGAGTTAGCGAGCGTTGACGAGGAAGTAGATTTAGGCGTACGCGTATCTAATGATTTAAAAGTTAGGAGCCAGTGCCTGGAGTCTTGCGCAAAAGCTAATAGGATGTTAGGCTTCATAGCGCGTAATTTCGAATTTAAATCGAAGTATATTGCCCCTTTACAAGTCCCTAGTCAGGTCTCATTTAGAATATGCCGTTCAGTTTTGGTGCCCGTATTTGCGCGAGGATTGATAGGTTGGAAAGTGTTCAGCGTCGTGCCACGAAACTAATTCCGTCATTGCGCAACAAGCCTTTTGAAGATCGGATAAAAGAGTTAGACTTGCATTCACTCGAAACTAGGAGATTAAGGGGGAAGCTTATTGAAGTTTTCAAAATCGTTAATAACATCGATAACGTAAATTTTGACAAACTGTTCACTTTCGATAATAGCAATACTCGTAATAACGGATTTAAGTTGCGTGGCAGACGTTTCATTACTAATATCGCTAAAAACGTCTTTACGTTTAAAGTAATTGATAAATGGAATAATCTTCCCGCGTCACTCATTAACTCTACCAGCATTAATATGTTTAAGAACCATTTAGATAGGCATTTTAAAAATATTAACGTTGTTTAAAATAAAAAAACAGTTAGCAACACGGGCTCTTGGGGGGGGGGGGGGGTCGAGGATGAGTCTGTTGATGATTAATGCCAGCTTGTGACATGCCAGCGTGTGATGCCAGCAATAAAAAAAAAATAATAAAAAAAGATAATGAAAAAAAATTAGACTAACACGAACGTTGATGTAGCTCATAGCGTAAACTAACCCACTTTTGTTTAACGTTACCTACTTTTTTTTTTCTTATCCTCTCCTTACTTGCATGTCTGTAACTCTCTTTACTTGCATGTCTGTAGTTTGCATGGTATGACAGTGAGTTAAGATTGTGTTTGCATTGTTTGTAAGCGTTCTTATTTTACTTCTTTCCATCTTTCACCCCTCTCCTATTCTCTCCGACTATTTTTCTGACTTGTCGGCAGTGGCCGGCGGATGATGATGGGGAGTTTTTTTCTCTTTTTCTGAATGAATGTTAATCCACGAGTGATAGGTGTTGCTACTTAACCCCTTACTCTCTTCTTTTAACCCCCTACTCTTTCCTTTCTCTTGGGCAAACCTTAAGTGGATCTTAGGGTCTTTGTTAGCCTTAGCTTCTGTAGATCTGTAGATCATCAAGGAATGCCAGCAAAAAAAAAAAAAAATTAGACTAACACGAAATTAGTTGTAGCTTGTTGAGTAAATTAACCCACTTTTTGTTATTCTTTATACTTTTTTTCTTCTTTCTATTGCATGTCTGTAACTCTCTTTATTGCATGTCTGTAGTTTGCATGGTATGATAGTGTTTGAGTTAAGAATGTGTTGTAATGCGTTCTTATTTTACTTCTTTTCATCTTTCACGCGTTTCCAGCCTAGTGGGCTGCATCCTCTACCTCCCTATGGAGTGGAGGAGGATCGGTCTGCGACAGCTGGAAGAATGTGTTGCTTTGAGTTAAGAATGTGTTGTTCTTGAGTTAAGAATGTATTGCATGGTTTGTAAGCGTTCTTATTTTACTTCTTTTCATCTTTTTCCGACAGAGTGGGCTCTACTCCCTATGGAGTAGAGGACCGTTCTGCAATCTTTCCTATTCTCTCCGACTATTTTTCTGATTTGTCGGCAGTGGCCGGCGGATGATGATGATGATGAGTCTTTTTTCTCTTTTTCTGAATGAATGTTAACCCACGAGTGATAGGTATTGCTACTTACTTAACCCCTTATTCTCTTCTCTTAACCCCCTACTCTTTCCTTTCTCTCGGGCTAACCTTAGAGTGGATCTTAGGGTCTTTTTTAGCCTTAGCTTCTGTAGATCTGTAGATCATCATCATCATCATTATCATTATCATTGTACGCGTACCCGTGATGAGGGATATATACTGATGGGAGGTGGACCATTTTTCTTTCATAATGTGAAAATGTTTATTTTTACCACGCTTTAAAACTATTGAATTATTGTAATGTAAATTGATGCGAAATCAGGTTCGATTCGCTATTTCTTATCATCATTACATTACTTCACTGCTTAACTTATGGAAATAAAAGAAAAACATTTCTTTATTTTCACCATTACTCAACGGATGTGCGTTCTAACTAAATACGAAGTACTGTACATTATTTGACACCAATTTATTTCATAATAATCCAGTTGTTCTTTACTACTACTACTACTACTACTACTACTACTACTGACGATTATTATTTGATAAATGTGCAAAACTGAAATAGAAAGAACGGAATTGAATCGAAATCTCGTCTCATTTCTCTTTGTTCATTCAACTCTTTCTTCTAATTCATTTAATTTAGTTTGTTAAAAACACCTTCCACCATACCTTTACACACACACACACACACACACACACACACACACACACACACACACACGTTACCATAATTTGAGGAATGAAAGAGAAATCGAGATGTAACTTAGGCTTAAGTGAGTCGATGAGGCGAGTCAGGAGGTTGAAATTGGCGAGATACCCTTATCGCTGGTGCCCCATTAAACCGTAGAAAGTGTTCCGCTATACCCTTACCTTCGCCTTGCTACGACGATGAGTTCAATGGCTTAATACTTATACCCTATAGATTAGGAGACCTCGGGCATCATACCAAGGGAGAAAGTGGGCAGCCAATACCACGTTGCGCTGGTTGGAAGAGGAATTAGGCGTATTAATGATAGGAAAGGAGAGTGGAAGATGGAAAGAGAATGAGTGAGTGAGTGAGAGGTCGGAAAAGGGCAAAAGAAGATGCATCGAGAGGAAATTGGAGAAAATTTTGGTTTCTGAAAAAGAGACTAATTTGTTTGTTTTCTTTGCATCGTTTGTTTACCCAAATTCAGAGAAAATCACCCAAATTCTTTCACATATATATATATATATATATAACAGAACTCAGAATGGTCCCCCAAGATATTTTATCATACAGACCGTGCATGAAACAAGGAGCTCTTCTGGGAAAATTAAATCCAGTCCCGAACCTGGATCTTATCTGCTTTGCAGATAGCTGGTGAGGGAAGCTATATTTTGGGGACTCTTTGCGAGTGACTCGTTGCCCACGTCGGGCTAACATCATGAAAAAGAAAAACTATAGTTTTGTCATTTACCATTACTTATTCGAACTATAGTGGATGTAATTTTCCCAGAAGAGTTCTTGTTCCATGCACGGTCTATATATATATATATATATATATATATATAATTATATATATATATACAGTGCCCGCGAAAAGTATCCGATCACTCAAGAAAATACAATATTTTCCCTTGATATTCAGAGACACGTAATTCCTTTCTATTTGTTCTAGCGACATTGGTAACTTTGAGGTTGCTCGCTGATATGAGAGCTATCCAACGCATTCTCAAATTAGTGTTCTGGTAGCCTTCGTTGCGGGTGGATGTGTCTCAAATTTGTCAGATTTCACTGTTTGTGTAAATTCTTGATATTTTTTTTTTTTTTACAGAAAGTGGTGTAAATAAAATTTATATATAATGTGTGCTAAAAAACAACTTATGAGTGATTGTCGAGGTGCTATTGGTTTGCTTGCCATGCATGTGGGAAATCACAGAGACAGATAGCTAAGGAATTAAACATATCCCAAAAGTACCTAATTTATGGTTTCACGGGCTAAGAACAATGGTGGCCTAACCACGCCAGTCCTAAAAAACGATCTGGCAGACCGAGAAAAACAAATTCGCGAACAGACAAACTTATGAACGTTTAGTATTGAAAAACCCAACAATAACTGCGAAAGATAAAATTTAATATGAATAATTTGTTATCTGGTGTTTCTGAACGAAACTATCCAGAGCGGCTCCAAAAAGAACTCGGATTACATCTCGCCATGCTGCTAAGAAACCGTTCATTAATGAAAAAATGCGTAAAAAACGTGTCGCATTTTGTAAAAAATACATTCATTGGACTGTTGATGACTGGAAGGTTTATTTAGCGATGAGTCGACATTTTTGACATTCAGAAGTTGTCCAAAAAAGGTTCGCCGCCTATTGGCTCAAATAGGATGGACCCTAAATACACCCTAAAGACAATGAAACACCCTCCAAGTGTGATGGTTGGGGGTTGTTTCGGTTACTATGGGCGTGGAAACTTATATTTTTCTTCCGAAGAACACAACTATGAATGGTGCACGGTATTTAGCAATGCTACAGGATAACTTCCAATGGCAATGGCATCCAAAGGACAAAAACATACATGCATGATGGTGCACCATGTCACAGGGCCAAAATAGTGACAAAATGGATTACTGACAATAATTTGATATTTTGGATTGGCCTGGTAATGGTCCAGATCTCAATCGATAGAAAATCTGTGGCTAATAATAAAAAATAAGGTTGATGCCACGACATGGCTCAGTCGAAAAATACAAGAGGCCATCAAAAAAGGTATGGTGCAAGGAAATATCAGTGGAAGTTTGTCAAAACTTGATTAAATCCATGCCAAAACGTCTAGAACAAGTCATCCAAACCAAAGGACAGATGACAAAATACTAATATAAGGTAGTATACATTTAAACATTGTTTTTTATGTAAAAAATACAAATTTCAAGGGTGATCGGATACTTTTCGCGGGCACTGTATATATAATAAATATATATATATATATATAATATATATGCAGGAAGAAGAAAGCCAAAATCAAGGTTCAATATATATATATATATATATATATATAACCTTGGTTAGCTTCCGCCCGAATTGTTCATTCTGACGAAGTTCAAGCTTTTCACTCCACCTTAGACCTACAGTTTAACGTGCAATCCGAACCACGCCCCATCAGCAGCCCAGCGTCTTAACCACTAGGCCACCTAGGGTACCCATTATCTACCAACCGCTTTCTTTATTATGTGGAAGGATGAACAGCTGGGTTTTGCTGCGCGCCGGCTGCCGTCGGGTCTTGAACCCGGGGCCGATGGATTCGTAGTCAGTGACGCTAACCACTACACCACCGAGGCGTATATATATATATATATACACACTTAAGAAACAATTTAACTCTGTGTTTAGCACCCCTAAGTCCGAGATGAAAGTAGAAAACTGAGACGAATTTTTCGACATTGATACAAATCAACCAAGGACAAATTCTGGCACAAACCTATTAATGGCTTAGAGTTCTCGGAAGGGGATGTAATAAGGCTCTATCACAGATGCGAGACAATTTGGCACCAGGCCAGACACATGGCGTGCTACATTCTGAAGAAATGTAAAGAGAGTATTGCCAAAACGGCTATACTTGCTATGGAGGAAATCACTCGACACAGGACAAATTCCACTGCCATTAAAGAACGCGAACGTTGCCCCTTTATTCAAAGGTGGTAACAGAGCAATGCCCAAGAATTATCGCGGTAGCTGTCACCTCACACCTTATAAAGTGCTTTGAACGTATAATGAAGCGAAACTACCTACTACCTACAAGAAAAGAACTTATGCCAACCCAAATCACATGGTTTCAAGGCTGGAAGATCATGTCTCTCACAGCTATTAGACCACCAGGAGAAAATATTAGAAACACTGTGTCGAGGGCAAAACATAGATGTAATCTATACTGACTTTGCTAAAGCCTTCGATAAAGGTGACCATGGAATTATAGCACATAAACTTAAGAATACAGGGATTGCTGGGAAGATGGATATTTAATTTCTTGGCGCAAAGAACACAAAGAGTGGTGGTAAATGGAGTCAAAATCGGAAGTCTCGGAAGTAGAGAGCTCCGTCCCCCAAGGGACAGTACTAGCTCCCTTGCTGTTCATACTAATAATTGCAGATATCGATGCAGATATCAATGACAGTATTGTATCATGTTTCGCGGAGGACACAAAGATATGCAAGGAAATATTGAACGAAGGTGACATAGAAAGATTACAAAACGACATTGGAACATTATTCCAGTGGGCAGGAAGACAACAATATGAAGTTCAACGAAGAAAAAATTCCAACTTCTAAGATATGGTAATAACAAAGAGCTACAGAAAAAAGGGTACAAAACTCTGCAAGCCAAACAGATAACACAAATCCACAAGTCAGGGATCTTGGAGTAATAATGTCGTCGGATGCAGAATTCGGAGAGCACTATAACATCAAAATTACGACGGCTAGAAACAATAATGGGAATCATCTGGAGGAGCTTCCGCAGCAGAAAAGCAAACATCATGCTCAAATTATGGAAGAGTCGTCCTACCAATAATTGAGTATTGCTCAGTACTCGCAAGTCCATACAAAAAACGAACATTGTGAAATCGAAGCTGTACAAAGGACTTTTACTTTCTAAGAGAGGAGACGAAAGGTGAAGACTGCTGGTTTCGACTACAATCCTGAAACTCTACTCTCTCTAAAGAAGGCGCTATCGGTACACAATAATAACATATGGAAAATACTTGAGGGCTCTGTCCCTAACCTTAAAAATGAAATAGAAACAAACTGGAATGAGAGAAGAAGCAGATTTTGTACGGTCCTAGCTGCGGTGGAACGAGGGGCCATGAAAACGAGGATGGAAAATACCATCAGAATACGAGGCCCAAAGCTTCTCATTGTCCTACCAAAAAGAAGTGAGGAGTCTACAGCACACCGACATGAATAACTTCAAGAACCAGCTGGACAGATTCCTGCGCAAATTCCCTGACCAGCCATGCGTGACTGGCTACGGGGGTAGGAGGAGATCAGACAGCAATTCCCTCCTTCACCAAATCCCGCAAATGAGGCGGAATGCTGCAGAGGGGTCGACTGTAGGTCGATCCTGAACCGTCGTTCGAACTCACCTAAAGTAAGTAAGTATATATAATGTAATGTAAAAAGAGTGAGGGAGAAAAAGTGAAAAGTGGATGAATATATTGTTACACTTTGATTACTGAATGGGAAATCTATACTCATAGTAAAAGGACGTGTGTGTGTTTGTGTGTCTGTCTGTTCCAGCCATAACTCCAAAATGGAAGCAGTTACAAACCTGAAACTTCACACACATATTGATTAGGTCCCCAGGTTGTGCACCTGGGTGTTAATAAATTAAATAATTAAAATTACTGGGCCCGAAGGCCCCAGCACCGCGATTAAACTACAGAAAAGAAAGCAGCCGTGAAAATTTTGAGCTCCACATTGTGTCAAGATTTCTGAATCTTAAGATTTTCATGACTAATTATTTGGTCAATAAAACTATAGAAAAGAACAGTCAACTGAATGTGCCCGGTTAGGTTAATTGAATGCCCGGTTAGGTTAATTGAATGCCCGGTTAGGTGAACTGAATGCACAGGTAGGTTATTCGAATGCCCGGTTAGGTCAACTGAATACCCGGGTAGGTTAATTGAATGCCCGGTTAGGTTAATTGTACGCCCTTGACGATTGGTTAGGTTAAGTCGTGATATTTTCGTTAGTTTATAGCGTTCAACATCCACCCCGGCAACGCCGGGTCGCTCCCCTAGTATATAAATAATAGCAAGAAAAGAAAAAAAACAAGATTGGTATTTTCTCTATCTCTGTCGCTTTACCGCTCGCATGATGATATTTATTATTTCGTGTGTGTTCAACTGTTCAATGTAGGCATTTGAACATCTCGTAGCAGGTGTTCGAAAATAATCTGCTTAAAAATGCCTGAGGTTAATGCAGTCATGAGATTATTCTTTTCCGTGTGTTTGGATGGACCGAGTTTTGTCATTTTACACCATTTGAATGCATTTGACATACATTCTCTTCTCTCTCTCTCTCTCTCTCTCTCTCTCTCTCATCCATAGCTTTAGAGTAAAAAGTTGTTGATATAAGATGATGGAATAGAGAGGGAGACGCGCTCACTGTTTACGTGGTTGATACTGGTTTTAACGAGGAAACTTTTTCTCGTTTTGTTCTGACTCTTATTTAAGAGGTCCCAACCATTCTCCAGGGAATGAAATCTGTGTGAATTTGAATAAGTCAGCAACCGAGTAACCTCACTTGAGAAACTTGGGTTTGAGACAATGGCCACCTTTTCTTTTAACGAAGCTAACATGTAGGTCATCAATATTTCTTATATATATATATTATATATATATATATATAAATTTTTTGGACATTTTGTTGCCCTAGTCAGAAGAATAATATATATTGTATTATTCGTAAAGATAATGTGAAAATAATGATCATACTTCATTGTTGTTTTTACTTAACGAGATTGGCGATATTCTCAATTACAAAAGTTAATTTACTGAAAGTTTTAATCTCTTTTGAGTCTTGACTGAACTTTTTATTTTTTAAATATAGTTTCTGACTTTTTTAATGCGTTCATTGCGTCAGAGTAGACCTGTTTGCAAATTTTATAGTTCTTCCTTTGTGGTTGCTTCGAAGCCATTGCGATGTACCCTTCGGGGCATGGGGTAAAACTTTCCCTTGCTCAGAATGAGGACACTCAGATGATCAGTCTCAAACACATTTTTACAATTCACGTTTCAATATTTTCCTAATATATATATATATATATATATATATATATATATATATATATATTATATATATACAATATATATACACGTTGTTAACCTTGTTGCTGTTTCGTGCATTGGTCTCTCTTAACACGAAGGTCAAGCTGGTGGCCTCGCCTCTAGGTCTGGTTTAGCGGAGGAGCGAGTTGCTTTCTTGCGCTCTCCATCGTACATAGCCAGGTACACCCGGCTCATCTGGTATCGTCCTGAGCCAGGCATCTAGTCTTCTCTTGAAGACTTCAACTTTGACCTCTGTAACGTTTCTGAGGTCCTTTGGAAGCTGGTTGAAAAGTCTTGGCCCCCTGACAACCAAACTATTTTCCTTCAGTGTTGAGGAGGTCCCTTGTCGGGCCTTTAATTTGGGAACACTACACATTCTGCCTTTCCTATTTTCCAGTGTTGTTTGAATGGTAATTGGGTCTAGTTTGAGGTTTGGTACCAGTTTTTCGATCATTTTCCATATGTAGATTATGGTGTACTTTTCTTCTTTCCATGGAGTACAGATTTGGTTTACGTAGTCTTTCCCAGTAGTTGAGTTCTTTGCAACCATCAATCTTTGCTGTGAAATGTCTCTGAGTTTCTTCTAGTCTATTAGTTTCTTCCTTTTTATACGGGGACGTCAAAACTGAACAGTATTCAAGTTTTGGTATAATCAGTGTTTTTAGCAGGGCAATCATTACTGCCCTGTCCCTTCTTTTGAACGTTCTTAGTACCTGTCCCGCTACTCTTTTTGCTTTATTTATCGCTATCTGATTTTGTGTTTCGAATTTCGCATCATCATGTCATTAATACCCCCAGATCGATCACTTTCGTGCTTCTCTGAATTTCCTCTCTATCTGGAGCATAATATGCAGTCTGTTTAAGTTTCTCTTTTCTACCATATCTCAAGAGCTGAAACTTCTCGGTGTTAAATGTCATGTTGTTGTCTTCTAACCATTTGTATATTTTGTTCGTGTCCCTCTGCAAGGCCTCCACTTCATTTACATCGCTGATTTTTCTGCTGATCTTTATATCGTCTGCAGAGGATGTTACTATACTGTTGCTGTTTACTCCGCTGTCTATGTGTGTTAGCATGATAATGAACAGGAATGGGGCCAGTACTGTCCCTTGTGGTACTGAGCTGCGTACTTCCAATTCTGATGATGACACACCTTGAATTTTGACGACATGTAAACGTTCTCTGAGGAAGTTCTAGATCCATTTTCCCACTTTGCCTGTTATTCCCATATATTTCATTTTGTGCTATGATACCGTGATCACATTT
>JAJOZX010001385.1:55000-102500 GCA_023014485.1 Bathynomus jamesi | reverse complement strand
GGTCGTTGCCACCAGCGTGGACAACGATCGCAGTCCTCCGACTAGCCACGCGCACCTTCTCTACCTCCTTCCTTAAGTGCGCCGTTCCCCGCCCAGGTAAGCACCTTACCTTCCTCCCATCCCGGTTTGCAGAAGCAAAGTACTTCTCCTGGTCCCTGATCTGCGAGTCCCCAATCAAAACGGTGTCTTCCTCCTTCGAGCACAGGAGACTAAAGCGGCTAGAGGTACTGACAGGGGCAACTGGGGTCTCAGGCTTCGGCTTCGCAGCCTTCTTGCCCGAGACCTTTCGAAACCCGTCGCCACCCATACACGCAGTTACCCCACCCGACCCACCCCGACCGGTAGCTACATCCTTCGGTTTCTTTGGGCCATCTTTAGGCCCTTCCCACCCTTTTTCTTCATCGGCCCCTTCCCCCCCTCTCTATCGACCCCTTCCCACCCTTCTCTATCGACCCCTTCCCACCCTTCTCTATCAGCCCCTTCTTTGCTCCCTCCACCTTACACCGCGGTTCCAAGCATTCCACGTGGGTCGCTGGCGATTCCTGACACTGATTTAGGACCCTGGCCCCCGGTTGCACCTCTACCGTTTCTCCGCGGTCCCGAGATCTGTCCATTCCATCGCTGGACCGCCTTTCCACGGCAGCTATCCTATTCTGAATGAGCCCCGGGTTAGGCGGCGGCGCAGCCTCGTCAGTGACCGCCGCACCTCCAACAGCCGGTCTGGACGACTCGAGCCGCCGGACCCTCTCCTCTAGCTTCTCGTAAAACCGCATGAGTTCGCAAAAGCGGCACATGCTAGAGTGGTTTCTTCGCGAAGCAAGCTTCTTTGAAGTTCGTCACCCACTGGTTTACTTCACACCTCGCACATTCAGCCTTCAATTTCTGCGGTCCAGTCATTGTAACTTTTTTTTTTCTTTTTTCGAATTCTGAATACTCTGAATAAGATAAAGCGTTCTAGCAATGAAAACTATCAAAAACGTTCTGACCAGTATATAAAAAAGGAGGGGGGGGGGGGTGAATTCTTCCCGCGCGTAGACGCATCCACCTATTTGCAAGTGACGTTCATCCCTTCCAGAAGACTACACCTCTCGCTGCTGCCGCACCGACCAAAGGTCTCCCCAGGGCCGGACAGTCCAAAACGTGTCGCAGCTACCAAGTGACAAACACTCGCGACGCAGGCGTCACGGATTTCCCGCCAGGAGCGACAGCGAGATGCAGCCCCTTACTAAGTCTTCCTAGTCACTCACAACCGGCCAGACTCTTAGAATCCAGTGTTCAAGGGATATCCCACCAGACCCAGAGCCTACGTCCGAGACTTTACGCTGGCCTGGCAGCCAGCTGGGCAGTAAAGCTCTCTCACCTCAGAGCAGTACAGCCAAGCACCATCAATTGGTCACCAAAGAACGGTCGCAGGAGGCTGGTCAGGCCATTACGCGTTAGGAATGGGCTTAACGGGACACTAGCCACACTCCATTCATCGCGCCCCTACGCCTGTGACCCCTCCATCCCAGTCTCTCACAACCTACGAGCGTTAAATGGTGTTATTTATAGAGGTTCCAAAGCCTCTCTTCCCACGCATGAGGTAGCAGTAGGGTCCTAATAGTAAAAGAAGAGAAAAAGACTTAATACTAAAAGTTTTTTTTTTCAGTCAGAGGAGAACAACCTTAACGTAAGCTAAAAGGACAGAGTAGGGATGGGATGGGGTCCTAGTAACCCACGGGACGGGATTGTGCAAAATACTTCACCCGCCCTCCCGAAAGAGAGAGAGAACCTAAAGGAACTGGCAGCCAGTTCCTCTAGAATCCCACGACACGGGACCGGAGGGCTGTCACACCCCAAGTATAAAGTTTACGACTTCCAGAAGAAATGTGCATAACCTTTATACCCCCTGCGGGGAGAGAGAGAGAGAGAGAGAGTTACAAGGAGTTACAAGGAAAATAAGTACCTCAAAAGGCCTTGCGGCCCATACCGAGGAGGTACCAATGGCAACGGGTGCCAAGGAAAATTTTGTACACACTCAAATAGTGTGCAAGATTTGGTCTAACCTTTTCTTGAACTGATCCACAGAGGAACTGTTCACAATTTCCGAAGGTAACCTGTTCCATGTGTCACAGATCTTATACGTAAAGTAATTCCCACACACACTAGTCCTAAACCGTTTCAAATCCAACTTCCAACCATTGTTGCGAGTTGGGTTATCATTTAAACTAAACATACTTCTAAAATCGACATCGTTGAACCGGCGTAAGAGCTTGAAAACCTCGATCAGTTGACCGCGCAGCCTCCCGAGTTTCAAGCGAAAACAAGTTCATGGCTCGTAACCGTCGATTGTAGCCCATATGCCTAACGGAAGAGATTAACTTTGTGGCCCTCGCCTGCACTCGCTCCAGCCTCTCAATATCTTTCCTGAGGGTGGGCGACCAGAACTGCACAGCATACTCCAGGTGCGGCCGAACAAGGGAATTGTACAGTGAGAGCACAGTCTCCTTGTTCCGAAACTGAAATTGCCTCCTGATATAACCCAATAGTTTCTGGGCTTTCTTTTCCACCTCTACACACTGTTTCGTAAACTTAAGGTCGCTGCTAATTAGCACACCCAAGTCCTTTTCTAAATCAGTCACCTCGATATTACTACCCAATGTGCATCACTTTGCATTTACCCAAGTTAAACGGCATTTGCCATTTTTCGGACCACTCTCCTATCCTACCTAGGTCCGCACGCAGTTCCTCGATCGCTTCTGGCGTCCCAACATTGGCCCCAAGCTTGGTGTCATCAGCGAATTTGGCGATCCGACTGACGATGCCACCGTCGATATCATTTATGTAAATGATAAACAACAGTGGCCCCAAAACGGAACCCTGAGGAACCCCACTAGTGACCGAGGCCCAACCCGAACTAGCCCCTTTAATTACCACCCTCTGCCGCCTATTCCTCAGCCAGTTTTCAATCCACCTACCTATTTCCCCACCGATACCCAGCGCGCGCACTTTCGCCATTAGCCGGCGGTGAGGTACCTTATCAAAGGCTTTCTGAAAGTCGAGATAAAGTATATCAATCGCCCTACTCTCTATCGTACTCACTCAACATGACGTGGAAAAACTCGAGCAAGTTGGTGAGACACGACCTATGCCGTCTAAACCCATGTTGGGAGTCCACAAGCAGCTTGTAGGAATCCAAATGGTCAACGATCCTACCCACTATTATCCCCTCTAATAATTTACCTACAACTGAAGTGAGACTAATGGGACGATAGTTCCCTGGACTTTCGTGATCCCCTTTCTTAAAGATAGGGGTCACGTTGGCTTCCCTCCAGTCACCAGGCACCTGGCCCATCTCCAACGATTTGTTGAAGACTGTAGCCAGGTGGGGAGCCACCTGGTCGCGCACCTCCCGCAGAGAGAGAGAGAGAGAGAGAGAGAGAGAGTTACAAGGAGTTACAAGGAAAAGAAGTACCTCAAAAGGCCTTGCGGCCCATACCGAGGAGGTACCAATGGCAACGGGTGCCAGGGAAAATTTTGTCTTTCAACTATGCTAGCAGTAGTAGAAAACTGGATAGAAAAGTAGAAGGCTCTCTCCCACCCTCCGCTCCCTCCCTGCCAGAGGCAGGTACGGAAAAAGGTTGAAGAAAATACCTTGACCCTGGAAAAGTAGCCAAGGAAATTTTACAGGAAAGTGGAGAATATATAAATAGCTCTATATTTAGCTTGCTCACAGAGACACCGAGCAAGCGAACTCCTGCAGAGTTTTCTGAGGTTTTAATCTTAAACTATGAGTGTGTTCTGTACTTTGTCTAGCCTATTTTTAAACAGATTTACACTTTGACTGGAAACATCCTCTGAGGGAAGTTGGTTCCAGATATCAACTATTTTACAGGAAAAGAAATTTCCGCAGACTGAGGTCCTAAATGTCTTTACACACTCAAATAGTGTGCAAGATTTCGTCTAACCTTTTCTTGAACTGATCCACAGAGGAACTGTTCACAACTTCCGAAGGTAACCTGTTCCATGTGTCACAGATCTTATACGTAACGTAATTCCCACACACACTAGTCCTAAACCGTTTCAAATCCAACTTCCAACCATTGTTGCGAGTTGGGTTATCATTTAAACTAAACATACTTCTAAAATCGACATCGTTGAACCCTCGTAAGAGCTTGAAAACCTCGATCAGTTGACCGCGCAGCCTCCGAGTTTCAAGCGAAAACAAGTTCAGGGCGCGTAACCGTCGATTGTAGCCCATATGCCTAACGGAAGGGATCAACTTTGTGGCCCTCGCCTGCACTCGCTCCAGCCTCTCAATATCTTTCCTGAGGGTGGGCGACCAGAACTGCACAGCATACTCCAGGTACGGCCGAACAAGGGAATTGTACAGTGAGAGCACAATCTCCTTGTTCCGAAACTGAAATTGCCTCCTGATATAACCCAATAGTTTCTGGGCTTTCTTTTCCATCTCTACACACTGTTTCGTAAACTTAAGGTCGCTGCTAATTAGCACACCCAAGTCCTTTTCTAAATCAGTCACCTCGATATTACTGCCCAACATCGAGTAGTCCGACTTGGGATTGGCGTAGCCAATGTGCATCACTTTGCATTTACCCAAGTTAAACGGCATTTGCCATTTTTCGGACCACTCTCCTATCCTACCTAGGTCCGCACGCAGTTCCTCGATCGCTTCGGGCGTCCCAACATTGGCCCCAAGCTTGGTGTCATCAGCGAATTTGGCGATCCGACTGACGATGCCACCGTCGATATCATTTATGTAAATGGTAAACAACAGTGGCCCCAAAACGGAACCCTGAGGAACCCCACTAGTGACCGAGGCCCAACCCGAACTAGCCCCTTTAATTACCACCCTCTGCCGCCTATTCCTTAGCCAGTTTTCAATCCACCTACCTATTTCCCCACCGATACCCAGCGCGCGCACTTTCGCCATTAGCCGGCGGTGAGGTACCTTATCAAAGGCTTTCTGAAAGTCGAGATAAAGTATATCAATCGCCCTACTCTTATCGTACTCACTCAACATGAGAGAGAGAGAGAGAGAGTTACAAGGAGTTACAAGGAAAAGAAGTACCTCAAAAGGCCTTGCGGCCCATACCGAGGAGGTACCAATGGCAACGGGTGCCACGGAAATTTTCTACACACTCAAAGAGTGTGCAAAATTTGGTCTAACCTTTTCTTGAACTGATCCACAGAGGAACTGTTCACAACTTCCGAAGGTAACCTGTTCCATGTGTCACAGATCTTATACGTAACGTAATTCCCACACACACTAGTCCTAAACCGTTTCAAATCCAACTTCCAACCATTGTTGCGAGTTGGGTTATCATTTAAACTAAACATACTTCTAAAATCGACATCGTTGAACCCTCGTAAGAGCTTGAAAACCTCGATCAGTTGACCGCGCAGCCTCCGAGTTTCAAGCGAAAACAAGTTCAGGGCGCGTAACCGTCGATTGTAGCCCATATGCCTAACGGAAGGGATCAACTTTGTGGCCCTCGCCTGCACTCGCTCCAGCCTCTCAATATCTTTCCTGAGGGTGGGCGACCAGAACTGCACAGCATACTCCAGGTACGGCCGAACAAGGGAATTGTACAGTGAGAGCACAATCTCCTTGTTCCGAAACTGAAATTGCCTCCTGATATAACCCAATAGTTTCTGGGCTTTCTTTTCCACCTCTACACACTGTTTCGTAAACTTAAGGTCGCTGCTAATTAGCACACCCAAGTCCTTTTCTAAATCAGTCACCTCGATATTACTGCCCAACATCGAGTAGTCCGACTTGGGATTGGCGTAGCCAATGTGCATCACTTTGCATTTACCCAAGTTAAACGGCATTTGCCATTTTTCGGACCACTCTCCTATCCTACCTAGGTCCGCACGCAGTTCCTCGATCGCTTCGGGCGTCCCAACATTGGCCCCAAGCTTGGTGTCATCAGCGAATTTGGCGATCCGACTGACGATGCCACCGTCGATATCATTTATGTAAATGGTAAACAACAGTGGCCCCAAAACCGAACCCTGAGGAACCCCACTAGTGACCGAGGCCCAACCCGAACTAGCCCCTTTAATTACCACCCTCTGCCGCCTATTCCTCAGCCAGTTTTCAATCCACCTACCTATTTCCCCAGAGAGAGAGAGAGAGAGGAGAGAGAGAGAGAGAGAGAGAGAGAGAGAGAGAGAGAGAGAGAGAGAGAGAGAGAGAGAGAGAGAGAGAGAGAGAGAGAGAACAAGTATTGCCGAGATCTGCTCCAAAGCAACTACGAAGTAAAGATAGACCATTTAGTGAGAGTATATAAAGTCAGGAATAACCTCTTAAACTTTCTGAGGAAACTAAATTTGTTCAAAATCTGAAAACAAAAATGTGTTTAGCCAAATTAACGGAAAAATTATGGTGAAGTTAGCACAAAGGGGCAGGACAAAGGAGCATCAACAGTAACCAGCCAATCAGGTGAAGCCATGAATGTTCGTCCAGTAGGTTTGGAAAAGATTGTCTGCATTTAAGTATTGTATGTTTAACTTGTTTAACTCGTGTTGTCATTCTGTGTGAGCAAGGCTTTGTGCCGAAACGTAACGAAATACAACTTCATCTCTTATCTGTATCTTCTTCTACCACCCTCAAACCGTCCATATATATATATATATATATATATATATATATATATATATATATATATATATATATATATATATATATATATATATATATATATATTTATTTATTTTACACATTAGGTTAGGTGGTCGTTTCAGATTGGTTAGTTATTTGCCACGTGACCAACTTTCGCCCAATCACAACCTTTGTAATAAATTTCAACTTTGTCATGGAAATGGTGTTCCCAAAACTTATGAATCCATACGTGTGTGTGTGTTTGTGTATCTCGAATGGTTAGCGTTTTTTTCTCATAGTGGAATGAATTTTGGGATATTTATGAATTAGGAGTCAGTTTACAGAGGACATTTATAAGAATACACACTGACACTAATTAGTTTATTAAGTGTTCACATATACAGTAGTTTGGTTTCGTTACGAGTTTCATTGGGATTTATGAAGAAAGAAGATTTGTATATAATGAGGTATTACTGTAACTTAAAGTCGATTTGCCTTTTTATCTATACTGGTCAAAAAAAGAAACGCAATTAGCTTGCATATGGTGTAAAATTTAAGTTGTTAGTGGTATTATCACAGTTTCAAGATTATGGTTAAATGTTTGTTCAAATCTTTTAAAGCCACTTAGTGCATGTTTTTAAACGTGACTAATCCCGGCTAAGACGCCATTTTGTTACAAACAATAAACAGAGATTAAATTGAATGTATTCTTTATGAAGGCATGCATTTTTTCTTTGACTTCACAGAATACACACTGCCCGTTGAGAAAACCAAACTTTTTCCCGCGATTGAGGCATGCCACGACTCTGAGAGGTCAACAGAGGTCGTGCCTTGGCATGTTGGATGCAGGCATGTCTGCTGTCCAAGTTGCACAACGAATGCATGTGCATCCCAGCACAATCTCTAGGCTTGTTAGACGGTACAATGCCACAGGAAGTGTTCAGGACCTGCCAAGACGTGGGCGACCTCGTGTGACGACCCAACGCCAGGATCGCCACATTGTACTGCAGCACCTGCGTCATCGGCAGCGGAATGCTCGTCAGACAGCCAGAGAGACACCTGGTTGTTGATGGCGCTCTGACTGCCCAGCGCTACAGGGATGAGATTCTTCACCCACATGTTCTTCCATTCATGAGGCAACATCCAGAATTGGTGCTCCGCAACAGGACAATGCCAGACCTCATGCAGCCAGGATAGTGCGGCGTACCTGCAGGGACAAACAGGTGCAGACCTTACCATGGCCAGCTTCAGCCCAGAATGTCACCGATAGAGCACGCATGGGTGAACTTGAACGGCGAGTCGCAGACGTCAGCATCAGCCGCAGAACATCAGGGAACTGACCAATGCAATTATTGAAGAGTGGAGGGCCATCCTGTTGCTTTCTGCAGAGACTGTTGGGTCGATGAGGGCCAGACTCCAAGTCTGCATTGTGGCTAGGGGTGGCCATACGCGTTATTGACTGTTTGTTATGTTAAAGAATCATTACTCTATACTGATCCTCATGTTTATTAATAAATCTCAAAAATTGCGTTTCTTTTTTTGACCAGTTATATTATTAAAGCTTATTCCGAAGTCTAAGTAAGCTAAGGGGTTATATGTAGAGTCACCCTGGGATAAATTCTAACCGAGACAGGATTCACATAACACTACGTGACAAATTTTTGGAAAATTTGTGTTTATCTTATGTTTTTGGGTGCGCGGAATTTAAAAATCCTATTAGTTTTTCGCTGTGAAACTCTAGTTTCTTCTGAAAACCATAATCTATTTTTTATACCTAGTGGCTTATCAGAGAGCAAAATCAGAATGAAGAAAGGAAAGGAAAATAAATATATTCATATTTAAAGATATATAATGTATATAAATGCGTATATAATGTATATGAGTATAGTATAATGCACACAAATGTGCTCACAAATCTAACGGATAATGCTTAAAAATGTACATTTGAGCGACTTTTTCTCTTGTAGTCCCGTGGATTATCTCGTATTAAACACCATAGCTTCGTCCCATTTTCCCTGACATCTCCTCTCCATGGTTTGGATATCTTGGTGAAAACGTTCACCATGTTCTTCACTTACATCACCCAAATTTGGTCTGAAGAATTCTAAATGCTAGTCCAGATAGTGTAACTTCAGGGACATTCTATAACCTAACCTTTGAAAGTGTTTGAATAGATTTTCTACTAGCTCTTTGTAGTTGTCGTTCTTCTTATTACCTAAAAATCCATGGACTACAAGCCGAAATGACTGCCAAGCATTTTTTTTCAAGAGCTGTCATTTTTTCTTGTAACTCTTCAGATGCTAACATGCGTCTGACTTGAGGTCCAATAAATATGCCTCCCTTGATTTTAGCTTCAGAAAGTTTGGGAACATTGAACGTATATGATAAAGAGCGTCACTTTCAGCATCCAAAGCTTTGATGAATTGTTTAATAAGACCAAGCTTGATATGCAGCGGGGGTAGCAAAATTTTTTCTGTTGGAACAAGGGCTTCGTTAAGAACATTATGTTTGCTTGGATTAAGCTCATTTCTCACGGGCCATTCCTTTCTGACAAAGTGCTCACCATCTGCTCTGCTGTCCCAAAGGCAGAGGAAACACGAATATTTAGTGTAACCGCCCTGTAGTCCAAGCAGGAATCCTAGCATTTTGAAGTCTCCACAAACATCCCATCTATGTTCACTGTAGTTTATTTTGTCTAGCAACTGCTTTACATTTTCATATTCTTCCTCCAATTAAACCGAATGAGCCACAGGAATAGATGGAAACATGTTTCCATTATGTAGTAGGATGCCTTTTAAACTTCTAGTTGAACTGTCAATAAACAAACGCCAATCAGCAGGGCTGTATTCAATTCCTATCTCAGCAAAAAGGCCATTCACATCACAGCAGTAGCAAAGAGAGCTCGATGCAAAACAGGAGTAGAAAGAAGAGTATCGCAAATGCCTATTCCTGTAGAAAGAGATCTTGCGTCCAAAAGATTCCACTCTTTAAGGCGGGACGTCATAATTTCTGCATTGGTTTTCGTAAGGTTCATATCCCTGACTAGGTCGTCTATGTCTTTCTGGTTGGGGAAATGGGGTGACGTATTGGAGCTTGCCTCGAAGTCAGCATCTTCATCTTCATCGGAGGATATTAAAGGCGTTTCTTTTATTTCCTCCATGGTGGGTGGGCATGGAACGCGTAAATCTTCATTATCAGGGACTGGGGCAATAGAAGATGGGATATTTGGATATAGGACATTTTTTCGACCTTTACCTCTTTTGTAGAGTGAAATGTTTACCATGCAGAAGTAGCAATCATCGTGGTGATTGGTTTGTTCCCTCCAAATGCGAGGAGTAGCAAATGGCATGCCTTTTCTGGTACCTCGCAGCCATCCTTCTAATGTGGAACGGCAGCTTCCACAGCAAAAGTGAGGTGCCCATGATTTATCTTGATCGCCCATGGGCATGCCAAAGTAAGCGTGATATGCTGTACAAAACTTCGTTCCTGTGTCAATTTTGTGCTTGCTTTGGATTGATGTAATGGCCGCAAACATGATAAAATGAATCTGCAGAGTGTCTGCAGGGCCTATTGGTAGCCATCACCATATAATTCTAATTCAAATATCTGAAAAATACAAAAAACATTTTATAAACAGAAATAAGAAACCAAATGTGTACAGATATTTGATAATGGGCATTAACCAATAAAAACATTACTAATAAACCCCAGTTTTGGGGACATTTTGAATTTTGCACTTGAAATTACTTTTGCTATCTCAGAAAAATGCCTTAAAAATGGCGAAAAAGTAAGATTTCTAAATTTGACCATATCATAAAAACTAGTTTTCCGAGCAATACCGATGCCAAATCTGTAATCAGCGTGGCCGAAACATATAGAAAAGATGGAAAAATCAACATAAATAAAAAATTGTTCCACAATATAATTTGCCAAATCCTGGAAACCTTCCCAGCGCTTGGCTGTCTCTGGTCTGAGGCTTGAGGTTTGAGGCCAGCCTTAAGTACATCTTAAGAAGAGTAAAATAAAGAAGAGTATCCCGTAACTGCAGAGAGACGTTAGATGAAGGCGTTGTTTTCGTTTTAGTAATTTAATTGACGTTTCATCTCAAATGCAAGGGCTTGTACATTATACAGATATTATATATTATATACTATATATTATGTATTATATATTATCAATTATCATATATATTATTTATTATACATTATACAGATGGTAATCTAAAGCACAGCAATTCTAAGGGAAGTAAAACATAAGTTATGCAGCTTAATCTGATGTACGGTTACTCTCAGAGGTAGTGGCATATACATTATACAGCTTGCCTTACGTGGAATGTTTCTTTCATGATCGAACAAGGCTCCATTCTACAGTATATATATATATATATATATTATATATATATATATATATATATATTATATATATAACTTTAGTTAGCTTCCGCCCGAATTGTTCATTCTGACGAAGGTCAAGCTTGTCACTCCAACTTAGACCTACAGTTTAACGTGGAATCCGAACGACGCCCCACCAGTAGCCCAGCGTTTTAACCACTAGGCCACCCAGGGTATCCATTTATCTACCAACCACTTTCTTTATTGTGTGGAAGGATGAACAGCTGGGTTTTGGGGCGTCACCGGGTCTCGATTCCGGGGCCGATGGATTCGTAGTCAGCGACGCTAACCACTACACCACTACACATATATATATATATATAATATATACACACACACACACACATACACACTTTTGATTAATTTTGATGACTTCGAACAACGGTTCAGAATCAACCTGCGGTCAACCGCTCTGCAACATCCCGCTTCATTTGGGAGATTTGATGGGTGAGAGAGTTGCTTTCTACTTTCATTCTGACCTCGTAGCCAGCTACGCATGACTGGTCAGGAACTTTGCACAAGCACTGTCTAGTTGGTTCTTGAAACTATTCAGGCTGGTGTGCTGGAGGTTTCTCAGTTTTTTCAGCAGCACGTTAAACAGTCCGGTGGTCCGATGCTAGTGTCTCCGACCAAACGCCGTTTAATTGGAGTTTTGGGCTTCGTATTCTGAGAATATTTATCTCCGTTTTGATGTCCCCCTGTCCCACCGCAGCTGCATGAGACAGTATAGAATCTACCTCTCCTCTCATTCCACTGTTTTTATTTCATTTCAAAGTTTGGAACATATCCCTCAAGTATTTTCCGCTCATGTCTTCTTTTCAGAGAGCAGAGTTTTAGGGATTGTAGTCGAGACCAGTCAGGGTTGGCAAAAACCTGGGGTTTTCATAAAAAACCGGGTGGGTTTTTGGGGTTTCATAATTTAAATTAAAGTTATAGCTATGATTTTTAGCAAAGCTGGGCACTTGCGGTTTTTTTTGCGGTACTGCGGTACTACCAAACCGGTACCGCATAACGCAGTACCGCAAAAAATGCGGTAGCGGTACTGCTGTACTTTCAGCGATCCTTTGCGTTATGCGGTACCGGTTTGGTAGTGCGGTAGTACCGCAGTACCGCAGTACCGCAAAAAAACCCGCAAGTGCCCAGCTTTGATTTTTAGAATTTATATATTTTGTTTTAGTTTTTAAGGTCACTTTCAACTGAAGAAGATAGCAGTGTGCTGTTGAAACGTATTGTGTTTTCACTTAACATAAAGTGTGGCTTTGGTTCTATTTTGAATCAACACGGTAGTGTGTTTTTCTGAATTTTTATTACAATTTGTTTAGAGGCCTAGACAGTAGATATTATTCTTATTTTTGCACATCTTTTTTCAGAGATTAGTTTTAGTTAATATCTATTTAATAATGCCTAAAGTTAGACCTGCACATACTGGTGGCAGACTTAAAGCTGCTGAAGGGGATGAAGTAGAAATGTTGAGTGACCAACCAAATAAAGTTTGGTGCAAATACTGTAGATGTGTATTTTCGAAAAAAAAATAGAACGAGTGAAACATCACTTAGATCGATGCAATAAAAAATGGGTACAGGCTCGTGATGATGAAGCAGATGAGCTTACAAATACAGCTACATCAGCGACTCCTCCTCCTACACATAGACATGGCAGTTTTGAGAGTAGACCCTCTTCAAGCAAATCGCATGAAAGCCTGGTTCATGATGACACTACAATTCACAGTAGTGAGACTTCATTCACTTCAACCACTTCTGAATCTTCCATACCATTTTTTCATTCTACTCCAGCCAAGAAAACACAAGGTCAGATAATGCCATATGTGGTTAGAACAACTGTAGATCATAAAGAACAACTAGATTTGCAAATGGCCAAATTTTTCTTTTCAGCAAATATTCCATTTGTAGTTGTAGAGAATAAAGAATTTATTAAATGGGTCAAAAATTTAAGACCAGGCTATTGTCCTTCAAGCAGAAAAAATTATCTGATGACTCGCTAATCAAAGTGAATAATGAAGTACTGGACAAGGAAAAACGACTTAGTCAATTCTACTGTAACTTTAATTCATGATGGTTGGAGCAGTGTGTCAAATGATCCGATAATTGCCCATAGTGTTCACAATGGGTGCAAATCCTTTTTAATAACTTTTCAGTTTTTCATAATCTTTATTTATAGTGGACCGGCCAAAATTAAAAAATCGACTTTGAACGGCGTTTTTTGTAATAGCTGGCACCCATGCTAAATCAATGTATCAGGTCATCCCATACGTAATGTCGTTTTTTACGATAGATTAAGTTTAAACTAGTCCTACTCGGTTTAAGCATAAAATTTCCGAAGTTTATATCTAAGAGGAGATACATACTTTACAGACCTTGACCAGTGAAGACGTGTGTTTTGCTTTATGTGAACCCCTCATAAACATGGCGGTATCAAAAGAGCATATCAGGCATATAATGTTTTACGAGTTCAGAAAAGGGAATAGTGCTACTGAAGCAACGCGAAACATTCAGGAAGTTTCTGGCAACGATATTCTGCATGTGAGGAAATGTCAAAGATGGTTTCAAAAGTTTAGGAATGGTGACTGCTGTTTGACAGATGCAGCACGCTCTGTCGGTCGACAATCTGAGGTGCGGGTAAACATTAGCACAGCTCTTCATTCCCGTGAACTCCAAGATCCGTTTTTGCACCGTTTAGTGACTGGTAATGAAAAGTGGATACTGTACCAGAATGTTAAGCGCCGTCGACAGTGGGTTTGTGCCGGAGAACCAGCGACACCACAGCCAAAACCAAATCTTCACCCTCGGAAGGTGTTGCTTAGTGTTTGGTGGGATAAAGGTGGTGTAATACACTTTGAAACCTTATTACACAACCAAACAATCATCGCTCAAGTCTACTGTCAACAACTGGATCGATTGAACACTGCACTAAAAGAAGAGACCTTCTTTGGTTAATCGGAAAGGAATCGTGTTCCACCACGACAATGCACGTCCTCATACCGCTCGGATCACTTCTGCAAAAATTGAGGAGGTTGGGTGGGAAAAACTTCCACATCCTCCATATTCTCCAGACCTTGCGCCTTCAGATTATCATCTCTTCAGGAGTCTGCAAAACTATCTTGACGAGAAACAGTATACTTCTTTAGATGACCAGCACACCAGTCTTTGTACGTTTTTTGCCTCAAAACCGCCTGAATTTTATAAACATGGCATTGAAAAGCTTGTAGGACGTTGGCAGAGTGTCATTGATTCCGATGGAAAATATATACTAGATTAAAAAGTTTCAGTTGAGTTTTTCTTTTGTCCTTCAAATTCCGATCTAAAAAACGACATTACTTATGGGATGACCTGATACCTGTGGGTGAGGAATAAAATGCAGGTGGATGCCACTCTCGCTTTTGGCTTTGAAGGTCATTTTCGAGGTCATACTGTGCAAAAAAATTATATTTTCAATTTTAATTTAAAAAAAAATATTCTGAGGCAATTGGTTTGACCAAATGTTTCATTTTGCCACAGTTAGTGATAAAGAAGTATGATGACACGCTTATTCCATCAGAATTACCAACTCAAGGTCAAATTCAAGTCAATCACAACCGAAATTGTGCTAAAAATTGTGATTTTTTATTTTAATTGGCGAAAAAAAACATTGAGCAAGTCTGCTTGTCAAAACAATTTATTTTAACATGATTAGTGCCTAATAAGTTTGATGGCATGAATTAAGTACTCACAGTAACAGAATTACCACAACTAAATCACAAAGCAGTAAATATAGCCCCATAACTATACAGTTTACACACTAGTAACATCTACAAGTTCACGTTTCTTGATGAACAGCACTGAAATGCTGCACTGACAGTCACAGTTGTGTGGATTGGAATCACTTAAGAACAGTTATTAGTTCCTTACAGCACATTCCAGCTTCTCTCAATTTCAGCCCGGAAGAGAGACATAGATCTACTGTCCAGCTGGGTTACAGCAACCGCTGTCGTCACAACCACAAGCTGTCGTACACTATCCTTTTCTTGAAGCAGTTGCATCTAGCTGTCTTGCACTTTTTCTTGCGACCACAAGCAACAAGCTCCAGGCAGGCTTCAGGGATTGGAGGAAGTCTTGTCCACACTGGTAGGAGGCTCCCATCTTCCAACTTCCAGGCTGAAATGTCCACCGGATCTTAAACATCTACGTGCTCTTTGTCAGCCTGGAGCCATATTTTGACCTGATAGTTTGCCCGCTTGGCGTGGAGCTCTAAGGCATCCTTTGTCGGTGGGAGCATTTCCAGAGTCGTCTTGGCCTTCCCAAAAAGTTGAACTCTGGCGTCATCAACTGTGTGTTGTTCCGGGTTGCCATACAAATGACACAAACTTCTCAAAATCTGCGATATCCCCATCTCAACCAATGGCGTGCAGCAGGATTGGGTGGTCACTGAACACCTTCCAACACTTCTTTTTTCCATGACTACTGAAGGACGAGACGGTGTCACACCCGGTCAAAGCGTGGAAGATGACCAGGTTGTCCCTGACTGGGGGCGACAAACTCTTGAATACATCGTGCACGGGGTAGCATTTTCGGTTCTTGGCCGTTCCGCACAGCATCCACACTTCAGCGACCTTGATGCAAACGAAGTGAATCAGCAGCACCATTACATCAGTATCTCTGCACACTACCAGTATTCGTTCACAGCCTGGGAGGCTGCATCACATGAGTGAAGGATGAGCCTGGTGTCCGCCTTCATGGTTGCTATGCAGTGAAACGTCATATCGCCTGGTTGACCGTACTTCAGTAGCTTCAGAGAAGCCACCCCCTGTCACCAGCTGACATCTTTCTGAAGATCTCTGCCCTTCTCAGTGATGACGTTAGACAGAAACACCTTGTTTGTATCCAGGGCCATGAAATTTTTCCACACTTCAGGCAGTGGAACTTGTGGGCCATCAGTGACTTTCCGAATCGGTTTCTTCTTGCTTGCACGCTTTGTCCTGGTAACTGCTTTGATCGATCCGTCCCTGCGTACCGATCAAAGATGACAATCAACTCTTGTTGTGTGTTCATTGAAATAACTCGTCACGGCCTTGAAGAACACTTCAGCATAGTTGTCGAATGTCCGACAGCCGCCAGGCTTGCCAAGAGCTTGGATGAGTGCATGGCCATCTATCATCACATAGGTCTTCAGATCAGAGGTTGGAACCTCTGAGCTTATCGTCTGCTGAGCCATCAGGATGTTCATCAGCTCAGATTTCGGTGTCGAATTCATCTCTCCTCCTGCCTTCGCCAGACTAAATGGGACTGGGGACAGTTAATGCTTCAAGACGTTGATCATCTCCACCATGCGACCTGCGGTCGCGGCATTCAGGAGCCGCTGTAGTAGCTTTCTGTCAGCTTTGATGGTCTTCTGCATGTTCTGCTTGGTGGAAACTGTAGCTTTGTACACATCAGCGAAGGTTTTCGACCGATGTTTCTTCATCAGTTCATGGAAGCCCCTTTACAAGTCCCTAGTCAGGCCTCATTTAGAATATGCCGTTCAGTTTGGTGCCCGTACTTGCGTGAGGATATTGATAGGTTAGAAAGGGTTCAGCGTCGTGCCACGAAACTTATTCCGTCATTGCGCAATAGGCCTTATGAAGATAGGATTAAAGAGTTAGACCTGTATTCACTCGAAACTAGAAGATTAAGGGGGGAGCTTATTGAAGTTTTCAAAATCGTTAATAACATCGATAACGTAAATTTTGATCAATTGTTCACTTTCGATAATAGTAATACTCGCAATAACGGATTTAAGTTGCGTGGCAGACGTTTCATTACTAATATCGCTAAAAACTTCTTTACGTTTAAAGTAATTGATAAATGGAATAATCTTCCCGCGTCAGTCGTTCATTCTACCAGCGTTAATATGTTTAAGAACCGTCTTGACAGACATTTTAAAAATGTTAACGGTGTTTAAAATTAAATAAGAAAGTTAACAGGAGCTCTGGTGGTGGTGCTCGAGGATGAGTCTGTTGACGATGAATGCCAGCTTGTGACATGCCAGCGTGTGATGCCAGCAATAAAAAAAAAAAAAAAAAAAAAAAAAAATTAGACCAACACGAACGCAGTTGTAGCTCGTAGCGTAAACTAACCGACTTTTTGTTTAACTTTACCTACTTTTTTTTTTCTTATCCTTTCTTTGCATGTCTGTAACTCTCTTTACTTGCATGTTTGTACTTTGCATGGTATGACAGTGAGTTAAGACTGTGTTTGCATGGTTTGTAAGCGTTCTTATTTTACTTCTTTTCATGTTTCACCCCCCTCCTATTTTCTCCGACTATTTTTCTGACTTGTCGGCAGTGGCCGGCGGATGATGATGGTGAGACTTTTTTCCTCTTTTTCTGAATGAATGTTAACCCACGAATGATAGGTGTTGCTCCTTACTTAACCCCTTATTCTCTTCTCTTCTCTTAACCCCCTACTCTTTCCTTTCTCTCGGGCTAGCCTTAGAGTGGATCTTAGGGTCTTTGTTAGCCTTAGCTTCTGTAGATCTGTAGATCTGTTCAATCAGTCTCTCCTTCATGAAGCCGATTACATGCTGCTTTCCTCGATCCTGAGCTGTCAGCAGGTTCTCCACAACATCTGTGGGTGCAGTGTCTTTGATTGCCAGTGAAACAAGTGGGATGTTAGTGGCGGCATCTGTATCTCCAGCTTCACTCACGTGAACTCTGAAGACGTCAAACTGCTCAACTGCTGAACTATCAGGTCATCCCATAAGTAATGTCGTTTTTTACGATAGATTAAGTTTAAAATAGTCCTACTCGGTTTAAGCATAAATTTTCCGAAGGTTATATCTAAGAGGAGATCTATCGTGTTTCGCTACATACTTTACAGACCTTGATCAGTGAAGACGTGTGTTTTGTTTTATGTGAACCCCTCATAAACATGGCGGTATCAGAAGAGCATATCAGGCATATAATGCTTTACGAGTTCAAAAAAAGAGAATAGTGCTACTGAAGCAGTGCGAAACATTCAGGACGTTTATGACAACGATATTCTGCATGTGAGGAAATGTCAAAGATGGTTTCAAAAGTTTAGGAATGGTGACTGCTGTTTGACAGATGCAGCACGCTCTGGACGCCCTGCTGAGTTTGATGATGACCTGCTGTTAGCCGCACTTGAAGAAGACTGTTCAACAACTGTCGAAGAATTGGCCCAGAAACTCAATTCATCCCCGTCCACCATCCATCGACATTTGCAACAACTCGGGAAAGTGCCTAAGTTAGGAAAATAGGTGCCACATGAATTGTCGGTCGACAATCTGAGGGTGCGGGTAAACATTAGCACAGCTCTTCATTTCCGTGAACTCCAAGATCCGTTTTTGCACCGTTTAGTGACGTGATGAAAAGTGGATACTGTACCAGAATGTTAAGCGCCGTCGACAGTGGGTTTGTGCCGGAAAAGCAGCGACACCACAGTCAAAACCAAATCTTCACCCTCGGAAGGTGTTGCTTAGTGTTTGGTGGGATAAAGGTGGTGTAATACACTTTGAAACCTTACCACACAACCAAACAATCATCGCTCAAGTCTGCTGTCAACAACTGGATCGATTGAACACTGCACTAAAAGAAAAGACCTTTGGTTAATCGGAAAGGAATCGTGTTCCACCACGACAACGCACGTCCTCATACCGCTCGGATCACTTCTGCAAAAATTGAGGAACTTGGGTGGGAAAAACTTCCACATCCTCCATATTCTCCAGACCTTGCGCCTTCAGATTATCATCTCTTCAGGAGTCTGCAAAACTATCTTGACGAGAAACAATATACTTCTTTAGATGACCTGCACACCAGTCTTTGTACGTTTTTTGCCTCAAAACCGCCTGAATTTTATAAACATGGCATTGAAGAGCTTGTAGGACGTTGGCAGTGTGTCATTGATTCCGATGGAAAATATATACTAGATTAAAAAGTTTCAGTTGAGTTTTTCTTTTGTCCTTCAAATTCCGATCTAAAAAACGACATTACTTATGGGATGACCTGATAGCTTCATGACATCATGAGCGTCAGGCCTAGTGCGAGAAGGCAGACTGTCAACCCGAGTGAAGGTGGCTTCCCTATCATCTTGAAAATTGAAGAGGCATCTTGTGTCTTGAGAGGTGCGTGACCGCTCTGACCATGTGATGCAGAACCTGTCTCTTGCTTGGTCATTCTTTGTGATGCCGATGATACCGTTGTGCATCTTGCATGTACGATTTATCCATTCGGTTGTCTGATCAGCTGGAACTTGGTTGAAGCGCTTCGCCGTCCTCTTGACAACAAAGTTCCCATTACAGAACTCTGCATGAACTTCTGGTGCTGACTTCTCAAGACCTCTCATATCAGCCAAGTAGACCGGCCTCCAACGTGCATAGTTTGTGTGGTCATAGATAGTTAGCCAAGGCAGCACTGCAGCAAAGGCTTCTATGTGGAGACTCCACATGCCATCTCTCTGAGCTCTGATGAAGGCCAGTAGGATCTCTATCATTTCCATGTAGGATGACCACAGCATGAAGTTGGGATTTTCAGAGTGCTGGTCATTGAATTCCTCCATGAGACTGGAATTTCTCATCTGCCAAAACGTCTGAGAAGTTGTCAACAGCATCGCGCATCTCATCTAGGTCAGCCCTGTCTTTGAAAATCGAAGCAACATTGAGGGCAAGCTGTTTGACGTTCTCATCTCCGTTGCCAGTTGCAGCCAGCCATGACTCAAACATCTGCCACTTGATGCGCCACAGTGCCTCATATGTCAGCTGGTGACCCCTCACAGTTCGGTAGTAGGCCTTGCCGTCCAGCATTGTCTCAGTGGTGTTAGCCGCGTACACACCTGCCTCTGTCCATAAGTCATCAAGTCCCACACTTTCCATGTGTTGACAAATGGCTTTCAGAAAATTGAAGCAGATATGGAGGCCTCCCATGAGCAAGACCACGTTGGCAAATTTCGAGTTTGCCCAGACTATTTCCTTACCCCTGCTGTACAGAGGCTGATCAGCAGTGATGATGGTGTACTTTTGGCTGACATACTCAGAAATGGCCATGAAGCGATTGATGAAGGTGGTCATGGTGTCATTGTCATCTGCTGGTGCCTGCAGGATTGGCAACATCCTGGCGGTCGTTACTGGTGGGTTCGCGGTGCTGACAGGTTGAGTGAATGCTCCCCAGCTTGGAACGGACATCGCTTCATCATGGATGCGTGACACCACCCAGGCCAAGTCCTTGGCACGTGCCCAGTCCCTCTCAGGTTCATGTGACAAGTCGTCTATGTCAGTGTCGTAGCCAGGAGGAGATGGCCTCTTGCCAGATGGGAGGGTAGCCTTGTCCAGCCTTTGGAACTCCTGTAGGCCATCAGGTTTGATAGATTTCGATCTCTTGTGCTTGCTACCCTTTTGGCCATGACTGCTGTGGAGGGGGGCCTTTCTGCCATACCTTCAGTTGAGTGCTATGGAAGGTGTTCTTCCTGTCTAAGGTTGACTCCAAGACATCTATGTTGTCACAAGAGCAGTGAATCATTCTCTCTTTGACGATGGTGTCAGCGATGTAGACACATCCATTCTCAGCATACCTCTCAGGATGTTCTGAGCGATGGTGGTGTCTATCCTTCTTACAGTGTCGATACCAATAGTGTGATTTGCCGCGTGGAACAGATCTAGGAGTGCTTCTGAGCGGGTGGCTTGGTGCAGAGTAAGACCCAAGCCCACATGCTTTGGTGTCAACTTCCGTCGGTTGGAGACTGCGTAGGCTATGTCCTAGGCAATGCTTCACTTTCTAGTCCTCTTCACTTCCCTCATCCACAGCATCCATTCCCCCAAAGAGCAATCGTAGAAACAGGTACAGACTGTTGGGTATGACGCGATCATCATGTTCCTGATCAAGACCTTGCCATGTCTCGGAGTGTCCAGGAATTTCAAGATCATCTTGTCGAACCTTCAGAGCCACGTGTACCATATCTTGGAATATGCTGCTAGTGGCACACATGCAGACATCAGCATCTTCATCTTCAGTAGACTGACTCAGAGGTGACAGGACCTTGTTCACAAGACTTAGCCAGTGCTTTGGAGATGATGATGAAATCTGAGCTCTCTCCAGGGTAAATCAGCAGCGGGCCCCTTGACAATGGGCGTACATAGCTGGCGTTTGATCCAAGCAGCATTTGAACATCTTCGTAGAACGTTGTTCTGGAGTATTTCACGGTGATGCCGGTGTCATTACACATACTCTCGTATCTGTCTCAGACGTCTTCCATGTCGTTTCCATGTCGTATACGTGACCACGAGACAGGCCTACTGTCAAGTCTTTGCACAGCTTCGCCATGCACTCATTTTCAGGTCCTTGCTGCTCCTCTGACACCGCTTGTTTTCTAGTAAGTCTCTCAAATGTTACCAAACATGCCAGATGGTAGCAGCCTTCAACTGCAATCACATCATTCACCGCTGACAACGGTATGCTCATGACAGGGTCGTGTTTGGCACGCTGGATCAAGTCATCTGACTTCTCCATTGTCTCCACCCTGTGCAGTTTCTTTGTGGTCTTCTTTTGGCAAAATATACAGAGGGTCCAGTCAATCACTGGTGTTGAACGTCTACGCTTTGGGGGAAAAGCATGAGAGCCTGCACTTTTTGTGGTCGCCGATGCACCCATGGTCTGCTGCTGACTTCGCAGCCTTTTGAGTTTGCCTTCAGAGGTGAATAAAGAGTAGCATGATTTATGCCACTTGAGTTCCAATGCATTGAAATCATCCTTGGAATGACTTTCCAGTCTTTGTAAAACATCAAGATAGTAGGTATCTCCCAGGTTCTTTCTCTCATCGCCCACAGTCATAGTTCTTGCTTTTCTTCTGCTGATGCTGTGCTCTGCTCACCGGCGCTGCTTTGGCAGAAGAAGCAACAATCCTCACTGACATCATGACGTTTCCTCTTGCGCTTGATGACAGCTACAGGGTCCATTGCTAATGAGCTCCCTATCTGCAAAGAAGTGGGAGTGGCAGTATGTAGTAGCCACAGGTATATTGAAACAATTCGAAACATATCTATCCTTTAGCAGTATTATTATTATTATTTTACCAGCTGGCACTGTCTGCACTCTTTTAATTGCATATACCAAACCAATGTCTGGCCAGCCAGTGCATTGAAAATATTCGACATGTGAAAGTATGCTATTACTTGTACTATGATATTAGTAGGCACATGCGCACCTCACCCAGCATGCTAAATGTAGTTTTAATGGAAATAAAGACATCCAGAGTCAGTTAATTCAATTATTATCCATAAAATCACAAAAATATGCTTTATGTGCTAATGATACACCTTTAAACACCTTTAAACACGTTGTTACATAGAGCCACCACTGAAATGCAAAAATTCGGAATCTTTCAGAATTTTACTTTTGTAACTTTGTATGGGACCTTCAAACCCAAAATTGAGAGTGCCATCCACCCACATCTTGTTTGGCATCCTCAATACTACTTATCTAAGGTGGGTGCCTGATATTAACAAAAAACGCCGTTAAGTTTTTTCTAGAGGACTTTTCAATTTTTTGGCCGGCCCACTATTACACATTGCATAATTTAAGAATTGTTTTATAAATGAGCTTACTTGAAATAATCAACATGCGAAAATATTCTAATTAGCTACAATTGAACAATGTAGCAATCAGAAAAATTTCAATTATTTTAAAATAAACATCTCAGAACAAAAACCCCAAAACCCACTGAAAATTCCAGTGGGTTTTGGGTTTTGTTTTTGGGTGCCAACCCTGAGATCAGTAACCTTCATCTTCCGTTTCCTGTATCTTAGACGTAAAAGTCCTTTGTATATCTTCCGTTATTGATAGGACTAGACTCTTCCATAATTTTAGCATTATTTTTGCCTTTCTAAAGTTTTTAAATCCGTCCTTTTTGAAAGATTCTTAAATACCTCTCTTCTCGCAATCTTCTTTCGGATCGTAAGTATGGGTTCCTCAAGGGACCCTCTACTGGCGATCTTGCGTATCTCTCTGACCCTTGGTCGTCCTCTTTTTAGGATTTCTGTGAAGCCTTTGCTATTACGCTAGACATATCAAAGCTTTTGATAGAGAGTTTGGCAAAAATTCTTATTTTCCGACCTACCGTCCTTCATTTTTATTTTTTAACAGTACAGTCAGTATATATGCCTTCATCCCTAATTTTCTTTCTGGCCCATTTGTAGCTCAGGTTGTAGATGGCCACTGTTCTCCTAAAGCAGAGGTGGCGAACCTCTTTACAGTCGCGTACAAAAAAAAAACATGTAAACCATAAAAAATAATTCGCGTGCCCACCAAAGTTTATATACAGGGTATCTCAGAAGTCGCGCACCATAGGCTTTATTCAGATTTAAGACGTTTACGAGTCGAAATGGTTTATAAGTGATGTTTAATTACGATATATGTTCGATACTGTTCGAATAATGAAATTAATAGTATGTACAGTTAATCAGAAAGCTATCTTAAAATAATTAAATTGAATGAAGCTACATTAGCCAATGGTGTCTCAGAAGTCGCGCACCATTGGCTAATGTAGCTTCATTCAATTTAATTATTTTAAGATAGCTTTTTGATTAACTGTGCAACTATTAATTTTATTATTCGAACATTATCGAACGTATATTGTAATTCAACATCACTTATAAACCATTTCGACTCTTAAACCTCGTAAATCTGAATAAAGCCTATGGTGCGCGACTTCTGAGACACCATGTATATTACACCAAATTATAAACATTAATTCTATTATTTTATACTCATTATTGCAACGTTATTGCATTTTGCTTAGGCGTGCCAGGCAAATTTGATCGCGTGGCATAGGTTCGCCACCAATGTCCTAAAGCTATTAATAATGGTGTTCCTTAGGGCTCTGTCCTGTCACCCACTCTTTCCCTTTTATTTATCATTGATACTTTAAGTCGTACTTCCTGTCCTATCCACTCTTATGACGATGATTCCACCCCTCACCTCACCCGCTTCACAAAGCGTCCTTCTCAACAGGCTCTTCATGCTTCGCGTGAGACGGCTATGGCGCGCCTAACCTCCGATCTTTCTGTTATCACTGAGTGGGGAAGAGAGAACCTCGTGGCTTTCAGCGCCTCAACAATCCACTTCCTTCATCTATCTAATCGTCACAATCTTTCATACGACCATCCCCTTATTTTCAACAAGACACAACGCAGTCCTTCCTCTTCTCTTAACATTCTCGGTGTTTCCTTTTCTCCTCATGATCTTTCCTGGAAAGATCACATACTGTACACTTTCTTTCTAAAACAGCTTCTAAGAGATTAGGTGTGCTGTACCGATTTCGTAGTTTCTTCACTCCCAACTCAGTTGTTGTCTCTTTACAGGGGTCTTGTTCGCCTATGTATGGAGTACGCTTCTCATGTGTTGGGTGGTTCAACCCACACAGCTCTACTGACTCTCTCGAATCCCTCTCTCTTCGCCGCAATGCTGCCTCACTCTCTTTGCTATCGCTATTATAACGGACACTGCTCTTCTGAATTCTCTAACCACGGTGCCTCCTTTAAGGAGAGCTAGTAGTACCAAACTTTCAACACATTTTCATCCATTTTTTTGTCCAACTCTCTAACGCAAAGGTTAATCGATATTCTCAATCTTTCCTCTTCTCAACCAGTCAACTATGGAACAATCTTCCTCAATCCATTTTTCTCCCCCGCCAGTGACCTCCAATTTTTCAAATGCAGTGTGTCCAGGCATATCAAAACCTCTGGAATTTGATTTCAGTTCTCCTTTTTCTGTTGGGTGGTGGGGGGCATTTTTGTGGGTGCTCGCCCTTGGCCCCACTTTCCTGCATACAGAAAAGGAAGCCCCGTGCCATAACTATTGGACTGCTCTACATAAACTGATGCAACTTCACCCACGTATAGATAGATCATCACGCGACTCGAGTCCCTGTATCAAAGGTCAAGGTCACAAAGATGAAAGGTCAAATGGAGGTCCACTCGGCATAAATTGGTGAAATTTCACACATATATAGATCATTACGAGACAATATGTTTTGAGCAAGACTTAGGTCTCTGCGTCAAAGGTCAAGATCACAAATATTCCACTCAATATAATTTGTTGAAACCATACAAATATGATTTATTACGAGACTGGTTCCCGCAGCCATCCAACATAAAATGATGAAGCTTCCCATACATACATACATACATACGGTTTATCACAAGACGATGTGTCGCGAACAAGATTCAGGTTCTTGCACCAAAGGTCAAGGTCACAATACTAGAAGAAGGTGCATTGATGTCGTTCCGACATAATTCTTGTTCTAACTGTTATAGTGTTCCTTGAATTCTGTATTCGACGACATTATTACTGTGGGTTGTTACTTGAATTTTTTGTACTGGTTTGGACCCTTTATTCCCGAGCTTCTTATTGTTGCCATATCTTATGAGTTGGATGTTGGAATTTTTCTTCGTTGAACTCCAAATTGTTGTCTTCCGCCCATCTGAATACTGTTTCAATGTCATGTTGTAGTTTTTCTGTCACCTTCGTTTACTATTTCCTCGCACATCTTTGTGTCGTACGCGAAGCACGTACGGTACTGTCTTTAATATCGGCATCCGCGTCTCCAATAATAATTATTAGTATATATACTTCCACACAATAAAAAAAATGGTTGGTAGATAAATGGGTACCCTCGGTAGCCTAATGGTTAAGACACTGGGCTGCTGGTGGGGGGCGTGGTTCGGATTCCACGTTAAACTGTAGGTCTACGGTGGAATGACAAACTTGACCTTCGTCAGAATGAACAATTCGGGCGGAAAGCAAAACCAAGGTTAACCAAGGTTGTAAGGATTATACTATATATATACTGTCCGGTGCAAATAGTTGGGTTTCAACTTTCGAGTCTTTTATAGTGACGCATTTGTTTCAGCATCATTTTAGTCGCGCGAGGGTGCTTTTCCCCGAGAACATTCGTTCTCATTCAACAACGGGATTGACATACGTGTTTCGAGGTTTATCGTCCGCAATTTGGTTTTAGCATTTTGTGCGTGGTCTTCCCTTCGAATGACGTCTCTTTACGCGATTTTTTTCTTCTCTTCATTTTAGTGATTTTTTTTTTAATTGTCTTTATTCAAATTGTTGTTTTAACTCATTTCATATTTTCTTTCTTTTTTTTTTTGGTCAGAGTTTGTATTTGATGAAGGTAATAGAGTGGCTATTCGCCGTGTTTGCGAAGCTTTCATTTATTCATTCTTTATTCATTCATTCACTTTCTTCAATAAATCATCGACGAACTTTAAAAGATAATGTAGGAAGTATGGCCAAGATGATGTTATCCGAGTGTTTCGCTGCTCATTCTTAATATTTTATAATAGAAACTACTTTTACGGATTGACATAGAAATTGATACACAAAAACCAGATAGGATTTCAATGATGCAAACAAAATTATCTTAACATTTACAGTTAAATCGATTAAATTTCCTCACGCATCTTATACCTATTTTATTAACTTTATTTTCTTCATTTAATTTGCCAACCACTGTACCACTATAATGAAAACATAAAATGTAACGACATATATATATATATATATATGGGATGAATTTCACAATTAAACGCGTGAAATGAATTAATGCTGCAAACCCACGAGGAAAAAGAAAACGATTCGAAGGCCTTTCGTGTATTCCCTGACGAGGTGTAGCTCTGAATACACGAAAGGCCTTGGAATAGTTTTTCTTTTTCCTTATGGGTTTGCAGCATATATATATATATATATACATACACACTATATATACACTATATACACATTATATTACCAAAAGTATTCGGACACCCCGCCACAATTACGTATTGTGGACTAGTGCATGCGCAGTGGCTTGGAAAGTCCTCAGTATAAAGCCTGTATGTCTGCCTGGGCAGTAGCAGTGGATTAGACGCCTTACGGAGGAGTGTTCTTACCTCACGCACGTCGTCTTCGGCAAACATCACGGCGGAGGTGCAACAAACCATGGAAACATCTGTCAGCACGTCAACTGTTCGTAGGGAGCTGCATAGACTTGGGTTTCATGACAGGGCAGCTACGCACAAGCCCAATATCACCGCCACAAATGCAGAAATGCAGAACGCCGATTGGAGTGGTGTCGTGCTCGACGTTCATGGACTCTAGAGCAGTGGCAGAGAGTGGTATGGAGTGATGAATCGCGCTACACATTGTTTCGTTCTGATGGACGTGTGTGGGTGTGGCGATTGCCTGGAGAACGCTTCTTACGGGACTGTATCGTCCCGACTGTAAAGTTTGGTGGAGGTTCTGTGATGGTATGGGGCTGTTTCAGCTGGATGGAACTTGGTCCGTTAGTTGTTGTGCCGGAAACCATGAAGTCTAAGACGTATCTGGACATTTTGGATAATTCTGCGCTCCCTACGCTCTGGCAGTACTATGGTAATGGGCCCTGCCAGTATCAGCACGACAATGCTCCATGTCATACCGCAAAGTGTATACAGGACTGGTTTATGGATAACAATGTCGAGAAGTTGGACTGGCCGGCTCAGAGTGCGGACCGTAACCCCATTGAACACCTTTGGGAAGAATTGGAGCGCCGCATCAGACTTCGGCCAAATCGGCCTTCTTCCAAACCATCTCTGGGAGAGGCTTTGCAAGAGGAATGGAGGGGTATTCCGATAGACACCTACCAGAAGTTGGTTGAAAGTATGTCAAGGAGGGTTGAGGCTGTCATTCAGGCGAGAGGCGGCCCTACTATGTATTAGGTTTTTGCATTAAAGATCCTTTTTGCAACTACCTATGCGTGTCCGAATACTTTTGGTAAAATAAATATATATATATATATATATATATATATATATATATATATATATATATATATATATATATATATATATATATATCGGGTGGCCCCCCCCATAAAAACGCCTTGAGATTTGAACATCAATAATTTCAAAAATATGCAGTTTACACTTCCAAAATTTATATAACTTTTACCTCAATCTATTGATAAGTCATCATAAAAATTTCAGACCTCTACATAAAATACTTTTTCCACAGCTGAGGGAACAGTGAGGTATGGTGAAAAAAAGAAATATCATAAACTGAAAAATTTTTATTATTCACATCTTATCAACAAATGTGATCAGTATGTCCGCCGTCCTGCTTACATATTAATCTTAACCTTTTCTTCCACGACATGATACATTTTCTGATTTCTGCTAATGTTATTTTGTCCCAACATTCGAGTATTTTTTTCTTTAATTGCATTTCTGTAAACTTTTCTGTTTGACCTTAATAAATCTTCTCTGATGGAGTGTTCCATATGCAATAATCCATGGGATTGCAATCAGGTGATTGCGGGGGCCAGTCGTTTTTTCCAATGGAGTTAACTACATTCTGTTGTAGATAATCCTGTATGAACTTGCTAGTATGAGTTCTAGCACCATATTGTTAGAGTATGAAATCGTTTCCATAATACAGACGCTGACAATCAGGCAAAAGATTCTCCTCTAAGAGATTTACATAGGTTTCTGAATTAATTTTTTTATTTTCTGAAATGAAATGAATTTTCGTCTTTCCATTCCACGATACACCTGCTAATGCCATGATTTTTTTTGGAAAACCGACTTGTCTGGTGGTAAAGTCTCGATGGAGGAATGTCTTTCTTACGCCGACCATAAACATCATCATTCCGGGAGTTTCGAGCAATCTCGATGGTGAAATCTTTTTCATCTGTAACAACTATTTTTTTAACATCATTGGACGAAAATTTATCAAGCAATTTTCTACAACGAATTTTTCTTTTAGCTCTTACATTGCTGTCACGTCTTGAAACACGGATCCTTTTAAATGCTTTAAGTCCTACCGTTCTCTGCATTCTTTGTATGGAACTTCGACTGATACCTAAATTTCCTGCAGTTTTCCTCAGAGAGCAGTGTGATCCAGGTCGATCCTCTTGAGATAGGCTCATCATTTCGATCATTGCTATATTGTCATGAGTGTAAACTGTTTTAGGCCGACCACTTCCACGCTTCCGTGCCGTCGAACCGGTTGCTTTAATTTTTTTAATTATTCTATTCACAGACGTAACATTACAATTTATTCCTGGAAAGTCCCTCAAAATTCTTGCCTCAGTCCATCTTTTTTCCAAGGAACACTTTTCAGTCACCGCTTTTTCACCGTTAGTTAGAACCATAATTTGAAGGGTAAGTTTAAAAACAGTATTTAAGATAGGCGTAGCCTATATCATCTGACGTTTTTCAGAGACTAACAGATTATCCATAGGCTAAGGAAACTACTACAAGTCTTAGAATAGTTGCCAGGTACAGCTATACACATTTAAGATTTATGATATTCGTTTTTTTCACCATACCTCATTTTTCCCTCAGCTGTGGAAAAAGTATTTTATGTAGAGGTCTGAAATTTTTATGATGGCTTATCAATAGATTGAGGTAAAAGTTATGTAAATTTTGGAAGTGTGAACTGCATATTTTTTAAGTTATTGATGTTCAAATTTCAAGGCGTATTTTTTTGGGCCAACCGATATATATATTATATATATATATATATATATATATATACACAAACTCAGAATGGTTCCCTGAGAACATTATATGTTAAACACAGACCGTGCATGGCACAAGGAACTCTTCTGGGAAAATTAAATCCACTATAGTCCGAATAAGTAATGGTAAATGACAAATACCATAGTTTTTTTCCTTTTTCATGATTTTAGCCCGACGTGGGCAACGGGTCTCTCGCAAAGAGATCCCATAATATAGCTTCCCTCACCAGCTATCTGCAAAGCAGACAGGATCCAGCTTTGGGACGTGGATCTAGGGTTTAAACCCTAGATCCACGTCCCAAAGCTGGATCCTGTCTGCTTTGCAGATAGCTGGTGAGGGAAGCTATATTTATGGGATCTCTTTGCGAGAGACCCGTTGCCCACGTCGGGCTAAAATCATGAAAAAGGAAAAAACTATGGTATTTGTCATTTACCATTACTTATTCGGACTATAGTGGATTTAATTTTCCCAGAAGAGTTCCTTGTGCCATGCACGGTCTGTGTTTAACATATATATATATATATATATATAATATAATATTTTGGTACTTGTGGGTTATCTGTCGCCACTTTTTAATATTTTTTTTATTTATTTATTTATTTTTATATATTAAGAGAAGAGGATTCTTTATACTGTACGGCATTGACGATTGGTTAGGTTAAGTCGTGCTAGTTTGGTTAAATAAAAACTTTTTAATATTTTTTTTATTTAGTTTTTTTATATATTAAGAGAAGAGGATTCTTTATACTGTACGGCATTGACGATTGGTTAGGTTAAGTCGTGCTAGTTTGGTTAAATAAAACGGTATTTAACCAAACTAGCACGACTTAACCTAACCAATCGTCAATGCCGTACAGTATAAAGAATCCTCTTCTCTTAATATATAAAAATAAATAAATAAAAAAAATATTAAAAAGTGGCGACAGATAACCCACAAGTACCTTTTTTTTTTTAACTGCAAACAACACAGTATAATCAATGTAAAGAACGACGCTTGTGTAGAAGAGCGTCCGCACAAGATGAGGAGGGAAAACGAGCAAATGAAAAATGAGGCACCTCCCAGGAATCGAACCCTGGATCATCCAATTGTCAGTCGGATATTCTAACCACTGCACCAAGGTCCCCAATCAGTCAGAACTCGTAATTCTTCTACATACGAGCGGAATCGAATGCCCTGAGGGGGGCACCTTCTCATGCCATACAATATATACATTTTAACTGCAAACAAAACACAGTATAATCAATGTAAAGAACGACGCTTGCGTAGAAGAGCGTCCGCACAAGATGAGGAGGGAGAACGAGCAAATGAAAAATGAGGTACCTCCCAGGAATCGAACCCGGGATCATCCAATTGCCGGTCGGATATGCTAACCATATATACATACTCTGTAGTAGCATTCCGAATTTTGTGTTTGTTCCTTATCAGTTTGAGTGAATTTTCTGTAACTCGATGAAAGAGATTAACATTCTTACGAGACTTTTTTTTATGGAGAGAAATGGAGACTTTTTCCCGTGATGCTACGAAGAACTCGTTCAGATACAACTCACGAAGGTCTCGTCTTCTTTGCCCCGCTCAGACAAAATATTATTCAACCCTTGGCAGAGATAACTCGGTAATTGTTAGGCGAGTAGAGAGCTCATTGTGTTGATGTGTCGCATTATACGAAGGACATCAAACATCAACAGACCCGCTGGTCCCTACGAGTACGAGGCTGTCTCTTTAAGGAAGAAGGTTAAAAGATGGAAGAAAATTTAAAAACGAGTAACGTAAGTTGGCCCGTGTATGTAATTGGGTCGTTATCTTCGCGTTTGGCCGTTGTTGGATCGATGGTTGGTTGGTTGGTTGAGGAAACGAGTTTGAGAAGGCGCAAAAGTGAAAACGGAGCCGAGATTTTATCCGATTAGAAAACGGCTAAAGAAGAACGCTGAATGAAAATGAAATTGGAGCGAAATGGAAAGAACACGGGTAATGCGGATTTTGGGCCATGAACTCCTCATCCTTCCTTATCAGTATAGATCTATGGGTTCCCCCCCCCCTCCCCACTCACTTCCCCATCCTCAAAACAGTTGGAACCAATATGTATATATATTTATTTCGCTATTTATGTCAGCCGTTTACTCTCTTTTTAAGGATGTATTTGATTTAAAGACATTTTTCTGGTAATTAAAAGAAATATTTGAGTAAAGTTTTATTATTTTATTCGAACTTTCTTTAATAATCGAAGACGATTATTGTGAAGCAAAAAAATAATAAAAAAGAATCCGTTTCTCTTATTTATAGTTGCGTTTTTGCTCGAATAATCGGTTAATATCCTTTTTTTTTATATTTTTTAATTATCTAAGCGCATTCATCAATCAGCCTTTAACTCTCGAATCTGTTTTGCGGCATTCGTTACATCAGGGGTGGACTCTCTTCTTTATTGCTTTTGTTTCTTCCTATTTGTCTTTAAACTTTTCCCTTTCTTACCATTTGTGTCCTTTACTTCCCACGCTTCATTTCGTTATTATTCTCTCTCGTCTCTATCTCGAATCCTGAGAGGAGAAATGCGTTCGACGTTGACCAACTTTTCTAACTCGACTTTCTTCTTCCTTACACAGACACCCTCAATCCTTTGCGTAACAGGCTATCTTACACACACACACACACACACACACACACATATATATATATATATATATATGCACTAAAATCACAAAATAACACGTGACCTTATTAATAAGCAAACAACCACAAGGAAAAGGAAACACAAAGTCCGAGCGCTTTCGTGATATATTCACATTATCAAGGAGGAGCAGAAAATTTTCTGTTCCTCCTTGATAATGTGAATATATCACGAAAGCGCTCGGACTTTGTGTTTCCTTTTCCTTGTGGTTGTTTGCTTATATATATATATATATATATATATATATATGTATATTGTATATATATATATATCGTAAACATGCTTGAAATGAGAAATGGGATAATTTTATATTTTGGTTTGAAGTTTTTAATCCGTTTTCAAGTTTTGAACGATTGGAAATCGGATGATGACGTCGATTTCGTGCTCGTTCTAATGTCACTGATCGCGTATATACGAGGGCCACTCGATATATTTTGCTCTACATTTTTTTTTTCCAAGTTTCCTCGTAAGTTCCAGAAATTTTGTACACGAGTAGTTACATACCTTTTTTACGAGTTTTTATTTTTTCACATAGTCTCCATCCTTTTCTACTGCTTTCCTCCGCCTCAAAACAAGGGCCTTTATTCCTTGTTGGTAGAAGTTCGCTGGGTTTTGCTGGAGCCACCTCTTAACCTCCACAACAACCTCATCGTCACTCTGAAACTTTCTTCCACGAATATCATCCTTCATTGGCCCAAACAAATGGAAGTCTGAAGGTGCCAAATCCGGGCTGTATGGAGGGTGGGGTAACGCAGTCAAGCGCATTTTTGTGATGGCCTCTCTTGTTCGCAAACTGTTGTGTAGTCTTGCGTTATCGTGCAAAAGGACGTCTTCCAGTTTTCTCTCCGGTCGAACTCACTTTATACGTCTCTGGAATCTCTGTTGGGTAGCAATATACGCCTCTGAGTTGATTGATTGTCCTTTCTTCATAATGTCCACCAGAATCACCCCTTTCATGTCCCAGAAGATGGTGGCTATAACCTTTCCTGCAGAGGGAGCCATTTTGAACTTTTTCTTACGTGGGGAGTCTGCGTGATGCCACTCCATGGATTGATGTTTTGTTTCAGGTTCAAAGTGGTGTACCCGAGTCTCATCCCGTCACAATTCGTGAAAGGAAGTCATCTCCGTCTGTCTCGTATCGAACCAACGACTCGGAAGCAATTTCTTTTCTTTGGGCTTTATGATCTTCAGTCAGTTCGCGAGGAACAAACCATGAACACACTTTTGAGTATCCCAGTTGTTGAATTATCGTATTCACACTTCCTTCACTAATTCCTAGAGCCAGTGATAGCTCCTTGTATGTGACGCGCCAAATTGATTGAATGATGCTGTTAGCATGTTACACAGTGTGAGATGTGACAGCCGATGCCGGGCGACCGCTGCGTGGCTCATCATCGAGGCTGACTCTCCCTCTCTCCGATAATCTTACACGTTTAGACGAGCGTCCGTGTTTCGATCAACAACAGTATCTCCGTAAACATTTTGTAGACGTTTGTGAATATTCACAACTGTTTCCTCCTCTGCGGTTAAGAACTCGATAACAGCTCTCTTTACGAGGCACATTACTGTCAGACGCCATTTTCGAAGCTGCGTTAACCATCGGTTTTATGCAAGGGCGTTTAAAAGCGGTTTTATACAATGAGGGGAGGTTCAAACTGGAAAAATCTTATGTGAAACGCAGAAAGTTCAGACTTACGGCCCAAAAGACATTTCATCCCCATGGCCTATTATTTAGCTAAGAAAAAAGGGTGGGGCAAAATATATTGAATGCCCCTAGTGTATATATATATATATATATAATATATATATATATATATATATATATATATATATATATATATATATAAAGGGTGATCCAAAGAAATGGGACCCAAAAGAAACCCCTGTAACTCTTAAAGTATAAGTCCTTTTATAAAATCATACGCATCATTCGAAAGAGGATAGTTACAAGTTTGTACAGGATTGTATAGGTTTTGACAATACAAGACAAGATAAGATACAAACAAAATAAAAGTGTTAGTTAAAACTAACCCTTCAAGATGACTGCATGGACTGTGGAACAGCTGCGTTTCATAACTGAGCAATATTATGAGCATGGAAGAAGTGTAGTTTCAGCTCAAAGATCTTTCAAGACAAATTTTCAGATGTCAAAATCACCTTCTAAGAAAGTAATCCGTCGGTGTGTCAGAAATTTTTCCCTAACTGGCAGCATTGGAAAAAGAAAACCAACTGGAAGAGTGCGCACAGCAAGGATAGACGAGATCATTAACAGAACTCATGAAATTGTACAGGATAATCCTAACATAAGCATCAGACGTGCTTCTCAGCTGTTAGGAGTTGGATATGGAACAACACACCGTATATTCAAGCAAAATTTAATGCTCTTTCCATATAAAATTCAAACAGTGCAACAACTAAACGATGGAGATTTCGCACGAAGACGACAATTCTGTCAATGGATCCAACAGAAGGTAAATGACACCACCAATTTTCTAGCAACTTTGATTATGTCAGACGAAGCCCATTTTCACTTGAATGGAACTGTAAACAAACAAAATTGTCGTTTCTGGGCAACAGAAAATCCATTGAATATTACCGAAGTCCCGTTGCATAGTCAGCGTGTAACTGTTTGGTGTGGTCTTACTGCATCTCAGATCATAGGGCCGTACTTTTTCGAGGATTCCACTGGAAACACGGTCACTGTAAATGGTGATCGCTACGAAAAATTGTTGACCGATTTCCTTATTCCTAAATTAAGAGATCTTTGTCTAGAAAACCACTGGTTCCAACAAGACGGAGCTACCTGCCATACCACGAGGAACTGCATGGCAGTTTTGCGTCAAACGTTTCCAGGCGAGTTAATCTCAAGATTTGGAGACGTTGAATGGCCCGCAAGGTCTCCGGATTTTTCTCCCTTAGATTATTATCTCTGGGGATATTTAAAGAGTAGGGTCTACAGAAATAACCCAACGACCTTGCAAGAATTGAAGGCCGCCATCACAAATGAGATACAGGCCATACCACCGCACACTCTTGCAAAAGTGATGCAGAACTTACAAGCGAGAACACTGGAATGCTTGGCAACTAATGGAGCACATTTGAAAGGAGTCATTTTTAAAAAATAAATATTTCATAATAAACTTGTAACTCTACTCTTTCGAATGATATATAGTTTTTATGAAAGGAATTAAATATTAAGAATATTTGGCTTTTTTTTATGGGTCCCATTTATCTGGATCACCCAGTATATATATAGGGTGTCCGAGAATTATCTGTACAATTTTTGGCTGTTATTAAAAGTCAACCATGAAGTGTAGAAATTCCAGTGTTGTCCCATTTTACAGAGAATCTCATTAAGTTTTTTCTGATACCACGTTTTGACAAGTTTTTTAGAAATGTACGCGGGTGACAGACATTGATGATTTAAAAGCAAGAATCACAGCTGCTATTGAGAGAATTGATGTGGATATGCTGCAGCGTACATGGCAACATTTGGAGTATCGATTGGATGTTTTGCGAATCACTAATGTTGCACATATCGAATGTTTGTAACAACGTTACTTTAATAAAAGAAACTTTTGAAAATACAGATTCTAAATAATCTTGTTTAAGAATTTTACGTGTGTTATCAAGAATTTTATTAAAAGATGAAATTGTACAGATAATGTTCGGACACACTGGAATTTCTAAAAAACTTGTCAAAACTTGGTATCAGAAAAAACTTAATGAGATTCTTTGTAAAATGGGACAACACTGGAATTTCTACACTTCATGGTTGACTTTTAATAACAGCCAAAAATTGTACAGATAATTCTCGGACACCCTGTATATATATATATATATAATATATATATATATATATATATATATATATATATATATATATAAGAAATTAGACAGCTGGAGGGGATCCAAAGAAGCTTCACAGCCAAGATCAATGGGTGCAAAGAACTAAATTACTGGGAAAGGTTACGAGAACTAGACCTATATTCACTGGAAAGGAGAAGAGAGAGATACACCATTATTTACACTTGGAAAATAATGGAGAAACTAGTCCCTAATCTTACTCTGAATCCCATAACTCCCCAAACAACGGTGGAAAGTAGAAGCGGTAGACTGTGTCGTATTCCCAAATTGAAGGCGAGACAGGGAACAACCTTAACCCTGAAAGAAAATAGTTTTGTAGTGAGAGGACCAAAACTGTTTAATCAGTTGCCCAAAGACCTAAGAAACATGAAGGGAGTTGCAGTGGAAATCTTGAAAAGAAGACTAGATGCCTGGCTCAGAACAATCCCCGATGAGCCGGGCGTACCTGGTTATGTGAGGTAGAGAGCGCAAGAATCAACTCACTACTTCTCCAGGCCAACTCGAGAGGAGGGGCGACAAGCTTGACCTTCGCGAAATGAGAAATCATCGCGCGGAACCTTTGTAAGGTTGTAATGTAAGGTAAGGTTATATATACAGAGTGAGTCAAAAGTCTCCATACATAGGCAAAATGGTCACTTTATTATGCAATCACTTGTAAGTCACAAAATATGCTCTATGTGGGCACCATTACACTGAATGCACATACGGATGCGTTCCTCCCAGTCATGGCAAACGCGCGTTAACACGTCTGGTGTTATGCGTGCATACGCATCACGAATGCGTTCCTTTAGGTGGTCCGTGTTTTGTATTTTCACCTAGTACACCATGGCCTTCAAGTGCCCCCACAAGTAAAAATCAAGGGGGGTGAGGTCTGGGGACCTCGGAGGCCACTCCACGGGACCACGGCGGCCAATCCAGTGACCCGGAAACTGCTGATCCAGCCACTGGCGCACGCAGATACCCAATGGAGTGGCGCCCCGTCTTGCTGAAAGTACGCTGGAAATCCCCCGTCCTCGTTCAGCAGGGACGGCATGACTGTGTCTTGCAGCATGTTTAGATACATTTCGGCATTCAGATTGGTGTTAATGAAAAAAGGGCCAACAATTGTGTTGCCCCATATCCCGCACCACACCATCACTTTTCCAGCGCCTTGCGTCTTTGAGGGACTCATCCAGTGCGGGTTGTCATCACTCCAATAACGTACGTTTTGACGATTAACCTCTCCATGAACATAAAAGTTGGCTTCATCTGAAAACAGGATGCCAGCCGAAAACTCCGTGTCTTCGTCCACTTTTGTTCTTGCCCATTCACAGAATTCCAGCAGCCTGTCCGGGTCGTCTTCGCTAAGATACTGCAACATTTGCATTTTGTATGGGTGCCATCTGTGCTCTTTCATAATGCGGACAATACTCCTTTAGCTGACACCGCATTCTGCAGACATCCGTCGAGTGCTTTTTTGGGGACTCTTTGCGAACACTGCCAGCACCATGGTCGCTGTGCCTTCATCGGTGGCTGTTCGTGGACGGCCACTTCTCGGTTGGTCTGCAACACTTCCAGTCTTCTTGAACTTCTCAATGAGTTTGGCAACGGTGTCGTGTGTGATGTGCGTGCCGGGGGCGTGTCTCCTGTTAAAATCCTCGGCAACCTCGCGACAGCTTCCTGATCCTTCCAGAAGAATGATCTCTATACGCTCTTCTTGTGACAAAGGCATCTCAGCACATCACCTGCAAAAAAATAAAAAATAAATAATCATTTATTTATCATGACCATTTTGCCTATGTATGGGGACTTTTGACTCTCTCTCTCTCTCTCTCTCTCTCTCTCTCTCTCTCTCTCTATATATATATTATATATATATATATATATTATATATATATATATATATATATATTATATATATATATATACAGGACGTCCCAAAAAAATGTATACACACTTTAAATAATTATAAAGGCAGTGTTTATTAAAATACATTTCATTTTCAAAATGTAATAGAATCTACAGACATTATTTAATTGTTTTGTCAACGCCTGTTTTCAAACTGACGTCCGTTCTGGTCCAGGCACTGCTGATAACGCAAAGCAATGGAATCGCAAACATCACGAAACATTTCGTTTGGTATTTGTGTGCATTCTCGTTCAATGGCTGCTCTCAATTCAGCGACTGTTGCAGGTTTTATAGCGTAGACTTTGTCTTTTAAGTATCCCCATAAAAAAAAGTCTAGTGGTGTGAGGTCTGGTGAACGCGGAGGGTATTCTACGAAACCCCTTCGTCCAATCCACATCCACATCGTGCCAAGTACCACTCGCAATACTCCACTCTTCGGTCCGGATCATCATCATCATCATCTTCATTAATAGCATGGACTAATCTTGGAATGTAACTTTTCCATTGACAGCGCAAAATGCGTTGGACAGACGATTCTGAAATTCCTACCTCACGACTCGCTTGCCGCACAGATTTTCTTGGACTTTGGTGATACGTTTCCAGTACTCTTTCTTGCTTTGTGGGGCTTGTCGAGTCTCCGTGGTCTCCGGAACGCTTCTTGTGGACATTTGAACAGTTCCATCGGCTTCAAACTTATCTCTAATTCGAGTGATGGTAAGTCGCGTTGGTGGATCTGTTTGAAACTCCCTCCTAAACTGTCTTTGCACTTCAACTGCGTTTTCACACTTCCAGTAGCATTTTAGAATGAATTTCCTTTGTTCAAAGCTTAGTCTGACTGCCATTATTAATTCTAATGGGTTTAACTTGGAAAGAAAGAAACATCAATTGAGCTATCAGCTGTTAAAGTGTGTATACATTTTTTTGGGACGCCCTGTATATATATATATATGATACACAGACCGTGCATGGAACAAGGAACTCTTCTGGGATAATTAAATCCACTTAGTCCGAATAAGTAATGGTAAATGACAAATACCATAGTTTTTCTTTTTCATGATGCTAGCCCGACGTGGGCAACGGGTCACTCGCAAAGAGGTCCCATAAATATAGCTTCCCTCACCAGCTATCTGCAAAGCAGACAGGATCTCGCTTTGAGACATGGATCTAGGGTTTAAAGCAGCCTAGCCCTGCTATATATATATTATACAGAAAATTTAGCTCCTATCAGGATTTGAACTTGAACCCTCTGAGTTGGCGACGCGGGCACTGACAATTTATATATTTACATCTATATGGTATCCTCGTGTTTGCCAGGTAGATTTGAGTTAAATGCTGTCCATTGCCTCGGGTGCAGGTGCAGGGGGGTTAACGCGTAAAACACCTCGACGTGAAAGCGTTATGCGTTTTCTCGGGTGATGTGGTGTCGCCAGGCTGTTAGCTTTTATCCTGTCGTAACCGAATGATCAGCGCCCGCGTCTCCGAGTCACAGGGCCCGGTTCAAATCCTGCTGACGGATATATTTATAAAGACATTAATGAGTTTGTCGCTGAAAATTTTATGATACTGAAATTGGAGTCGTAGTAAACGCTTTTAAGTGGACAAAATTGACCGTGTAAACCTATGCGGAAACGCAGTCTAATTTCTTTGGATTTCTTTTCTTTTTTTACGTTTTTGGGTTGTTTGGTCGCTCATAGATCGAACTTGAGTAACGGTTTACAGATTTAGTTTTATTGTCTTCATATACTCGGTGTTATTGTATGTATGCTTAGTATTGATTTATGTATGTTTTCATGCCCGAAATTATTAAGGGTTAGATACTCGGTTGATTCCCAGAATGAAGAGCTATTTATTCACACACACACACACACACACACACACACACACACACACACACACACACACACAATGAATCGTAAAGTTTTACAAACAATAAACTGGACGAATAAAATGCGTCATACTGCTTTACAAATGGATTATTTAAATAATTACGACTTCCTCTCTTTGCAAAGTCAGAATGGAAACTTAAAAGTTCCATATTTTTATTCCCCCCCCCCCCCCCCCCCCCCCTCTCCCTCCCACCCTCCTTCCGATATTTACCATAACCTGACAGACCGACGCATCCTTTTATCATTGACGGGGAGTTTGGCCAAACTTTAAATGTGTTATAAATTTGAGATCCTGAAACCGATTTCCCTTCGAGTCCGACTCGACTTTCGTTGAGTTTTTCGAGTTTGGAGTTGGCTCGTTCGTCTCAGTCGACGTTCGGCTGTCTCGTCTCGCGCAACGCTCGTGTCGGAGCTCCGCGACCGGATAGACAGACAGACAGACGGACGGACGGACAACGAGACAGAGAGACGGGTTATTATTGTCTTTCTTTTTCCGCGTTTTCCGACGGGAGTGTATCGTTCTGTCGCAGTGAAGATCTCTTCTTTTAGTCGTTTATCAAACATTGGGGCCACTTTTTGATTGGATGTACATGAAGTTAGGACGCACTATCCTCATAGCGTAATTGGTGGTGGTGGTCTCGCTTGAAATTCGGTTTGAAGCTTCGTAATTGAACTTCTTACGCACTAATTATAATTTTTGTGGAAAGTGATTTCAGTATTTTATAATATTTTATTAATATATTTTGAAACGGTTTCTGTGCCTGTAAATTTATCACAGTGGTGACCCAAGACTGTTAAAAAAGAAAGTTACGCCGTTCTTTTCATCCATGTACGATCATGATGACGAAGAACTCAAACCTTAGCAGTAATCCGATCACAGAATGACACTGACTCAAATCACATGACCTACCCCTTTAATAACTCTATGTACGTGAAAAGTGCCGTTAATATATATATAATATATATATATATATATATATATATATATATATATATATATATATATATATACGCATGCGCAAAGGACGTGACCTTTAGAAAATAGGATAAACACAGGACGTTAATAGCAGCCTATCCTAGACGGAACTTCCTAAGTGCCATTTTGAAATGCTTTTATCATTAACATAATTGACAGTGCCTCAATGGGACGATGGAGTGGATAATGATTGAAATTACGTTGGATGGTTCCATTCTCGACCGTGTTTTAGATAATGGCAAAGCTGTAATGCAGAATGGCAGTCAAAAAAGGCCTCGCAGTCCCAATTTTCTTATTGCAATTTAAATTGCAATATTATTCTTCCCAGTTGAAATTTATAGGTTTCTACAAGCCTTCGCCAACTTGGAAATTGTTTATTACTTCATAGTGTGTGTGTGTGTGTGTGTGATTTAAAATTTTTATCCGCAATATAATCCTTCTTTAATACAGAAAGATTATTAATATTAGGAGGATGTTAAACAATTTTAAGCCAAATTATTCGCAAATTTGGGCTAAAATTTCCTTTGAAACCATTTTTGAGATAATTTTTATAATTACAAATATGTGAAAATGAAAAAAATGTAAAAATTATTTTTTATGTAGTGAGATTTTTTAAACGTTCAATAACGCAATTAAATATTTATTACTTCTTATTACTAAAACTGGTTCTTTTTTTCTCTTTTTTTTTTCATTTATGTGAGCTAATTTCGGATTGTAAATTTCCTGACTTCTCTGGAAGTCATTTTGCCAATTACTCTACTGTATATATACTCATATATTATATGGCTAACCTTTTGATGGTTTAGACTTTAGAACGACGGTTCAGCTCTCTCTCTCTCATATATATATATATATATATATATTAAATTGAGTTCAGAACTTCATTCATTCCGTTTACAACTCTTTTCCGCCACATTGATTTTTTCTTATCGTAAAATTCATTCATGAATTGATCGTCTGGAAGAGAGTCCTATCTGGCGGAGAGAGAGAGAGAGAGAGAGAGAGAGAGAGAGAGAGAGAGAGAGTTACAAGGAAAAGAAGTACCTCAAAAGGCCTTGCGGCCCATACCGAGGAGGTACCAATGGCAACGGGAGCCAGGGAAAATTTTGTAAAAGTTTATTTTTCTTTCAACTATCCTAGCAGTAGTAGAAAACTGGATAGTAAAGTAGAAGGCTCTTCCCCACCCTCCGCTCCCTCCCTGCCAGAGGCAGGTACGGAAAAAGGTTGAAGAAAATACCTTGACCCTGGAAAAGTAGCCAAGGAAATTTTACAGGAAAGTGGAGAATATATAAATAGCTCTATATTTAGCTTGCTCACAGAGACACCGAGCAAGCGAACTCTGCAGAGTTTCTGAGGTTTTAATCTTAAACTATGAGTGTGTTCAGTACTTTGTCTAGCCTATTTTTAAACAGATTTACACTTTGACTGGAAACAACCTCTGAGGGAAGTTGGTTCCAGATATTAACTATTTTATAGGAAAAGAAATTTCCGCAGACTGAGGTCCTAAATGTCTTTACACACTCAAATAGTGTGCAAGATTTCGTCTAACCTTTTCTTGAACTGATCCACAGAGGAACTGTTCACAACTTCCGAAGGTAACCTGTTCCATGTGTCACAGATCTTATACGTAAAGTAATTCCCACACACACTAGTCCTAAACCGTTGCGAGTTGGGTTATCATTTAAACTAAGCATACTTCTAAAATCGACATCGTTGAACCCTCGTAAGAGCTTGAAAACCTCGATCAGTTGACCGCGCAGCCTCCGAGTTTCAAGCGAAAACAAGTTCAGGGCTCGTAACCGTCGATTGTAGCCCATATGCCGAGAGAGAGAGAGAGGAGAGAGAGAGAGAGAGGCTAAATGTCGTATGCTGGTCTGGTATAAAGATTTCTAAATTAAGTAAAAAAAAAATATATATTAATGTAGTTTAAATTTTTAAATTTTGAAAAAGTTTCTCTTTCTTTTGTTAAGAAGTTAAGAGCCTGTTTTCTTCTCCTGTTTTCTTCTCTTCTTTTCTTATATCGGATCAAAGAATTTAATGTATCTATATTTTAGTTCGCATGGAGTAAGCTGATGGTCAGTTTATTACTCCGCTGTTATCCGTATTCAGTTCGTATTAGGCGCGAATGAAAGTGATTTGATTTGCTCTTGTTAGCAAACCTAAGAACGCTTCTTATCTATAAATACTAACTCTTCATTTACTGTTATAAATTGAAGCTGTAACACGAGCGAGAAACTGATTATTCTTTACTCATACATTTTTTGTTTCTCATGAATACCGCATTGGTAAGTGTTTATGTACACACACACACACACACACACACACACACACACACACACATCGTATATAATTTATCATAGAAGCATATGTTGTTTTAGTTATTGAAAATTTTATGGTTTTGTTCTCAGTAGAAGATGTATTTGGAAATAGTTTGTTTTTATTACGAATGAAAATAAAGTAAGAATAGAAATGGAGATTGTGGACGGAGGACACTGATTTATTTGTTAAATTCACTACTAATGTGTGTCAATATTTGTGCCTTTTCTTTTGCATGAAAGTGTGGTGTTTTCGCACGTATGAAATTGAGTTAAATATTTGGGTAATGAAGCGTATTTTCGGTATAATTGAATGCGTAATATTTACATTGTTAACGAATATATAAAATGTTTTCTACGCTTTTTTATTTGAATTGCATTTTATTTTTTGAGCTTCACTGCATCATTATTTAGTTGAAAAAATTGGTTGCGTGACTCTAGATCGTCGCTCGTTTTCGGTCACTTAATATATACAGTATATGTTGTTAAGAAAAGTTTAGCCTTATTAAACAAAGCATAAATTATAAAGTGCGCGGTTGACGTATCTGTTCGCTTAGCTTTTGCATCGAGTGTCCTTGATTTTTCTCTTTTAAGAATTGATGGAATGAGGCGCGATGAAATTTTTGAAAATTCGAGAGATTTCTTTCGGCAAATTATTATTATTATAAACGCCTTTCAAAGACTTCGAAACTCCTTTTAAAGTTATTTGTAAGTGTTTGAAGGTTGTTCGTGATTCGTGTAAGGCAATTCACGCACTTTACGGGGTTGAAGATGCCCAACTCACGAAATCGGGAAATTAGCGTTGACAAATATTCATTATGTACGGTCTTAGAGAGGTCTTTTCACCGACTTCGTTATTTTTGGTGAATTGAGGTCGAGTGTGTAGTAATTCAAAAATGTTGTGGAATAATTTTTTTGAGGTAATGCTTTTCGTATCTCGAAACATTACCAAAAAATTATAAAAAATGTAGGAACATTTTTTTTTCGAAAAAAGGCTGTGTTAGGCCCGATTAGGTTAGGTTAAGCTAGGCTAAATTAGCTAGTACAGTACTTCACTATTTAATGACTTAAGGGATACCACCCTTCAGCACTTCAATTGCGTCCAAAACGCGTTTCACGCCCTTCTATGTTCAATGATACTAAATTTAGGTTAGATTAAATATTTCTTGTTTTAGATATAGGGATTTTAAAAAGTCGGTACCTCACTTATGCGGAAATGTGTGTGTGTGTGTGTGTGTGTGTGTGTGTGTGTGTGTGTGTGTGTGTGATATAAATTCGATCAAACGTGTCAAATTTTCCTCAAAATCGATGGAAACTACTAAAATATTGATATTTCCTTTCGTTCACAAGTTTTTTTCCTCCATGATTTGTATTCACTTTTTTTTGTTTTTGTTTTGTTTTTCACCTTATTTAATTCCGAGATTAATTTTTCTTTGTTTTTTCTTTCAAGTTGAAAACACTTCATTTGCTTGAATGTATTTCATATTACACATTAAATATTAATTTGTTAGAATGGACGATATTTCGCCACTTTGGGTTTATAGTTGAATACTGTTATATATATATATATATATATATATTATATATATATATAATATATGAAAATTATTTCACGAAAGTAACACGTGAAAAATAATTATGATGAATAAAACCACGAAGGAAAGGAAACAGAATGGTGCTCAAGGCGCTTTCGTCTAGTGACATCCTGAGGATGTCATTAGACGAAAGCGCTTGAGACCATTCTGTGTTTCCTTTCCTTCGTGGTTTTTTCATCATATATATATATATATATATATATATATATATTATATATATATGCCACGGAAAAAGGAAAATGATTCCAAGGCCTTTCGTGTATTCAGAAGTACACCTCGTCTGGGAATGACGTGTGTGTGTGATTCCCTGACGAGGTGTACTTCTGAATACACGAAAGGCCTTGGAATAATTTTTCTTTTTCCTTGTGGGTTTGTATCATTCATTCATTCATTTCACGTGTTTAATTATGAAATTCATCACACACACACAACACACACACACACCACACACACACACACAACACACACACCGTCCCTGGAACAGGAACTCTTCTAGGAAAATTAAATGGACGACCATTCTGAGTTCAATCCCATATATATATATATATATATATATATATATATATATATATATATATAACCTTTGGTTAGCTTCCGCCCGAATTGTTCATTCTGACGAAGGTCAAGCTTTTCACTCCACCTTAGACCTACAGTTTAACGTGGAATCCGAACCACGCCCCATCAGCAGCACAGCGTCTTAACCACTAGGCCACCTAGGGTACCCATTTATCTACCAACCACTTTCTATATTGTGTGGAAGGATGAACAGCTTGGGTTTTGCTGCGCGCCGGCTGCCGTCGGGTCTCGAACCCGAGGCCGATGGATTTGGTAGTCAGCGACGCTAACCACTACACCACCGAGGCGCATTATATAATATATATATATAAGAATAATAATAATAATTTGTATTATTAATAATGGTAATTGGATATAGATGATTTTAGAAGTAAATAAAAGCATTGCAAGAATGACGTTAATAATGGTGGGGATTGCAAAGATGGTTTATCTGCATTAGGGTCTTATTGTGAGAGGAAGAGCCTCCGTTTTAATGTCGGGGCGTCTTCCCCCAGTTCCCTATTTAGAGTAGGGGGTGCTTCGATCTCTCTCCGCTCGTGCATGGAAAAACATGCCACAAGAGAGCACGTTTCGCCCTCATTGTACACAAGACGCGTATATATATATATATATATATATATATATATATATATATATATAAAATATATATGTGTGTGTGTGTGTTTTGGTAAATAATAGATGGAAGATGGTGTGTGGAATTTATTCGGCATTCTATTTATTACACTGATGGTGATGTTCCAATTTGCGTATTGAGGTTTTAGGTAACGGTTAATTTATCAATAGGAGTGGACCATCACTTACTCTGTGCACTCAAATTGTACGAAAGAATACCTTCTGCCTCTTCCTCCCAACACCATTATATATATATATATATATATGGTGTTGCTTTCAGTGGTGATGAACCACGTACGGAAACATCGTCAGTATATTGACCCCCTATGTGCTTAGCAACGCTGCTGCGAGTTGCTCGTACCCTGAAATGGGCGTATGGGCAGAATGATGCTCTCTGTGAAAATATGTTAATCTTCCCACTTAAGCTATGAAGGTATCGATTATATATATTAATCGATATACATACTGTATGTATATATAGATATATACACACAGTATATATATATATATATATATATATATATATATATATATTATATATATATATTATATATATATATATATTTAAATATTTAATATTGTGTAGTTATTTTTTTTAGTTAATTCATGTTAGTGGTTTGAACCTTTTCGTGATCATGATTAGTGGAGAGAGAAAAGCGGGAATGAGGGGAGATACGAAATTTGGTCCTTGAGGGAAATTCTCAGTTGCAACTCATAGTTCTAAGTAATTAATTAATTACTATTAATAATAATAATAATAATAATAATAATAGCACTAATTAAAATTTTGATGAATGTGTCATTGTTTTATGTCACATGTGAAAGAATTAATTTCGAGCCTTTAAATCATTTGTAATGATTCTTCAGATTTGGAGTCGCGATTTCGTGTGTGGAACACTCGTCGAAGTAGCATTTTCAGTACACCGTAACTGAAAGGTGTTAAGCAGTTGTACTAAAACTGAAATGATTGCGGTTAGTTTTTTGTTAATATGAGGCAATGATGCCGGTAACCGCGGCGTTTCCTTTAATATTAAAAGTTTAAGCGAAGGCGAATGGTCGTCCTCTCCTTCGTGGAGCGACGCGAGCAGCGACGAAGCGATTTCAAACGTCGATTGGGGGGGGGGGTCAGCCTGACTCATTTCATCGTCATCGTCTGAGACCGGAGAGGAAGCAAACACGAGCCTCCTTCCTCGTTCCTTCCGCGTTAGATTAGGAACGAGACATTCATTCTGTACGTGTCGCGCTACTCCTATTTCCGTGGCACTCTCCTTTGTTTATTTCTGTCCGTGCGAGCGATGTATGACTGTTTGTAGAATGTTTGGGCCTCTTCTACCGCAGTCAAATCCATTCCGATCGTCTTTAATCTCCTTCCGAATCCCGGCTCGCTCGTTCGTCCGTTTCCGTTCTTCTTGAAGGAGACATTTTTACGCTTCCCTTTCTTTTTTTTTACGCCGAAGTGATTCGTATTTCGGGGTCCATTTTGCGTGGTGGTGCCTAAGGGCCCTTCCACTCGAGTGGAGAGTTGAATGCGTGACAGAGAGTTGATCTTTCACGGCGTGAAGAATCCATCATCACTTGACCTTCTTCACTCATT
>JAJOZX010001385.1:40000-52500 GCA_023014485.1 Bathynomus jamesi | reverse complement strand
GTATGTGGGATGAATTTCACACTTTAAAACGTGAAATGAATGAATGATGCAAACCCACACTGAAAAAGAAAAAATTGATTCCAAGGCCTTTCGTGTATTCAATAATACACATCGTCATTCCCTGACGAGGTGTATTGCTGAATACACGAAAGGACTTGGAATAATTTTTTCTTTCTCTTGTGGGTTTGCATCATATTTATTTATTTATTTATTATTTATTAATAATAAGTGTGACTCCATTTACAGTTTTGAACAATAAATGAAGAAAAAAATAAAGATAACTTCATTTTAGTGTAATACGTAACTTATAGAATAAAAGACACGGAAACAAATAAATTGCAGGAAATTACTGATAAAAACTATTCAATATTTTCTACAAATGCTCATCGGGGTTTAGATTAGGACTTTGTGGTGGAAACTTTGGCACCTAGACCGTTTTAATCCGCATCTGACTCTCCAATTGAGCCTTGTTGAATATTACCTCATGGTCGGATCAATTTCTTGCTATAAGATGAAGAATTCTCTCCCAATTAAATAAAGTCCATTCGGCCGTTCGTTCTGTGTAAATTATGAGGTAATATTTTATTGATATTTCCCTCGATTTTCACGAGATCTCCAACCGCAGTTGAACTGAAGCATCCCCGCATCTCGGTAGAACCACCACCACCACCGCGTTTCACGCTTCTACTCCCTAATATACAATTGGACTGAAACTTTACGGGGCTACGTTCTCTAAGAAATCTACGCTATTCGTTTCCAAAAAGTTCACTTTTGGTCTCATCACTGCGCGGAACATTCTTTCACGTACTTATCACGACAGTTTTGATGTTCCTTCGCAAACTCAACCCTCTTTTATTTATATCATCACGAGACGGCTTTCTCACCCCAACATTTCCTCGCAATTCAAGAACTGGAAACCTTTTGAGAGTACGTGTTCTTACACCAATTTCACGGTCCCTTTTGCTATTTTAAAACGATTTATTTATAGTCCAGGCAATGTAGTTAGACCTGGGCAAAATTGCTTCAGAAGCTTTCTAAACTGTTTCCAGCTCAGGAACCATTGCCGAATAACATATCCAAAATCCGACAAAATTGGACCCCGGGAACACCCCCAAAAATGAAATTCAAAATGGCGGACTGGATGTTTCCTACGAAAAAAAAAAATATATAATTTACGCTTTTATTTATAGAGATACATTTGATGCTTTTTCTTTCAGTTGTAATGTTTTAAATAATTCAACAATATACAACACAACCAGTTATTACGCAAATATAATGTTATATAGCTTTTTACAGATTTTTATAATCAATAATACAACAATTATTTTTTTCCCAGTTTCAAGTTATGTTCATTACAGAAGAAGTGATACCTGGTCACAAACATACAGAAATTAATCCTCTTCATCACTATCATCGGATAGATTACCGGTACTTGGGTTGTTATCGCAACCACTGATTTGGCACTCGCCACAAGCGGCTGAACAGGGCATTCCATTACGCTTGCATCCACATCTTGAAGTAGCACATTTCGTCTTGCAGGAGCAGCGGATCATGTTGAGTAGATAATTTGGAGCTGGTGGCTTGTCGCAGGCTGTAGGGTAGTAGGAATTATTCTTTACATACCAACCCCACTGTTCTGCATCGATCTTCTCTTCTGTAGACTTCCAGATTAGTATTTGAAAGTATGTGCGAAAGCTGTGGTACTTTGTGGACGCATCGGTAGGTGGCAAACGTTCGGGTGTAACAAAAGATTTAGCTGTAGCTACCTTTTCAACTAACATTCGATGACGTAGTGCGTTAGTGGATTCAAGTGTTTTGCAGCCATACAACAGAAGCATTGCCTTTCTTCCAGCGGCTTCAATGTCAGAGTGTTGGCAACAATCAGAACAGAATGTATTTGCAACTGAACGGAGTTCAGCCACCTTCATCAGTGTGTCGAATGCTTTGGCTTTACCGATCGAAAAAATTCTGGATGTGCTATCACAGCCCGTGAAAGCATGCACAAACAGGAGATACTTGCAGATGTCATTGCCTAACAATGATTGAATGCTGAGAATATCATACACAGGATTAGGAGATGGTCCCCGTCTTATATCGCTGCGATAGTACAACTTGAAACCACTGTCCTTGGCATGGTACAGAAGGAGAATCAGCAAGTCGGTGTCTTCCCCTATTACTGTTGTAGTTGCATTTTCTGATGAGGAAACTGCTGCACGAACGATGTCCACATCAGCATCCCCATCTGCGTTGTGAACAGTACACCCGTGCTTCTTCAACATCTCACCTACGAGGGAAATAAATGCTTGCTTGTTGTTTTCATTAGCCAAGAAGTGTTCCTTCTGGCCAACAAACTTCATGCTTGGACTGAGATTCACATTTCTGCTTGTCTTGGTGCTGCGTCTTCTGTGGGTCATGTCCTTGATCGTAGGAGAGCTGCTGTAGCCATCAAAAACAATGATTGCTTTTCCATATGTTTTCAGAGTGAAATCGGCATATGAGTTGGCGATGCTGTCATATGTTTCATCTTGACGCCAGGAAACACGATGTAGTAGAGATCCACCATCCAATACGTACTGGTCTGTGCACTGAATTTCTTGAACTTCTTCCATGCGTAAAGTGTCAGTGTATTTGATTATTGCATGAGCTAGCTGAGACTTATCGGGTTTCCTCAAGATACTTCGTGATTCGAACAATGCAGGAGGATATGCACACAGTTCGTAACACATGACATCTTCAAGATTCATGTCTCCGCCAGTGGCAACAGTCATCATTCTCTGAAACAGTAGTGCAGGATCTACTTCTATATCTGAAGCATCAGTGATCACAACGGCAGAAGCAGATCCTAGTGTTTTCACTTTGTCAGATCTTTTGGCAGAATATGTAAAGGCTTGTTTCCCAATCATTTTTACGACAATGTTCGTACCGATTGAATGCAATTGATGAACGTTAACTCCAGGATCAGCAGTTAGCCCTGTTACAATGTTGCAGAGACCCGAGGTAGAATGGAATGGGGATAAGGATTCCAGACGTTCAAGTACTTTCTTCATGTCATTACTGTCCCTGATTTGTCTACTTCCCCTCATTTCCTTGTGCTGTTCACTACTTTCCAACAAAACTCTGGTGTATTCCTGCATTGCTAAGTTATAAGTGGAACACAGAGGCATAGAAAAGAGCCACGTTGTCCTTTGGATGTCTGTAAATCCACTTCCGCGTGTCAGTCCGCCTCTGCTTTTCAGGGAACGCATTAGTACTTGTTCTATCACCAGGTCTGTGCCGAGTCCGGCCCATAATCTGTCGCTTCTTCTTACCACAAACTTACCTTCCTGGAACATTTTGTTAACGGCTGGATTTTCAGAAGGCAAACTTAACATTTTCTGCAGGTACAGGTATATCGATTTCAGGTAATTGTGATGTCCGGCTGCTGCAATTATGGGGATGGTCTCCAGCATAGCTTGCAAGTGCAAATCCCACGAGCCGGTTCTGTCTGCTGTTATCAAGGAACGTGCAATGTTGATCATTCGCTGATATTCCAACCAGAGTTGACTTGTTTGCGAAGTAGATTGTAGGTCAGTTTTCTTCGCATCCAAAGTGGTAGCAATCTGAGACAATGCATTCGAAGATTCCACATCCTCAACTGATTGTTTGGCGGTCATAACATCGTCGAGCAGGTCACAAGCTTCCTTATGGAGGTCATGAGGAGTTCCATCTTCATTACGAGGGAAAACGTCTGCGACTAGTAAGGTACTAAGAGCTGCATCTACTATCATATGACCACGTATCGCTCTTGAAACAGCTTTTCCAGACATCATGTGTTGCACGGCATTTGGTCCGTATATTTCTTGAAGTACTTCAGACAATCCTGAACCATTCATAAGAGTACCGACTGCTCCCAAAAGATTCATCAGAGTGTGAAATGATCCCAGCATTAAAACAATGTCCTGCAGGTCTCTCTGTTCATTGATGATTTGGGAAGCTTTCCAGAACAAAGGCTGATCAAAGGTAATAATGCATGGGACTTTTTGATCGCGTGCTATCTTGCTCAAATATAGTAATGTCGAAAATATGCAGGTCATGTCAGTTGGCGACATATCTATGATGGGAAGGAACGTGATCGACGCCACACCTGGATGTGAGACACTTGATCCACCGTGAATTGCCTGCATTGTTCCGGACCAACTTGGACCTGATCTTTCTGCTGAAGATATCTGCCAGAGAAGACTAAGTCGACTTATGGTGGCAGTGGGTACTGGAAGTTCGCGGAATGAGATGTCCCTCAACATGCTTCTCGCGTGTCTATATTCCCTAATGTCAACGGTTGCAATCTTCTTAATGTCATTGTCACCAACATTACGCCTGTGAATAGAAGGGTGGATCTTGATCTTCGGAGTTATTGCGGCAATCATACCCATTCCATGAAAGGTATTCTTCCCATCCAAAGTGCAGACATCATGATCGACGTTATCTGCTGCTAGAAGGACTGCAGTGTTTTCATCAACAGTAAAAGAGCCAGACCCACTTGCCAGCGCCGCGTTTCTTTCGAATCTTGTTACTTCTGCATACGACGAACAGTAACCCAGCTGATGGAGAACGTCAATAAGGTACCTTGACCTAAAGTTGTGGTGTAGCTGAACCGACAAACCGATCTGTAGTGGACATAGTAATCCTCTAGGACGGGTTGCTTGCATAATGCTCTGCCCAATTGCACCTATTTTTCTTGAAGCATCCTGTCCCGCAAATGCTTTTGATAATAGCAATTTCAGACTGTTGGGAATGTAATCAAGAGCACTTTCTGCAGTGATGTCATTTGGAGATGGATACACATCTTTTCTAGGCGAGTCGACAGACTTGATATCACTTCTGATTATTTTTGCAGCAGCTTCTACTAGGTAAATCTTCTGTAGCTCTATATCTATATCACATTCTTTCGACTTTTTGTGATAATCTATAAGAATTTCATTAGCTGTCTCTCGTAGTGTTACTACATCTGCCTTCCCACTTTCACCTGATATTATGATCTTGTCTCCGTAACGTTCTAAAAGCTTTCTCTTCATGTGCCTGCGTTCGTAGACAGAGCTCTGACTTCCTTGAAGATATTCCTCCATTTTGGAAATTAGGTCTCCAATCAACAGTTGTTCATCATCATTCTCTTCCAGGTAAGCACAGGTCTGAAGGAATGCTTGGTGTTGCTCTTCATTAGTTGGTCTCCCTTTCTTCGAATCATGATCGTCGGAGGAGTATGCGCGAGGAATGTTTTTTCCACTTCGAAAATTTACGCTGCAGGTGTGATGGTAGACACAATCTGCAGCAGGAAGATCACGAAGATAATACTCCAGACGGCCTTTTACATTAAACGACCATTCATCGCAGCGGCTTTCACAGCACCTTTTTATGGTTTCGGAGAACTCTGTAGTTCTTATTTTGACATGCTCTGATTTTGGTTTGTGTTTGGAAAAAAAGTCCACAAAGGTATCACAAAACAAACAGTGAGTAGCACTGGAAAATGCGTATTCATGAAAACGAGCACTTTTCCTTGGTATTGCCTCGGCTGCGGTCTGTCGCTTCTTTATTTCAATGGTCTTTTTATCCGTAAACCTTTTCCTACATACAACGTGAACACTTATTCCAGCTGTTGCAACAACATCGCTTCCACGGCTGCGGCTGGATGCATTTATACCATCTGCTCCTTTTTGCGAGATGTGAACCACTTCCTGTCCGCTGTCCAATTTCTCCTTACAAATCACGCACAATTCTTCAGGGGTCTGCATTCTTGAAGGCGGACGCACACCGAGTCAGCCGTACACCGAGTCAGTCTGAAACAGAAAACACAAATTAATAAACTGTGTTGCAGTATTTAAAAGGAGTACATAATAACAGTTTTAAAGAAAATGACAAGCACAAATACGCAGATTTGATAGTGGGTAGTAGGAATTAAAGAGTTGTATATAATATAAGTTTATAAAGATGTAGCAATGTCCATTCTCACATACACTCCATACAGTATATTTTATTTACATTACGTGACGTCATAGTTTAATACTAGCCGCCTAATACAATTTTTAGTGTCATATAGGTTAATTTAGAAACGAAAATGTGTTTTAAAACATTTTACTGATCAAGAAAAACGTCATAACTCTCTCTACAAAGCGAAATTAAAATTTATTGTATTTCGTAGGAAACTGCCAGTCCGCCATTTTGAATTTCATTTTTGGGGGTGTTCCCGGGGTCCAATTTTGTCGGATTTTGGATATGTTATTCTGCAATGGTTCCTGAGCTGGAAACAGTTTAGAAAGCTTCTGAAGCAATTTTGCTCAGGTTGAAGCTATTTTTGCTCTAGATTGCCTGGACTATTACGAGAGTTTCTGAATAATAATAATAATAATAATAATGCGATCTTAATTCTAGGCCGACCTTGACTGCTACGAGTAGCCAAACTGCCATTTTCCTACACCTTCTGCGTGTGCGGTTCTTAGAACTGCTTCTTTATATAGTTTAATCCGTTGTTCTGTTTATGGAGAATGAGGGTTTGGGTTCTTAATTCCCGTGTTAACTCTTAACTTTGCGGTGAAGAAAATTATAAGATATTTTCCCAGAATATCCAGAAAAGATAAAAAGGTCCATAAATCAGTTGGTGTTTTTATTGTCTCTTGGCACATTTCGGCTGCTATAAGTATTAAAACAAGAAATTAGAAGTAGTAAATTCTGTGTAGTAAATATAAGGTTCTTGCCAAACTTTTGCCCAATTGTTCATATATATAAGCTGCGCGAGAGACACTTGACCAGCTGCTTCACCATATGAGTGTTAACCAATTCTGTGAGAGGCACAAAAGATTTTCCCTCGAAAGAATAGTGTAGATACTCTATGTAAGCTATCTTATATTTAGTTGGTTTGTTCCATCAGTCTGAACTGGGTCTATTATAATATACGGGTTTTTAATCACGAAAAGAAAACTGAACTCAAACTATATCATCCTGCTGTCTATGATGTGAACGGGTGCTTTCATTAAGCACGTTTGTTTTGTTTAGACTTTGTGAGACGATTGTCATTGTTGCGTGCTCGTCCTGGATTTGAGTGCTCCCTTTCCTCTCGTTCTTCGCAATTGTCAGCGCTTCCCTGGTGGCTCTTCCCTTGGTTGTTGAGTGTTTGAGTGCGACTGTTGGCTTTCGTCTATTCCCACGAAACTCTGGAAGTCGATTCAGCAACGCTCCGTTGCCTTCGACTGGCGATTCTCTTCATCCGTTGATTCTTTTGCGAGTGCCGTAATCATTGTCATAGTTGAGGGGAATCCACCCTTTGGAAGATGTCTCAATTTGAATGTATAGGACTTGATGTTGCGTCAATGTATACCCACTCGAGGGAGAGAGTTAAGCCCTTCAAACTGTATCGGATTTGAAAATAAGATTGGCAGTAGTAAGTTGTTGGGATGAATTGTGGGAATTTGCTCTCCGTTTTCCTTAAACATAACGTAAATGAGAGGTTGTTACGTTGATTTGATAACAGATTTGGGCATTTTGTTCGTGTAAGAATTATTAATATAAACAGCCAGGAATGTCTGTCAGTCGGTCACGCTCGAAAGAGAAGAAGATCTTTATACTGTACGCCATTGACGATTGGTTAGGTTAAGTCGTGATATTTTCGTTAGCTTTAACCAAAATATCACGACTTAACCTAACCAATCGTCAAGGGCGTACAATTAACCTAACCGGGCATTCAATTAACCTAACTAATAACAGTCTTCGAAAATATTCGACCGTCGTCGGCTGGGATATTTTTGCTACCCGCACGAAGGGCGGGTTTTCGGCTAGTGTTAAATAACGAACGGAGGCGTGACCAAATTATGCGGAAATGACGAGAAGAATCCGTTTTTATGACGTGATGTTACGTGATCACTGAGACCTGTTCGCCCTAAACATTGTTGATCACGTGACACCGGGATAACGTATGTATTAAGAAGGATGTTATATATTATATATATATATATATATATATATATATATATATATATAATATATATATGATGAATAAAACCACGAAGGAAAAAAGAAACACAAAGGGGTGCTCAAGCGCTTTCGTCTAATGACATCCTCAGGAACTTGAGCACCCCTTTGTGTTTCTTTTTTCCTTCGTGGTTTTATTCATCATAAATACTTTTCACGTGTCACTTTCGTGAAATAATTTTTCATATATATATATATATATATATATATATATGCACCTTACCTTACCTCACAAACCTTACAAAGGTTTCGCGCGATGATTCCTCATTTCGCGAAGGTCAAGCTTGTCGCCCCTCCTCTCGAGTTGGCCTGGTGAAGTAGTGAGTTGGTTTCTTGTGCTCTCCAACTCTCATAGCCAGGTACGCCCGGCTCATCGGGAATTGTTCGGAGCCAGGCGTCGTCTAGTCTTCTTTTGAAGATGCCCACTGCAACTCCCTTTGTGTTTCTTAGATCTTTGGGCAACTGATTAAACAGTTTTGGTCCTCTCACTACAAAACTATTTTCTTTCAGGGTTAAGGATGTTCCCTGTCTCGCCTTCAATTTGGGAATACTTCACAGTCTACCGTTTCTACCTTCCACCGTTGTTTGGAGAGTTATAGGGTTCAGAGTAAGATTAGGGACTAGTTTCTCCATTATTTTCCAAGTGTAAATAATGGTGCATCTCTCTCTTCTCCTTTCCAGTGAATATAGGTCTAGTTCGCGTAACCTTTCCCAGTAATTTAGTTCTTTGCACCCATTGATCTTGGCTGTGAAGCTTCTCTGGATCCCTTCCAGCTGTCTAATGTCTTCTTTTTTTATATGGGATGTTAGAACCGAGCAGTATTCCAATTTGGGTATGATCAGGGTTTTCAGTAGCGGAATCATTACATTCTTATCCCTTCGTTTAAAGGTTCTCAATATCTGTCCCGTTATTCTCTTTGCTCTGTTTACTGCTATCTTATTTTGTGTTTCAAATTTCGCATCATCTGTCATTACAACCCCAAAATCTTTTGCTCTGGAATTTCTCTGAATTTCCTGTCCATTTGGGGTATAATATTTCATGGATTTTAGGTCTTCTCTTTTTCCGTACCGTAATAGCTGAAATTTCTCGGTGTTAAACTTCATATTGTTGTCTTCCGTCCACTTGTAGATTCTGTTTATGTCGGTTTGTAGAGATCCTATATCTTCTAGGTTTCTGATTTTTCTAATGATCTTTGTGTCATCCGCAAAGGATGTTACTGTGCTGTCTCTGGTAACGTCCTCATCTATGTCAGTTAGCATGATTATGAAGAGTAGTGGAGCTAATATTGTTCCTTGTGGTACTGAGCTGATGATCTCTGATTCTGATGAAGATACTCCTTGTACTGTAACGACTTGCCGCCGCTCACTAAGGAAATTATATATCCATTTCCTTACTTTTCCTGTTATTCCCATATATTTCAGTTTATGTATTAAGATTCCATGGTCACACTTGTCGAACGCTTTGGCAAAGTCTGTGTGTATTACATCATAGTTTTCATTACTTTCAAGTGTATCAATAATGTTGTAGTGTTCCATTAGTTGTGATAGGCCTGATCTGCCTGACCGAACCCATGTTGGTTATCATTGAATTTTTTCTGAGTTTCCAAAAAGTCATAGATTTTCTGTCTAACTCTTCTTTCAAATATTTTAGTGAAATGAGATGTAAGCGACACTGGCCTATAGTTTTTGGCCTCGGATCGATGTCCTCCTTTATATATTGGGACTATGTTTGTGCTCTTCAGGATGCCCGGTATTTCTCCCGTGTCTAGTGATCGTCTCCATATCCAGTATAGGGGATCAGCGATTGCATTCTTATATAATATATATATATATATATATCAGTGGCGACTCGTGGTATAAATGTATGGGGGTGCGATTTCATAAAATTGTACGACAACACGGACTCACAATAGGCTAGCGCGAATCCAACTGCCGCTCACAAGAGTACTTGTATTAACATATGCGGCTATGCCAGACGTACAATTCTAGTTAATTACAAATAAGTAATAATTTCAATAAAATACATATAAATGGCTTATATCATTATTACTGAAGTAACTATTAGTAAAAATAAAGTTGTTATTATAAAAAAAATTCGCGATTGTACTTATATTTTCATTACAACAGTAAAATATAATTTATATTTACTTGAGCGAAAAATCTATCGCTCCATTCGGCTGCAATATTATTTTGTATTCTTGAAGCTATGCTATAAGTTTAGAATATTATGTACTGTATGAAGGCTTACTCAAAATGCCTCATGAATCATGATATGCCACATGAATTTTTAAAATATATTTCAAGAATATTTATTTTAATATCTTAAAATTAGTATATTTTTTATCTGTTAAATTAATATTTATCGTTTCAAGCAAGGGGAAGCGACCGCTCCGTCGCTCCTATACGCCAGTCGCCACTGATATATATATATATATATATTATATATATATATATTTTTTTTTTTTTAACTGCAAACAACACACAGTATAATTAATGTAAAGAACGACGCTTATGTAGAAGAGCGCTCCGCACAAGATGAGGAGGGAGAACGAGCAAATGAAAAATGAGGCACCTTCCAGGAATCAAACCCGGGATCATCCAATTGCCGGTCGGATATGCTAACCACTGCACCAAGGACCCCGATCAGTCAGTACTCGTAATTCTCCTACATACGAGCGGAATCAAATGCCCTGAGGGGGCACCTTCTCATGCCGTACATATATATAGATTTTAACTGCAAACAACACACAGTATAATTAATGTAAAGAACGACGCTTGCGTAGAAGACGTCCACACAAGATGAGGAGAACGAGCAAATGAAAAATGAGGCACCTCCCAGGAATCGAACCCGGGATCATCCAATTGGCGGTCGGATATGCTAACCACTGCACCAAGGACCCCGATCAGTCCCGGTTCGATTCCTGGGAGGTGCCTCACTTTTCATTTGCTCGTTCTCCCTCCTCATCTTGTACGGAACGCTCTTCTACACAAGCGTCGTTCTTTATATATATATATATATATATATATATATATAAAATTCTATACTTTGTTTCATTATGAATTGAATATTGTACGTTATGAGGAGTAGGAACTATAGTTTTAGAGCATATCTGAAGGATAAATGGACGGTTGTGTAAATGGAGAAACATTTCAATTTTATTATTGTTCGATCGAAATGACCTTTTCATGCGAAAAAAATGACCCTCTTTGTTGGTCAGTGTTGGAATCACCGATTCGACCAAATATCTTTGCTTGGAATTACGTCGATCGATACACATAATGGTCTGTTAAGGATTATTGAGCGAAAACGATGAGTTGCGTAAATCCCGCACCTTTTTTATTAATATTTTTCCATTTTATGTTGTTTTTCTCTCGTTGGTTGTTAGGTTCGTTTGTTCGTATTTGTTAATCTCGTTTTGGAAGTAAATGTCTAGTAAAATGTCTGAATTGGGTCTTCTTCAATGGTGATACTTCAATGAATTAAAGAGAACGAAAGATTCAATCAGTTTTACATTACATTAAAAATTCACTGTTGAATTTCATCCTCGCGCTATTCACGCACCATTTATCACCTTATTTCTTAATAATGTATTTTACTGTCAACGATATGAAGGTTTTCGCCGACAGAAGGATTTCGGATGCTCAATTTTTTTCTTCCTTTATATACAGGGTGTACATAAAGTCAGGATCTATTTTTGTGAAGCACTTGGAAATTATATGGAATTCAATCATAAAATGATAAAGTGGTAACATTTATTAAATAATTAAGAGTAGGATTCGACGTGACGCCCATCAGTATCCCCGCACAGCTCAAATCGTTCCGCAGCATTTCTAAACACATTCTGGAGCATTTGCGGGGTTATGTTATCTGCAGCAGTTCGTATACGTGTACGTAAGTTTTCAAGACTCGTAATCTTCGTCTGATAGACGTGCGATTTGATAAAGCCCCATGCAAAGAAATCTAAAGGGGTTAAATCTGGTGATCTCGCTGGCCAAGGTCTGTTGTTGCTTCCGCGTCCGATCCAGCGATTTGGAAAACGTCCATTTAGATAATCCTGAACAATTTTGGCATAGTGACAAGGAGCACCACCATGTTGATAGACGACGGTACTGACAATCCTATCCCCGTCGTCTATCAACATGATGGTGCTCCTTGTCACTATGCCAAAATTGTTCAGGATTATCTAAATGGACGTTTTCCAATCGCTGGATCGGACGCGGAAGCAACCAAAGACCTTGGCCAGCGAGATCACCAGATTTATCCCCTTTAGATTTCTTTGCATGGGGCTTTATCAAATCGCACGTCTATCAGACGAAGATTACGAGTCTTGAAAACTTACGTACACGTATACGAACATATGCAGATAACATAACCCCGCAAATGCTCCAGAATGTGTTTAGAAATGCTGCGGAACGATTTGAGCTGTGCGGGGATACTGATGGGCGTCACGTCGAATCCTACTCTTAATTATTTAATAAATGTTACCACTTTATCATTTTATGAT
>JAJOZX010001385.1:0-37500 GCA_023014485.1 Bathynomus jamesi | reverse complement strand
AGGTAACCTGTTCCATGTGTCACAGATCTTATACGTAAAGTAATTCCCACACACACTAGTCCTAAACCGTTTCAAATCCAACTTCCAACCATTGTTGCGAGTTGGGTTATCATTTAAACTAAACATACTTCTAAAATCGACATCGTTGAACCCGCGTAAGAGCTTGAAAACTTCGATCAGTTGACCGCGCAGCCTCCGAGTTTCAAGCGAAAACAAGTTCAGGGCGCGTAACTGTCGATTGTAGCCCATATGCCTAACGGAAGGGATTAACTTTGTGGCCCTCGCCTGCACTCGCTCCAGCCTCTCAATATCTTTCCTGAGGGTGGGCGACCAGAACTGCACAGCATACTCCAGGTGCGGCCGAACAAGGGAATTGTACAGTAGGGTGGATCGATTTTATATTTTTTTCGATTTCCATATTCTAATAGAGACAAAAACTTGCGCATGCATGAGAAAATAGCCTCTGCAAAATCTTAGCTTAATAGGTAATCATCTTCTGCCCCCGGCAGAGCGATGAAAATCATATTTTAGTAGTCAAAAACGTATTTTTAAACCCTAGCCTAGAGTCATAAAATTTTGCGTGTGTGTTATTTCATGCCAAAGCAACGATATAAATGCTATGGGAAATATATAAATGCATTATTTAAGACAGAGCCGATCTGAAAATAGGTAATTTATATACATATTTTCAGATCGGCTCTTTGTCTTAAAGAATGCATTTATATATTTCCCATAGCATTTATATCGTTGCTTTGGCATGAAATAACACACACGCAAAATTTTATGACTCTAGGCTAGGGTCTAAAAATACGTTTTTGACTACTAAAATATGATTTTCATCGCTCTGCCGGGGGTAGAAGATGATTACCTATTAAGCTAAGATTTTGCAGAGGCTATTTTGTCCTTTTCTAAATCAGTCTCTGAGAGAGAGAGAGAGAGAGAGAGAGAGAGAGAGAGAGAGAGAGAGAGAGAGAGAGAGAGAGAGAGAGAGAGAGAGAGAGAGAGAGAGAGAGAGGAGAGAGAGAGAGAGAGAGAGAGAGAGAGAGAGAGAGAGAGAGAGAGAGAGAGAGAGAGAGAGAGAGAGAGGAGAGAGAGAGAGAGAGAGGAGAGAGAGAGAGAGAGAGAGAGAGAGAGAGAGAGAGAGAGAGAGAGAGAGAGAGTTGTATCTTCTCTGTTTTCTTCGCAGTAGTAACTTTCAATGAGCCATGGAAATACCTATATATATATATATATATATATATATATATCGTAAAGAACGACGCTTGTATAGGAGATATTCCGCGCAAGATGAGGGAGAGAGAACGAAACAAATGAAAAAATGAGGTAATCACCCGGGAATCGAACCCGGGATCTTCCGATTGCCGGTCAGATATGATAACCACTACACCATGGGCCTCACTCTTCCAAATGTCGTAATTCTTCTACATACTCGCAGAAACCAATGCCCCAAGGGGGCACCTCCCGCATGCCGTAACATTATATACATTTAACTGCAAACACGCAGTATAATTAACGTAAAGAACGACGCTTGTATAGGAGATATTCCGCGCAAGATGAGAGAGAAAGAACGAAACAAATGAAAAAATGAGGTAACCGCCCGGGAATCGAACCCGGGATCTTCCGATTGCCGGTCAGATATGATAACCACTACCTCATTTTTTCATTTGTTTCGTTCTCTCTCTCTCATTTTGCGCGGAATATCTCCTATACAAGCGTCGTTCTTTACGTTAATTATACTGCGTGTTTGCAGTTATATATATATATATATATATATATATATATATATATATTATATTATATAATATATATACGGTTTGTAAATTTATAGCCATTGAATGTTTCTTCTTTTCCATTACCTTCTATACTACTACTACTACTACTACTAACTACTAATAATAACGTTATCACTTTCTGTTTTTGTCTCTCTATTGCGGTAATTAATTGTTAATTGCACTATGGTAAGACAGTTCTACTCATGCTTGGGCATTTTTGAGCCTCGTCTCTCGGGCTTGTTTCCCAGTATGCGGATGCGTTCGAGCGAAGGCTCCGCGTACGAGAGAGAAAACAAAGGGAACACTGGCCCTAGAGTCGGTTGGGTATTATAATAAATAATAATAATTCACGGCCATTCTGATTATCCTTCATCTTACGCGCATTATATGGATTTATGGGCGGTGTAGAATTAGCATAACTATGCAGTGTTGGGGAGCGGTAAGGCGTCATGAGTGGGTCGTTGTCGGCGTGGAGTTTCCTCGCGAGGGCCGTTTGTCAAAAGGGTTATTTTTTTTGGAGGGGGGCGGTCGCGGAAAGAAACTTTAAATTGGAAAGTGATTTAGAATTTTCCTTACATCCTTATTTAAAAGTGGAGATGATTCCGTCTTTGATAAAGGAATATCCCTTTCACTCCTTCAATTATCATATAATCTTCATGAGCCCCACTAATAATAATAATAATGTTGTTGTTGTTGTTAACAATGTTTTTATGTGAATATCCTTTGGTGCTAATGGGATTGAACTTCAAGTCAGCCACCAATCCTATCTCCCTGCGGGCATCAGGGCATCCGTAAAACATATTTTAACAGGGTGGCTTTAACGCAAGCATATATACACAGTATATATATATATATATATATATATATTATATATATATATATATATAATATATATATATATATATATGGGATGAATTTCACAAACACTTGAAAATAGTAAGCGATGCACACCCACAGACAAAAATAAAAAGGATTCCAAGGCTTTTCGTGTATTGAACACGATCTGTACACTGTAGAGGGTAGACAAAAGAAATAAGAGGGATAGGCAAAAGGTTAACGCGTAATGATTAAGGGAAAAATATATGTTAAGGTATGGTTCATTTTATAGGTTCCCGCACCGTTATTAAACTTATTTATGAAGTATACAAATGCGCTTTATAGAATATTCCTTTCAGTTACGTCTTTATTTTTTAAAACTTTTCCACTTAATACTGCGATTATAAGTATACGTATGATGGAACAATGCATTAGAATTACTGGCGAGTTTTGTACGCGTATGTTGTTTTACCGTAACGGGTAGAGAGTTTTACCAGTTTGACGTATATGAACTGAATCGCATTGTTTACATTCGATACAATAGTCACATCCATCCGCATTATCTTGCATGTTTTTAATTAGGCGAGATTTAATAGTACTTTCATAGCTAAAAATTACATTAATTGCACTTGCTTTAAATTAGGTCGGAATGTGTTTAAAATTTACGTGATGAGTGGAGGCCAACGATATTTTTAGGATCAAACTCCTCGTGACTTATTATACCTCATTTAGCTTCTAAAAGATTATTTACCAGAGTATCATAAAAGTGTAATTCACAAGGGAAAAAAATTATATATATATATTATATTATACCACAATATTTTATTTGAAAAACTAGAAGACAGGAAGGTTCCCATGTACATATTAAACGTTTTGAAATTTTGGTATTCCCACCAATCTTTCACCGTTAGGTGGGGCAATGCACTATCTGAGTGTTTTGGCTCCTCTTGCGGGGTGAGACAAGGCTCCTTGCTCTCCCCTATGCTGTTTAATGTGTATATTGACGGATAAGTGCTTCACTTAATGAGGCAACAGTGGGATGTTGTATAGATAACACAAGGATAAATAACTTAATTTATGCCGATGATATGGTGTTAATAAGTCCCTCTGTTAAAGGTCTGGATCGGCTACTAAAAGTCTGCGAAGTGTATTCGCAGAAACATGATATTTTTTTAATGTTACAAAAACTAAGGTTATGCAGTTTCATCCTAAAAGCTGTAATCAGCCAGCTCATGTAAGGTTTAAAATGAATGGTGAAGTAATTGAGGAAGTACAAGAGGTTTTGAAGTATTTGGGTCAAACTATTACCAGCTCCTTGAGTGATGACTCAAATATAAGAAAACAATCTCGAAGCCTGTGTGCTATAGCGAATATGACCATAAGGAACTTTCGATTTTGTACAAGTGAGGCTAAAGACACTTTCGTACTTTCTGCAGTAATATATACGGACAGCAACTCTGGGTGAATTATGAAAAAGGTTCTGGCAGAACCCTAAATTTGCTGTACAACAGGTCTTTTAGACTTACATAAATTACCCCCGAGATGCTCAGCTTCGCAAATGTTTGCTACCCACAATGTCCCGAGCTTCCCGGAGGTAACAAGACGTGCTCAATACAGTCTAATGTAAAGAATTAAAAAATCAACCAACCCGATTATCCAAGCTATCCATGAGTCCTGCCATTTATCCTCTAAGCTATAGAATTCTTGGTATGAAAACGTCTGTCTGTAGCTCCACTTAACTTCGACATTACAGTATTATTTCTAATTAATTGTATATATTTCTATCCTTAGTATATGAACTGTCATTATATTAATAATATTTGTTATATGGACTATAGTCTGCCAATAAACCTTTTCATTTTCATATAGGATTGACGTTGCCTTTTATAGGATTGACGTTGCCTCCCGTCACTCAATGTTGGTGACGATGGTAGGAGGCAACGACTCGTATAGGCCCGATACGAGAGTGCCTGACCTTTTGGAGAGATATCGGGGGTTAATTAGGTCTTTGAAGGCGAGGTCAGATAGGTCTTTAGTTCTAGGTATTACCCCTAGGCACGGGTTGGGTCTTAGAATTACGTCAAAAACAATATTTTTGAATAACAAATTAGAAGAGATTTGTGCTGAGGAAAATGTACCCTTCGTAAAGCTGTGGTCCGAATTCAGTGATCCTAGCCTTTTTATAAAAGATGGGGGTGCATTTTAATGAAATAGGTAATGCTAGGCTAGGTAGGTTAATAGACGAAAACGTGCGAAAGCTGTATAGGTCGAAGCCTTCTTTAAACGTTGTGGCCGGGGAACGCGGGCCCGTGGTAAAAAATAACTTAAACGTCTTTTATTGTAACGCGCATAGTATTAGAAATAAATTAAATGAATTTAAGGCGATAATTTATTCCGGCAACTATGATATAGTTGCTGTCACTGAAACTTGGTTAAATGCCGTGACTCGGGACTTGTTGGGGGAACTTGATATACCGGGTTTTAAACTCTTTACTAATGATAGGTTACATAGGTTTGGTGGAGGCGTTTTGCTGTATATTCGTAATTCCCTTAGGGCTATCGAGGTTAAGTTAGATTTTCCGGCAGCAATTAATGCGATATATGTTGAAGTTAGGGCGCGTAGTATTAGTTTTAATTTTGTTGTTGTTTATAGACCTCCCGTTCAACCCTCGATACAGATGCTAGATTTTACTCACTTCTTGGTAATTTTATTGACAATCGGAATAGTATAATTGTCGGAGACTTTGACTCCCCTAATGTTAATTACGAGAATTTTACTGGTAATGAGGAGGGTTTGAGATTGGTTGAGTTTATGGACGATAACTTTTTACGACAGATAGTTACCGAACCAACGCGCGGTGATAATATTTTAGATTTGGTGATGACGAACGGCGAGAATATAGTCGAAGGTTTAGAAGTAGGCGAGAGTTTAGGATGTAGTGATCATCAAATTCTTAGGTTTAAGTTATTGATAGAAAACACTAAGGATAGTAACGTAATAGAAGTCCCTGATTTTCGTAGGGCTAATTTTGATAGTTTTGCGGATAGGATGAGAGTAGTGGACTGGGATAACTTATTTATGGGTAATGACACAAATTTGCATTGGGTGGCGTTTAAAGAAAGTTTTAGGAATATTGAAAGGGAGTTTAATCCTCGTAGGCCCAAGCGCGTTAGAAATCGTGGTAGGCCGAAGTGGTGGACTAGGGAAATAGGCGAGTTCATAAACGAGCGTAATAGAGCGTATAGACTTAATAAGCGCAATGGCACGGCAGCTAACTTTAATAGATATATCGAGCTTAGACGTCAGGTTAAAAGATCAGTTAGGAATGCTAAGCGTAATTTAGAGATACTTATAGCTGCGGATAGTAAACATAATCCAAAAAAGTTTTTTGAATACGTAAATAATCGTAAGACGGTAAAAGATAACATAGGCCCTCTAGTGGATGTTAATGGCGCTTTGGCTTCTGACCCTCAGGCGATGGCGGGTATTTTCAATAACTTTTTTGCGACAGTTTTTACCGTAGAAGACGTAAATAATGTCCCCGACGTGGACGATATCGTTCCATTTAGTAGCGGGACTATTTTGGATGAAATAACTGTTTACGAGGCTGAGATTGCGCATTATATCGATAGGCTAAAAGTTAGCAAGGCTCCAGGCCCTGACGCTTTTTATCCCAGACATTTGAAAGATTTGAAAGACGTTATGTAGGTCCCTTAACGAAGATTTTTAATCAGTCACTCGAAACGGGGATTATTCCTGAAGACTTCAAATTAGCTAACGTCACGCCTATTTTTAAAAAAGGCGACCGCGCAGTAGCTAGCAATTATAGGCCCATTAGCTTAACGTCAATTGTCGGTAAACTTTTGGAATCCGTAGTTAGGGATCGTATTATCGATCACTTAGAAAGTAGAGATTTGATTAATAGTAGTCAGCATGGGTTTCGACGCCATAGGTCTTGTTTAACTAATTTGTTAGAATTTTATAACGAAATAGTGCGCGAATACGATAGGCATAGAGCAGCTGACGTTATTTATTTAGATTTTAAAAAGGCGTTCGATTCAGTTCCGCATAGGAGACTAATTGCGAAGGTTAAAGCGCACGGTATACGCGGTCAGGTAGCTAACTGGTTAGAAGAATGGCTTCGTGCTAGGAGGCAGAGGGTCGTTGTTAATGGTAGTGAATCCGGGTGGTTAGATGTAGGTAGCGGTGTCCCACAGGGTTCAGTGTTAGGCCCATTGCTATTCGTAATTTACATTAACGACATAGATGTAGGATTGACTAGTAACGTGTCAAAATTCGCGGACGATACTTAAATAGGCGGTAAGGTTGTTAACGAGGACGATAGAAATAGGATCCAAGACGATGTAAATAGAATTATGGAGTGGACAGATAAGTGGCAGATGCAATTTAACGTAGATAAATGTAAAGTTTTGCATATAGGTTCTCGCAACAATAATTACACGTACACGATGGATGGTAGAGAGTTAGCGAGCGTTGACGAGGAGGTAGATTTAGGCGTACGCGTATTTAAGGATTTAAAGGTTAGGAACCAGTGCCTGGAGTCTTGCGCAAAAGCTAATGGGATGTTAGGCTTCATAGTGCGTAATTTCGAATTTAAATCGAAGGATATTATATTGCCCCTTTACAAGTCCCTAGTCAGGCCTCATTTAAAATATGCCGTTCAGTTTTGGTGCCCGTACTTGCGTGAGGATATTGATAGGTTAGAAAGGGTTCAGCGTCGTACCACGAAACTTATTCCGTCATTGCGCAATAAGCCTTATGAAGATAGGATTAAAGAGTTAGACCTGTATTCACTCGAAACTAGAAAATTAAGGGGGGAGCTTATTGAAGTTTTCAAAATCGTTAATAACATCGATAACGTAAATTTTGACAAATTATTCACTTTCGATAATAGTAATACTCGCAATAACGGATTTAAGTTGCGTGGCAGACGTTTCATTACTAATATCGCTAAAAACTTCTTTACGTTTAAAGTAATTGATAAATGGAATAATCTTCCCGCGTCAGTCGTTCATTCTACTAACGTTAATATGTTTAAGAACCGTCTTGACAGACATTTTAAAAGTATTAACGTTGTTTAATATAAATAAAACAAAGTTAGCAACAGGAGCTCTGGTGGTGGTGCTCGAGGATGAGTCTGTTGACGATGAATGTCAGCTTGTGACATGTCAGCGTGTGAATGCAGCAAAAAAAAAAAAAAAAAAAAAAACCGAACGTAGATGTAGCTCGTAGCGTAAACTAACCCACTTTTTGTTTAACTTTACCTACTTTTTTTACTTTGCATGTCTGTAACTCTTTTCTTGCATGTTTGTAGTTTGCATGGTATGACTGTGAGTTAAGACTGTGTTTGCATGGTTTGTAAGCGTTCTTATTTTACTTCTTTTCATCTTTCACCCCTCTCCTATTCTCTCCGACTATTTTTCTGACTTGTCGGCAGTGGCCGGCGGATGATGATGGTGAGACATTTTTCCTCTTTTTCTGAATGAATGTTAACCCACGAGTGATAGGTGTTGCTCCTTACTTAACCCCTTATTCTCTCTCCTCTTAACCCCCTACTCTTTCCTTTCTCTCGGGCTAACCTTAGAGTGGATCTTAGGGTCTTTGTTAGCCTTAGCTTCTGTAGATCTGTAGATATATATATAATGGGTAGTGTCTGTAAGTTTTACTTTAAAAGTGGGAAGTTACTTTTTTGGCGTGCTATACACAATATTTCCTTACATTAGGATCTCTCATTACTCCAAATAATCAAGACAATATCACTCTAAAATTCTGGGAAACGCCGTAAATGGAAGAGAGATCAAAGTGATGATTTAAAGGGTTTAAAAGTTGTGCTTCACCTTCTAAGTCTTGAATAATTGAACTACAACACGTTCTGGAAATGTCTACCCCCCTTCTTCTCTGAAAAGATGAACAAATTGTTGGCGTGTTTATTCGACTAAGAGCCTTTTGCCCGACACCGAGGCAATGGGTGTACGGGTTATAATCGGTTAGCGACCTTGCCAAGTAGCGGATGTCTCAGGGTTGTCACACTTTAATGTGTGTGTGTGTGTGTGTGCCACGCAAAAGTTTGTGTTCTGTAGAGGCAAACGTTATCTCGTGTTTGATGGGGGTCGTCTTTTCCCACATTTTTTATTGCGAGCTTGTCATCCCTCCTAAAATGAGAGAGAGATCAGTGTCGTGAAATAGCGTGTATAACACTCGAAAGAGGAAACTTTTGAGCTTTAAAATACGGTGTGTATATACTATATATATTTGACCCAAATTCCCAAAGTGACCACAGACTGTCCGTTCTTGACGTTACAGTTCACAGAGTTCATGATCATTTTTCCACCTTCGTATACAGGAAGAAAACTACCACCTCATTCGGTACTAAGTATTTTAGTTACAGCCCTTTTATTTCAAAGTCTCGAGTCTGAGAACTAGAAGAATCTCTTGAACTTTCTGTATTTGTTCTAATTGGCTCTCTTTTCATGATGAAACTTCGTACTTAAAGAATTTCTTTACTGTGAACCTGTTCCCTTCTCACAGTTTTCATCAAACAGTTAATAAATTCCTTCACAATATATTCCAGCCAACTCATCCAGTATCTACTGTTGCAAAACTTCCATTTCACATAAAATACCCATATTTGAGTGAATCTCATCCCAAACTTGTTGTTTCTTCTTTGGAATCTCTTTTGAATAGGGCTTTCCTCGAGTGCAACTTCCGGTTTATAGGAATAAACTCGGGTTTCTATTGGTTTTTCCTGTTCTTGCGGAATAAGTAAAACATTGCATTTGGAAAAGATGTCAGTGACTGTGAACGGGGCATGAAAGTGGGAGCTCGTCTGGCTAGCGTCACAATGACAAAAGTGGTCAACATTGCCCATGTATCTCGAGGAACAGTCCTAGTGGTTATGAAAACATCGAAGGAAATGTAAAAACTTATCAAATAAGCAATATAGTGGGCGTAAAGTAACACTGACAGAATGTGACAAAAGAACCTTATTGCGATCTGTGAAAACGTGAAACTAAAGACTGCTGCATCAAAACTTTGTTCAGAACTTAACAGTAGTCTGCAACGATCAATATCAATCAAACGATGTCATGGAAACTGTAGTGAAGCTCCTCATAATACCAACCAGTACAAAAGCTGAAATGAAGTTGGAGCTGGACGGAGTATAGGAACGATATTGCGCTTGTGTAGTGCATTTTTTTTCATTTTCTTATATGTATCGATAACCATGCGAACTGTTCCTCGAGATAGACAGGCAATTTCAATTACTTTTATCACTGAGACACCAACGAAACGGACTCTTACTATCATTCCCCTTTCACAGTCAATAACGTCTTTCTCAGCGTCTTTTTTTATTGTTTTGCGAGAAAAGGAGAAAAACAATATCAGTGATACAAAGTGGGTGATGTGCGATCGGCACGAGTATATTATTGATTAGTTTATACAGCGGTGCTATCTAGTGTACGATGTTTGTGTGTGCGGAGCGTAATTGTAGAACTAGCTTATATATTCTCCTTTTTCCAGTAAAATTTCCTTGCCTACTTTACATGGTCAAGGTATTTTCTTCAACCTTTTTCCGTACTCGCCTCTGTCGAGAAGGTAGCGGAGGGTCGTCGGAGAGAGTCTTATACTTTCCATCTAGTTGTTTACTACTGTTAGAATAATGTAGTTAAAAAAATGAAACCAGTTTAATAACAGGAACCTCTCGAGTGGACGAAAGGTCTCTGATACTTCATCTTGTCCTTGTAACTCCTTGTAACACACTTTCTCTCTCTCTCTCTCTCTCTCTCTCTCTTCTCTCTCTCTCTCTCTCTCTCAAGGTAGCACAGGTGCATGCCAATGTGTAAGGTCATGCACATTGGCTACGCCAATCCCAAGTCGGACTACTCCATGTTGGGGAGTAATATCGAGGCCACTGATTTGGAAAAGCACTTGGGGTGTGCTAATTAGCAGCGACCTTAAGTTTACCAAAACAGTGCGTAGAGGTGGAAAAGAAAGCCCAGAAGCTGTTGGGTATATCAGGAGGAAATTTCGATTTCGGAAACAAGGAGATTGTGATATCTCTGTACAATTCCCTGGTTCGGCCGCACCCTCAGGAAAGATATTGACAGGCTGGAGCGAGACCAGGAGATGACCACAAAATTAATCCTTCCGTTAGGCATATGGACTACAATCGACCCTTACGTGCCTGAATTTGTTTTCGCCGGAAACTCGGAGGCTGCGCGGTCAACTCATCGAGGTTTTTAAGCTCTTACACGGGTTCAACAATGTCGATTTTAGAAGCATGTTTAGTTTAAATAATAACTCAACGGGCAACAATGGTTGGAAGTTGGATTTGAAACGGTTTAGCACTAGTGTGTGTGGGGGGGGGGGAATTACTTTACCTATAAGATCTGTGGACACGTGGAACAGGCTACCTTCGGAAGTTATGAACAGTTCCTCTGTGGATCAGTTCAAGGAAAGGTTAGACCGAATCTAGCACACTATTTGAGGGTGTAGGAATTTTTCCGTGGCACCCTTGCCATTGGTGCCACTTCGGTATGGGTCGCAAGGCCTTTTCAGGTATTCTTTTCCTTGTAACTCGTAACTCTCTCTCTCTCCGCAACTGCGTGCGGACCTACGTAGTATAGGAAAGTGGTCCGAAAAATGGCAAATGCCGTTTAACTTGGGTAAATGCAAGGTGATGCACAATGGCTACGCCAATCTCAAGTCGGACTACTCCATGTTGGGGAGTAATATCGAAGCCACTGATTTGGAAAAGCACTTGGGGCGTGCTAATTAGCAGCGACCTTAAGTTTACCAAACAGTGCGTAGAGGTGGAAAAGAAAGCCCAGAAGCTTTTGGGTTATATCAGGAGGCAATTTCGATTTCGGAACAAGGAGATTGTGCTCTCTCTGTACAATTCCCTGGTTCGGCCGCACCTGGAATATGCTGTTCAGTTGTGGTCGCTCACCCTCAGGAAAGATATTGACAGGCTGGAGCGAGTCCAGGAGATGGCCACAAAGTTAATCCTTTCCGTTAGGCATATGGACTACAATCGACGCTTACGCGCCCTGAATTTGTTTTCGCTGGAAACTCGGAGGCTGCGCGGTCAACTCATCGAGGTTTTCAAGCTCTTACACGGGTTCAACGATGTCGATTTTAGAAGCATGTTTAGTTTAAATGATAATTCAACTCGCAACAATGGTTGGAAGTTGGATTTGAAACGGTTTAGGACTAGTGTGTGTGGGAATTACTTTACTTATAATATCTGTGACACGTGGAAGAGGCTGCTTCAGAAGTTGTGAACAGTTCCTCTGCGGATCAGTTCGAGAAAAGGTTAGACCGAATCTTGCATACTATTTGAGGGTGTGGGAATTTTTCTCTGGGACCCGTTGCCATTGGTACCTCCTCTTGTCCTTGTATCTCTCTCTCTTTTCCACGTCATGTTGAGTGAGTACGATAAGAGTAGGGCGATTGATATACTTTATCTCGACTTTCAGAAAGCCTTTGATAAGGTACCTCACCGCCGGCTAATGGCGAAAGTGCGCGCGCTGGGTATCGGTGGGGAAATAGGTAGGTGGATTGAAAACTGGCTGAGGAATAGGCGGCAGAGGGTGGTAATTAAAGGGGCTAGTTCGGGTTGGGCCTCGGTCACTAGTGGGGTTCCTCAGGGTTCCGTTTTGGGGCCGCTGTTGTTTACCATTTACATAAATGATATCGACGGTGGCATCGTCAGTCGGATCGCCAAATTCGCTGATGAACCAAGCTTGGGGCCAATGTTGGACGCCGAGCGATCGAGGAACTGCGTGCGGACCTAGGTAGGATAGGAGAGTGGTCCGAAAAATGGCAAATGCCGTTTAACTTGGGTAAATGCAAAGTGATGCACATTGGCTACGCCAATCCCAAGTCGGACTACTCGATGTTGGGCAGTAAATCGAGGTGACTGATTAGAAAGGACTTGGGTGTGCTAATTAGCAGCGACCTTAAGTTTACGAAACAGTGTTTAGAGGTGGAAAAGAAAGCCAGAAACTATTGGGTTATATCAGGAGGCAATTTCAGTTTCGGAACAAGGAGATTGTGCTCTCACTGTACAATTCCCTTGTTCGGCCCTACCTGGAGTATGCTGTGCAGTTCTGGTCGCCCACCCTCAGGAAAGATATTGAGAGGCTGGAGCGAGTGCAGGCGAGGGCCACAAAGTTATCCCTTCCGTTAGGCATATGGGCTACAATCGACGGTTACGCGCCCTGAACTTGTTTTCGCTTGAAACTCGGAGGCTGCGCGGTCAACTGATCGAGGTTTTCAAGCTCTTACGAGGGTTCAACGATGTCGATTTTAGAAGTATGTTTAGTTTAAATGATAACCCAACTCGCAACAATGGTTGGAAGTGGATTTGAAACGGTTTAGGACTAGTGTGTGTGGGAATTACGTTACGTATAAGATCTGTGACACATGGAACAGGTTACCTTCGGAAGTTGTGAACAGTTCCTCTGTGGATCAGTTCAAGAAAAGGTTAGACGAAATCTTGCACACTATTTGAGTGTGTAAAGACATTTAGGACCTCAGTCTGCGGAAATTTTTTTCCTATAAAATAGCTAATATCTGGAACCAACTTCCCTCAGAGGTTGTTTCCAGTCAAAGTGTAAATCTGTTTAAAAATAGGCTAGACAAAGTACTGAACACACTCATAGTTTAAGATTAAAACCTCAGAAAACTCTGCAGGAGTTCGCTTGCTCGGTGTCTCTGTGAGCAAGCTAAATATAGAGCTATTTATATATTCTCCACTTTCCTGTAAAATTTCCTTGGCTACTTTTCCAGGGTCAAGGTATTTTCTTCAACCTTTTTCCGTACCTGCCTCTGGCAGGGAGGGAGCGGAGGGTGGGGAGAGAGCCTTCTACTTTTCTATCCAGTTTCTACTACTGCTAGGATAGTTGAAAGAAAAAATAAACTTTTAATAACAGGAACAGTTCCTCGGTGGATCAGTTCAAGAAAAGGTTAGACCAAATCTTGCACACTATTTGAGTGTGTAGAAAATTTTCCCTGGCACCCGTTGCCATTGGTACCTCCTCGGTATGGGCCGCAAGGCCTTTTGAGGTACTTCTTTTCCTTGTAACTCCTTGTAATCTCTCTCTCTCTCTCTCTCTCTCTCTCTCTCTCTCTCTCTCTCTCATATCTTGAAATTGAATTGAAAAAGACCGCTTAACAAAGCAACATTAGATATTCCTAACGTAAAAAAAGAAAAAAGTTAAATCATTGACCTTAGAAATCCTTCATTTCAATTTGAAGGTGAATTTGTATTAGATTGGAGTCCTCGGCCGCTTTTTTTCTTTTAATTAAGTCATTTTGCGAGGAATGAGACGAGATAAATTTCGCGTTTAACTCTCGTTCCTTAAATATCTCAATGACGTACTTATTTTCTTGGCAGAGTCATAAATGATAGGCATGAGAGGGTATATCGCCGATGCCATCTTGTCATTCGGTATTCAGATTCGGTCTGAGAACTCGTTAAACACGACTCGAAACGATGTCGAACGCGGGTTCCCAGTGGGGAAGGGTGAAGTTGGGTATGTTAGCGTATTTGGTAAATTTAATTCAATCTAACGTCCTCTAATGCCGCTATGATAAAAATCGTCCCTTATTTATTAAATTCGAGAAAGAGATAAGTTGTTTTCGGATATGAGGTTATGAGGGTAGGGGACCATTTGCGGTATTGTTTTGTCATTCGAGATTCCCGGAGTGGCATCGAACCTCCTCCTCCTCCTCCTCCTGTACTATTTTTTTTATTTATTAATGCACGAAGTTTGGCGTTACTCGAGAATTTTTCCCCCAAAGTAAAAAGACTCGTCATTCGTACTTGAATGATTTAAGTAGAGGACGACGCCAATTTGGGATGAGTTTGCATTTGTTTAACAACTTAAGAACACTTTTACAAGCGTTAAAACAGATATAATAGAACAGTTTCGGGACAACTTCAGCACGTCGTCTTGTGTCGTCACTTTATTTATTTTTATATATATATATATATATATATATATACTGTGTATATATATTAGTGATGTAGCGGATGTCATTTTTTTCACATCCGCGGATGCGGATGAGGATGTTTGATTTCAACATCCGCGGATGCGGATGCGGATGTCTACATTTTCGTTATTTTTTAGGATATATTCGATATTTGTTGTGTTTAACGTATATAATAAGTTATTATATAGAGAGAGCTGTAGCTATAATGTAGTATAATTGATTAATTGTACAATAATTGCTGTACTTTTCTCTGAACATAAAATAATATCAAGCATCTAACTAATATAGAAATCAATTAGTGAATTCGACTGCAAATAAATTCGTTATATTTTGTTGAGTTTCAGCCACAATTAGAAACCATAATTGTGTTACCAGGATGCGGGACGTGAACCCAACTCAAATGCACCCCACCGACCTCTTTCCCCAACCTCCTCCACCCTTATAGAAAGAGATCTTTAATTAGCTTGATAACTATTTATATTAAGTTTGAAGTTTTATTAGGCATATTTATAAATGAGTAATTAAAATAAAGTAAACTAAGATGTTCATCGTTTAATGTTCAAACTTAATTATAGGAAGGTTATGCTTAAGGAACATTAATTTTTCTGCCTTTTCTGCTGCAGTCTGTTTCTCTTTTCATCATATATTAATCCAGCACTGCTAAATAATCTCTCGCTTGGTACGTTTGTTGGAGGACAGGCTAAATGTTTCCTTGCAAGTTTACTCAAGTATGGATAGATATTCTGCGTATTTTTCCACCAACTAATAGGATTGTCACATGCAGCCAGGCGTTTTTCTTGGTGATAGCTCTCGATCATTTTTACTACATCTTTTGACATCGCGTAGGTCTCGTCATTGCTGCTTGACTCAAGAAACTGAGAGAGATATTCTGTGATAGATTTGCTTGTTGAAGGTGTTGGTTCTGTCACTGAAACTTTTATCTTTTGGTGGGTGGCGAAGCGACAGATTCAAGAGATTGAAGCTCTTCAACTGCTTTGCCAAGTGATGATTTAACTCGTTCTAATGTACTAGGTGAAAATAACTTAGCTTTGTAACGTGGATCTAAGTAGGTTGCAAGAGAGTAACTTCATACAAGAACAGCCTCTCGTCTTGTCGCTTGCATCACTTTTGCGCACAATGAACTAGTTCTATTAATATAGTAGAATTTGATAATTTCCGCTTATTAATGACGTTTTATCTCAACGGTCCACATCCGCACGACATCCGCAGTCCAAAGTGCGGATGCGGATGCGAGAAAATGTGCGGATGTTCCGCGGATGCGGATGTGACCTACATCACTAATATATATATATTAGTGATGCTCCTCGGTGGTGTAGTGGTTAGCGTCGCTGACTACGAATCCATCGGCCCCGGGTTCGAGACCCGACGGCAGCCGGCGCGCAGCAAAACCCAGTGTTCATCCTTCCACACAATAAAGAAAGTGCTTGGTAGATAAATGGGTACCCTAGGTGGCCAAGTGGTTAAGACGCTCGGCTGCTGATCGGGCGTGGTTCGGATTGCACGTTAAATTGTGGTTTAAGGTGGAGTGAAAAACTTGACCTTCGTCAGAATGAACAATTCGGGCGGAAGCTAACCAAAGGTGTGTATATATATATATATATATATATATATATATATATATATATATATATATATATATATATATGTCAGTCACCCATCATACGTATAATGATTGGAAGTTATTAAAATGCCTTTATGCCGTTATTATGTTTACTTTTGACCGTTGAAAGAACTTATCATTTTCGGTAATAGACGACAATCGTGATTTTTCTTTCCGGCATATTTTTTCCTCCACAATATAATTTGAAACCGTTTTTACCAAATGGACGCGAAGATTTTTTGGTTATGAAATTTACGTTTATTTTTACGATTCAATTAATGTTTTTTCAGTAATTACGTTTAGATTTTAACGCGATCAGATTTATCAAATGGGCTTTCATACAGAATGTAGTTCATACGCAGTATATCGTAGTTTATACATAATGTAATTGAGGTTCGTATAAAGTGAGCACATTTTTTTGCACAATATTCGTTTCTCTATATAAGGATTTTCACATCGGTGTATTTAGCGAATTTCTTCTTTCTTTTAAATGACGTTTCTCCTACCATTATTATTATTATTATTATTATTATTATTATTATTATTATTTATTGTGGCTAATAAAATTTCTTACTTTACACCTTCATTTGAATGACGTATAAATAGTATAGACAAAATGTCGTCATTTTTTAGTGTGACGTTCCGTCGTTTTGTTTCTTGGCGCGCGACGCGTCACTGATGAATTGAAAAGAATGGGATTCGCTCTTCGAAACCGCCACACTCTTCTTCTCTTATCGGAAATGAAAGTTGTGGTTCCGACTCTGTCCCTCCTTCATTAATATATTTATAATAATTTATTTATTCACTACCGAAAATTCACAATGAATATCATACTCACGTACGCACCATAATGCCTAGAACAATAAATGCGTACAATAGACGCAAAAAATATATGGAAATATGCATCATAAAGATACATTATTATTATTATTATTATTATTATTATTATTATTATTATAATAATATAAATATAGAAAAAAATCTTGAGTTATAGAAAACATTTTCTATAGAAAATCGTCCCAATTCAGTTCTCTTTTCCGAAGAAAGTTACAAGAAATTTAATCTTATTTTCTCCCCATCCTGCTTTCCCACTCCATTAATAAGTTGAAAATTTTAATGCACTTCCATAGAACTTATATATATATATGTGTGTGTGTGTGTGTAAAGGATTTGCATTGAGATGAAATTGTGTTGTGTGTGTTGTTAAGTATTTCCTTATAATTTTGAAGTTGAGTAAATTGATGGGTGAACGCAAAGGAATTTTTAAGATTTTTTTATTTATGTTTCATTGATTATTTAGTAATACACTTTGATTACTATTTAGGTTAAATACATTGTGAAATTTCATTTATTTAACCATTAAAATTCGCTGAGACTACTTCTATTTACTCTATCTAATTATATATTCTTTCATAATAATTAATACCGCTAGTAATGGGAATAATATATATATATATATATGTGTGTGTGTGTGTGTGTGTGTGTGTGTATATTTCGATTTGGTTTTGGTATTGGAAAGGGTGTGGCCGGGCCAGGAGAGGTTGGGGGTTCATTGGAGAGGTTGTTCCCTTCATTGATAAGCTCGTCATCTCAGTGTTGGATTAACCCCGAACACATTTTTGCTTTTCAAATTTTCATTTGAGGAAATGCGTGAAATTGATTGTGTATTCTTTAAAACGCGGTTTGATCTCGTTCTTGGAGTTTCTCTCTATTTATTTTATTCTTGGTTGAAAAACTGTTTGTGCTCGGGAGAATTTGATTATAATTTTCTCATCACGTGATACTGGTAGGGCCATTTCAGCGTGCACTCATTACTATAAAAGTTTTGAATATTGAGCAGTTTGCCAAATTAAAATAAGCAAATACAATAATATATATATATACACAGGGTGGCGCAAAAGTCGCGCGACATACGAATTTTCAGTGTTGATTATAATATACTATTATTTTTCTTTTAGGTAGAAAATGGCTGCGAAATTAACAATAGACGAGAGAGTGAGCTTGGTTTTAATGTATGGAATACCAGGTACAACAAATCGATGAATCGGTACAGAATTTAAATTCATCGACTTGTTGTACCTGGTATTCCATACATTAAAACCAATCTCACCCTGTCGTCTATTGTTAATTTCGCAGCCATCCCCTACCTAAAAGAAAAAAAATTAATATAATCAACATTTAAAATTCCTATGATGCGCCACCCTGTATATATATATATATATATATATATATATATATATATATATATATATATATATATAAAAAGAGAGAGAGAGATACAAGGAGTTACAAGGAAAAGAAGTACCTCAAAAGGCCTTGCGGCCCATACCGAGGAGGTACCAATGGCAACGGGTGCCAGGGAAAATTTTGTGAAAGTTTATTTTTCTTTCAACTATCCTAGCAGTAGTAGAAAACTGGATAGAAAAGTAGAAGGCTCTCTCCCCACCCTCCGCTCCCTCCCTGCCAGAGGCAGGTACGGAAAAAGGTTGAAGAAAATACCTTGACCCTGGAAAAGTAGCCAAGGAAATTTTACAGGAAAGTGGAGAATATATAAATAGCTCTATATTTAGCTTGCTCACAGAGACACCGAGCAAGCGAACTCCTGCAGAGTTTTCTGAGGTTTTAATCTTAAACTATTAGTGTGTTCAGTACTTTGTCTAGCCTATTTTTAAACAGATTTACACTTTGACTGGAAACAACCTCTGAGGGAAGTTGGTTCCAGATATTAACTATTTTATAGGAAAAGAAATTTCCGCAGACTGAGGTCCTAAATGTCTTTACACACTCAAATAGTGTGCAAGATTTCGTCTCCCCTTTTCTTGAACTGATCCACAGAGGAACTGTTCACAACTTCCGAAGGTAACCTGTTCCATGTGTCACAGATCTTATACGTAAAGTAATTCCCACACACACTAGTCCTAAACCGTTTCAAATCCAACTTCCAACCATTGTTGCGAGTTGGGTTATCATTTAAACTAAACATACTTCTAAAATCGACATCGTTGAACCCGCGTAAGAGCTTGAAAACTTCGATCAGTTGACCGCGCAGCCTCCGAGTTTCAAGCGAAAACAAGTTCAGGGCGCGTAACCGTCGATTGTAGCCCATATGCCTAACGGAAGGGATTAACTTTGTGGCCCTCGCCTGCACTCGCTCCAGCCTCTCAATATCTTTCCTGAGGGTGGGCGACCAGAACTGCACAGCATACTCCAGGTGCGGCCGAACAAGGGAATTGTACAGTGAGAGCACAATCTCCTTGTTCCGCAACTGAAATTGCCTCCTGATATAACCCAATAGTTTCTGGGCTTTCTTTTCCACCTCTACGCACTGTTTCGTAAACTTAAGGTCGCTGCTAATTAGCACACCCAAGTCCTTTTCTAAATCAGTCACCTCGATATTACTACCCAACATCGAGTAGTCCGACTTGGGATTGGCGTAGCCAATGTGCATCACTTTGCATTTACCCAAGTTAAACGGCATTTGCCATTTTTCGGACCACTCTCCTATCCTACCTAGGTCCGCACGCAGTTCCTCGATCGCTTCGGGCGTCCTAACATTGGCCCCAAGCTTGGTGTCATCAGCGAATTGGGCGATCCGACTGACGATGCCACCGTCGATATCATTTATGTAAATGATAAACAACAGCGCCCCAAAACGGAACCCTGAGGAACCCCACTAGTGACCGAGGCCCAACCCGAACTAGCACCTTTAATTACAACCCTCTGCCGCCTATTCTTCAGCCAGTTTTCAAGCCACCTACCTATTTCCCCACCGATACCCAGCGCGCGCACTTTCGCCATTAGAGAGAGAGAGAGAGAGAGAGAGAGAGCTGTGGCCACCAGCTTCACCTTCGTGTGAAGAGAGACCGACGCACAGAACTACTTCTACCACGATATATATATATATAAATAAATAAATAAATAAATAATATAATGGCTGTATAATCAAAGTTATTAGTTGGAATATGAATGTGAAACAATGCAAATCGCAGGATCTTGAATAAAATGAAAATTTTCGTTCGAACATTTCAAATGTGTTATTGTTTCGTTGCAAATTGCCTTCAAGTGAATTCCTTATTATTTCCTCTAATAACTCCAAACAATTAAAGTTTCGAAATGTTTTTTTCCGTAAAATTGTTCACAATATACCTATTAACGTTAGTATTATATATATATATAATATATATATATATATATATATATATATATGTGTGTGTGTGTGTGTGTGTGTGTGTGTGGAGATGTAAGGAACCTTTGAGTTTAGTTCTATGCACATTAGTTTGCCAATTTATTAAAATATCACTGGAGGTGTAGGGTGTGTATTAATATATTTTTTTTGTATTTAGACTGGTGTTTATATGTTTATCGTGTTAAGCACCACTTCTTCACTTTTATACGCACCAATAAACGATATAACTCGTCGATAACTCTTAAGAGGTTTAGGAAATATTCGCGTTTGATATTATAAATGCGCAATTTGTTTCTGATTTTAGACGATTTTGATGTAGTGTCATTTGAGACCCTCCGAGGAAGAAGTGGCTAAGCGACAAAAGTAAAAAACGCTTGAAGACGCGGTTAAAGTTGTACCATATTTGAAAGTGGAATAACTTTTGAACTTCCGAAGATATTTTCGACGAAATAGCTTCAAAAGTTCAAAACTTACTCACTTTCAAATTTGGTACAGCTTTAACTACGTTTTCTTTCCTTTTATACTTTTGTCACTCGGCCACTCCTTCCGAGGAGGGCCTCATTTATTATTTGATGTCAAAAGCCTGGATCGTGTCTTTCATGGATCAGTTTCATTTAGGCCTGATGATTTTTTTGTACTTACCGTATATTCTCGTTCCCTATTGCTGCTGCTGCTGCTGCTGCTGCTTCTCGTTGCGAGGCCGGTTTTAGTGTTGCTGTAATTAATTGGTTTAGGCGTAATTGTTCCTTTCTCGAGTTTGATGTTCACTGTTCTTATTTGGAATGGAAGGACGCAACCTTCGTTCACGGGGCTTCATTTTGTTCGGTTCGTTGCTGGTTAGCGAAGGGTTGGAAGACTGAATTGGCGGCTGATGTTTTGATCCAAAGCCGATATCTTACGTAAACACATTTAAAATATTTCCTTGTTTTTGTTTCGCCTTTTAGCGAACGACAGTTATGGAACGCTGAAATCGAATCTTTGTAGGACTAAAACAAAATGTTACCGTGAAAGAATAACGGAACGGAATTGAATTACGTTGAAAAATAAATAAAGTTCCAAAAGAAATACGGAGACAATTCGTATAAAATCACTCGAAAAAGTACCATTTAAAATTTTGAACCGAAACGCTTTTTGGGCAATCGGAGACCAAAACTTTTGAAATCAAAAGTTCTTTACTGGTTTCGTCGATTGGACCTCGAAGTGAAATACCCTTCCGGAGGATGTTCCTGAAGGGAGGAATATTCGAGAAACTCCTCTGCTGTAGGAGGAAACTAAACAAGGACGAGAACGAGGATGAAGTGCAGGAAGAGATCGTCCTTCAACATACCAACAACAATAAAACAGAGTACATCACTTCTACGCAACTAATGGAGGTAAGAAGTTCCATGGAGAAAAGCTTCATGTAAATCGACAAAGCCAATTTGGGATATAATATATATATATATTTATATATATATAATATATATTATATATATATATATATATAATATATATATATATATATATATATATATATTTTTTTTTTTAAGTTCGGGAAGAATATATAATATATAATATAATTATATATAATATAATATATATATTATATATATATATATATATATAATATATATATATATATATATATATATAGCTGTTCTTTTGTGATGACGATCGTATATGAATTGAATATATCCAGATTTCTCTCTCATTCCATGCAGCGAGAACCGCCACTTAGGCCATCACGAGCCGCATTTGGCTCGCGAGCCGTGCAATGAGTACCACTGGGATAGACGAAGCCAACGAACTCTTTCTTTCATTATAACACACATTATTTTTCGATGAATTTTTAAATATTGATGCTTCATATTTAATTTTGTGTCGTACAGATAACCTATAATTGAAATTTAATTAACTTTCCCACTCCAATTTTGGTTAAGATTTGGGGATTATATATATATATATAAAAAGCTATTGACTTCTCCTTAGGGAACCGGAGCTTACAGATGAAAAGAAGGATCAACACAACGGCAAACATTTTCATTTATTTGTACATCAGACGTTTCGACAAATCTTTTGTCATCATCAGTGAGTTAAGTCTTAAAACCTTAAAACAAAATTGAAAAGTGAAAGTTACATCAATACAATATTAAGACCATTAAAATTAAAACCTTAAAGCAAAGTGAAAATTGCATCAATACAAAATTAAAAACATTTAAATTTCATCACTATAAAAACTAAAATTAAATTAAATTTCATCACTATAAAAACTAAAATTAAATTACTTTGCCAAGTATGGAGGTGGATGTAAACATTGTGTATTTACCTATTGAGGTAATTTAATTTTAGTTTTTATAGTGATGAAATTTAATTTAATTTTAGTTTTTATAGTGATGAAATTTAAATGTTTTTAATTTTGTATTGATGCAATTTTCATTTTGCTTTAAGGTTTTAATTTTAATGGTCTTAATATTGTATTGATGTAACTTTCACTTTTCAATTTTGTTTTAAGGTTTTAAGACTTAACTCACTGATGATGACAAAAGATTTGTCGAAACGTCTGATGTACAAATAAATGAAAATGTTTGCCGTTGTGTTGATCCTTCTTTTCATATATATATATATATATGTTTTATGACGGATGGAACCTACAGTTTTACGTGGGATCCGAACCGTGAGTCGCTACATAATGTGGATACGGAGGACGGTCCCCCATCTAATTACTCTCAGACCCAATGTCACTAATTAATTTCGCTGATCGACGGGAAGCGATGTTATGACATTGGCTACGACGTAGCGAAGTCCAACTGTATTGGGTCTGATAGTAGTAGTTGGATGTAGAACCGTCCTTCAGAACCCATGCGCGTAAAGCGGTCGGTCCCCTCCGTCATACGACCTTAGCTGTAGCGGGAGAGGTTAAACAACTCTATCAAATAATATATGTGTGTGTGTGGTGTGTGTGTGTTTAATTTAGTGACTGATTATTTTGCGGCATTCGAATGAAAGTCGAGATGAGTGTTACGTACGTTAAAGAGAATTAATGCTTTCGTGGAAATGAGAGAGGCGTTGGGAAATGAAATGTCGTAACCATTGCGAGCTTTATCGAGAATCCCGGGTATAAAACGGGATTAAACAATGATTAATCCCATCCCAGCAGTGTGGTTCCCTTCGACCACCCATATCGCGTTATTCGACCATCTCGGATCATCCTCGTACTCGTACCTTGGAGTAGATCGTAATTTAGCGGAATGGGTTCAAGAACGATTAAGAGGTTAAAATTTGTTTGAAAACTTCTTTTAACGACACTGAAATTACTTGGAAACTCTTTCTTAAAACCGTTTTGTTTTGTCGGGACAGTTAGAGGAGTCTAGTTTGAGTGAAGAAAACGCTTTTCAGGGCCGAGATGCGCTTCGTAAAAGTGAAATGAACTCTCAATTAAATGGAGGTTCTTGTTCAACCTGTTAACATCAGTACTACTTTGATTCTAAATGATGTTAATATTGACCTTCACCAGGGATTAGTTTTACTCTCTTCTTTGTGAGTAGGATTTGTTTATATATATATATATATATATATATATATATATATAAATAAAATATGCGCCTCGGTGGTGAAGTGGTTAGCGTCACTGACTACGAATCCATCGGCCCCGGGTTCGAGACCCGGTGACAGCAGCCGGCGCGCAGCAAAACCCAGCTGTTCATCTTTCCACACAATAAAAGAAAGTGGTTGGTAGATAAATGGGTACCCTGGGTGGCCTAGTGGTTAAGACGCTGGGCTGCTGGTGGGGCGTGTTTCGGATTCCACGTTAAACTGTAGGTCTAAAGTGGAGTGAAAAGCTCGACCTTCTTCAGAATGAACAATTGGGCGGAAGCTAACCAAAGGTTACCAAAGGTGTATATATATATATATATATATACTAAATCGCCAAATTCCTCCTACATTTTCATCGGTGGTCACTGAAGTTACAGTAGTTCAGTAGTTCCTACGCGTGATTCCTTTTATATTTTCAAATTTTTAATCACTTAGGCTCGCGTTAATGTAAGGAAGAGTTTCATTGAAAAGTTTAGAAATTACTTTTTTTTTTGTACCTTATACAGTATATATTATTTTTTTTGAACTTCACTCGCGTTAAGTTTTAATTTAAAAATGCGAAATCAAATTACTACTACTTCGCGCTACTTCAGTATTTTACACACTTAGTCTTTTTGTTTTATTTGAGGTTAGGTTAGGTCTGGTTAACTTAACCTAAATTGAATCCCCAGAAAACTTCTACGACAAAATAGTAGCCTTTTTTCGTGTAGGAGGAAAGTGGTACGAAAGATAGCGCCGAAAAGGAACGAACGTAACTTTTAGCGATCTATACACGAGCGTATATATATATATATATAATATATCTATATATATATATATATTATATACGTACAATCATGAAGCTTTATAGCCGATAATAAATTTATTTATTTATTTTTGTAAATAAATATTAAATAAGAAATTAGATATAATGCAAATAATTTTGGTGAAGATTGACTTTTCGGAGATAGATTTTTCGTTTGTTTCTGGTTTTGGGTTGCGCGTTCGATTTCGTTCATCCGAACAGATTTTTCATCCTCCCGTTTACGCTCGCAGTGTTCGTAATTTACTCGCCTAACCACTCGCGAATCGACTGCATTTTACCACATCCTCATCTCGATGTTGTCGAGATGATGCGTCTTCGACACGCGGCTGAGAGAGGTAACTTCATTGGTGTTAAGAGGTCGCGACGTCCTCCCAAATTGTTCCACTGCGTCGCCCCGTAATTGCATTTTGACCTTACTGCCATTTTTACCTCCGAGATGAACTCCCGATCGGAGGAAACGAGCGCGAAATGAGGTCATTTTGCCTGCGAAAAATAGCTCCAAATGATAGTGGCCAAAACACACTCGTTACTTTCGAAATGTTTACGAGACTCGTTACAGTTTCGAGTCTTCGAAAAGACGATCAGTATACTACTTACGTTCCTTTTATTCAGTTCGTCACTATGTACGAGTCTCTCTCTCTCTTCTCTCTCTCTCTCTCTCTCTCTCTCTCTCTCTCTCTCTCTATATATATAATATATATATATATATATATATATATATAATAAAAAAACTCAATAACAGGAACTCAGTAAAATGGATCAATGTTAATTTCATTTCTGAAAGTTGGACATAAACATTGTTATTGTCATACTTTCGATGAAAAGTTTGTCAGTACTTAAAAAAAAAAAAAAAAAAAATATTCTATTCTGGTGAGAATTGAATTTTTATGGTTTATTGCTGATTTTTTTTTTCGATGCGTCTCTAACGACGCACTCAATTCGATAAATTATTTATCATTTGTTCGCAGTTTTCCTTTTAATGATATTTTCGCCCTTGTTGCATAAACTCGCGTTAAAGAGATAAAAGGTAAAGGAATGTAGGTAAATATTAGTGTCACTCGCTCTTCGGGTTTTGCTCGTTGGGTTTCGTGGATTTTAAGGAAGTAGAAAACGCGTTTCGCGTTTAAGGCATTTTCCAACTTCGGAATGGTTATACTCGACGAAAGGCCAAACGTGAACTAACAGTTATTAAAAATATAATAGGATAGGATAGTTAACGGACTCGTTTGAAAGTAGCTCCGTTTAAATAGAAAAACGAGCTTTACTGAGAAACGCTTTGGAAGGACCCGTGGTGTTTATGGAACAATTTAAGGGAGGTAACCCTTTATGCGCGCGAGAGAAAATAGATGCAGCGTGCAGCGTGCGGGGTGCAACGAGAAAGTTGCGGATTGCCCACGCCGCGATGGGTGTAAGTAAGAACGCTCGATGAAAGATGGCCGTGAGCCATCCCGCTTCGCTCGGTCAGTAAAGACGGAGAAAGCGTGGCCTACATTTATGAGAGAGGGGGCAAGCGATAGTTATTGACGAAAACGCGTGAAAAAGAAAAAAAGAAGTTAAGTCGCCGCGCAAACGTAATTTTTTCTGTAATTTAATTATTTTGCGTTGTTTGTGGCATTTAACAGTATTTTAATCGTCGGTTCAGAACGATAAGTTTGAATTGAGAAAATGCGTACATTCCGTTTGGTGACTCGAGAAGAGAAATTACTCGAGTTGGGATACGAGTCCTCTTTATTGTTGTATTTACCGCTATACGCACCTTCCATTTCGCGTCAGGGTTTTTTACGCTTTGTTTTCCATTTGAGTTTCCTCGATTGGAACTTAATAGTTTCTTCAACGTATAAATTCCTTTAAGTTTATTTAGGAAAAAATGTATTTGTAAAAGAAAGCCGCTATTTACTGAAAGTAAAAAGCGGGTGGCTTTATATAAATGTTTGTAACTCTAATATAGATTTACATTTGCCGTATCAAAGTTTGCGGTTTGAAAAAACGCAGCGCGCGTAAGTGAGAATCCTTAATATAGAACACTTAATTTTTCTATGAAATAGTTTCATTGTGTAACTAAGTGTACGACCCAATACATTTCGCTTCATGCTATCGCCTCTTCAAGAGTTCAATGCATGCACTCATCATTAGACTAAAGAGGAGGCAACAATGTAGCGAAGCGCATCGGGTCGATGACTTGCTTATACAAAAGTGAAAATTTCGTAGTGAAATATAGTAATATAGGCCTAGCTTCTCTCTCTCTCTCTCTCTCTCTCTCTCTCTCTCTCTCTCTCTCTCTCTCTCTCTCTCTCCATATACAGTATATATAAAACCCAATGCGCCTCGTTGGTGTAATGGTTAGGGTCGCTGACTACGAACCCATCGGCCCCGAGATCGAGACCCGGTGACGGAAGGAGGCGCGCAGCAAAACCCAGCTGTTCATTCCTCCCACACAATAAAGAAAGTGGTTGGTAGATAAATGTGTACCCTGGGTGGCTTAGTGGTTAAGACGCTGGGCTGCTGGTGGGGTGTCGTTCGGATTCCACGTTAAACTGTAGGTCTAAAGTGGAGTGAAAAGCTTGACCTTCGTCAGAATGAACAATTCGGGTGGAAGCGAACCAAAGGTTATATATATATATATATATATATATATATATATATATATATATATATATATATATATATATATATATATATGTGTGTGTGTGTATCGCTAAAAGTAGCGTTCGCTTCTGTTGGTGCTATAGTTTGTATCACTTTTCTCGTACTCGGAAAATTCCTAGTACTTTCTTGTAGGTGTTTTTTGGGTTCAGTTTATGTTTGGTTAGGCTAACTTAACCTAACCTAAACAAATAACTGAGCGTGTAAAAACCTGAGTAGCATGAAGTAGTAGTAATTTGATTTCGAATTTTTTAATTAACATCCAACGAGTGAAATTCGAAAAAATAATCATTGTATACGGTGGTTTAAAAGGTCATTCTCAAAACTTTTTAACAGTCCCACTACGTACTTTAACGAAAGCGTTAAGTGATTAAAATTTGGAAAAAATTAAAAGACATCACCTGGTTGAATATTTGTGTAAATTTTTGTTTGTGACCATTTTTTACTCAGTCGGTCGAACAGTTTATATATATATATTTTCAAATTTTCAATCACTTTCGTTTGTGTTAAAGTTGGGGGGGGGGGGGGGGGATAAAGTTTAGAGAACGTTTCTTTTTTTTACCGTATACAGTTATTATTTTTTCGAATTTCATCCGCTTTAGGATTTAATTAGATAACTCGAAGTCAAATAAATAAGTTGTCCTTCACGCTTCCTCAGACATTACACACCCTCTCATTTGATTTGGGTTAGGTTAGCTTAACCTAAGGTAACCTAACCTAACGTAACTTAACCAAAAAAGTAGGTCGTACGAGAAACCGACTCGTTTACAAAGTTCGACATAATTGGTGATAAAGGTGGGTTACTATTGGCTCTACTTGGGGACTTACGCATACATATATTATCGGAAGAAGAAGCGTTGATTCTGATAAGGATAGGTTAGGCTAGATTAGCACCAGTGATGTAGGACTCGAGACCGGTCTCGAAACCCTTTTTCTACTCTCGGTCTCGGCCATGGTGGTCGCTCATTAACACGTACCTCACTCTTTATTTAAGTTTGGTTAGTTACGTTTTTAGATATATGCATTTAAAATAGTTGATATCTCGTTTATGCGGAAGTGTGTGTGTGTGTGTGTGTGTGTGTCGCTTTTGCCAATTGTTTATTTTGATGAAGAACAATTTTAAATTCGATAATTAATCATTTGTTTTCATAATTTTTCTTTTTCTGAAGAAGTTCACCCTTTGTCCATTTTCCAGTTTCGATCGCGGAAACATTTTGCTACGCCAGTGCCATATGGCAATACTATAGGCGTCGTGGCACGCGTGAGTGCCAAGCAGCGTGCCGAATGGGATGTTCCCACTAAAATTTATAAGAATAATGAGTAATTGTTAAATATGAGCTTTATGTTAATTAGAATAGAACGGGGTAAGAATTAGACTGAAATAATAGACCGCAGATGGTTTACTCTTTTTTAAAATCATTTTACACACACACACACACACACGGGTGGGCGCGCATATATATATATATATATATATATATATATATATATATAATATATATATATATATATATATATATATATATATATATATCTCACTTGAAGGTGTCAACAGTTCTCACACGAATTTGCATTTTTATTAAATGTTCTTGTATTCATTCTGTCTCACGAATGTGTCTGCAGTCAACGAAAACTACAAGAAAATGCAAAGCGCGACAACATACCTAATGTCGTTCAACGTTATCGAACCTGTGTCGAAGCAGTAAGTAGGAAGGGAGTGAAATGGTATATCCTTCCAAACGAATTTGCATTTTTATTAAATGTTCTTGTATTCATTCTGTCTCACGAATGTGTCTGCAGTCAAACAAAACTACAAGAAAATGCTAAGCGCGACAACATACCTAATGTCGTTCAACGTTATCGAACCTGTGTCGAAAGCAGTAAGTAGGAAGGGAGTGAAATGGTATATCCTTCCAAACGCCCCAAAACGCTTATCAATTTGCGTTCAGAGAAATGGAAATTTTTGGCACTCTTCATGGCTTGAACGGGCTTTGGAACAGTGCCACGTGAGCGAAAGTTGGCAGCTCTAGGCACAGCAGCATTCCAGGCATACCCAAAACGAAAGCAGCAGATGCCAAATGCTGCTAGAGTAATATAATATTATATATATATATAATATATATATATATATATAGCTAAAAAATTTATGTGGACTAAGCAATAGCGGATAACATCCTGATTGCCTTATATTAAGTAAAGTTAATGCTGATTGATGTTAAACTTCATATAAATAGATAGATAATGCCTTACACATGGAATGTTTAGAAGATGTATGGGTGGAATTGTGATTTATTTGTGTACACTTCAGGGGAGGGTTTCCAACATAAGGCCCGCGACCACCTTTATACCGTCCCTTCAGTGATATTAACTAAAACTTATTACTGAATAACTGAAATGGACAGTGCAGACCTCCGCTATATATATATATATATAGTTTGAGACATAGGAGGTTTAAAGTTTACATCCTAAGCCGCAAGATCTTTTGTTTTTGCGTTCCTTTGGATTTTGTGCCTATTTGGGGCATAATATTCTGTCCGTTTTAGCTCCTCATTTTTGTCACATCTTAAGAGCTGAAAATTTTCGGTGTTAAATTTCATGTTTTCTTCTGACCAATTAAGAGCCCCGTAAAGCCTAAAGCTTAAGGGCCAAATAAAATAAAATAAATAGTCCAGCTTCGCAAATATTTATGCCATTGCAAATGATAAAACCAATGTATTTATTTTATTATTAATAAAGGTTATTCAGTTTAATTCAATTTTCTGTATATTCTGTTTGCGTCCGTCTGTAAGGATTTCACATCATCTTTATTTCTGATTTTTCTGCTGATTTTTGTATCGTGAGCGAAGGATGTTACTTTACTATTTATTATTGGTTACTTCGTTGTGCCTCTGTCTCTGTTAACATGATAATGAATAGGAGTGAGTCTGATACTGTTTCTCGTGGTACTGAACTACGTACTTTAGAATCTGTTGATGATATTCTTTGGATTTTAACAACTTGCTGACGTTCTCTGAGGAAATTATAGATCCATTTTCGTACTTTCCCCGTTATTCCCGTATGTTTCATTTTATGCGCTATTATACCACGATCACACTCGTCGAATACGAAGCAAAATCCGCATATATTACATCGTAGTTCTCGTCGTTTTCGAGTGTATCAATTATACTGTTATAACTTATAATGTTCTTTTAGGCGTGATAAGCGTGATCTTCTTGATCGGAATCCGTTCTGGTTCTCATTGAATCTTTCCCGTCTTTAAAAAGGCATACATTTTTTTCTCTAACTATTCTTTCAAATATTTTGGCTGGATGGGATGTGAGTGACACTGGTCAATAGTTCTTTTGCTCGTGATCTGTCTCCTCCTTTATATATATATATATATATATATATATATATATATATATATATATATATATATATATATACAGGGTGGGCGGAAAGTAGCTCCCTATTTTGGATTAGTAAAAAAATACGTATATTATCCATTATTTCAGAAGAAATAATATGAAAAGGTAGGCATACATGGTAGGTTTTCTCTAAAATTCAATGTGGGCTCCAACTCTTTCCACCAGCTTCTGGAGACGCCCAGGAATGGCGTCCACTGACTTTAGCAGGAACTCCGGCGGGATGGAGGACATGACTTCCCGAATTCGGTCCTCCAGTTCTTCCAATGTCCTCGGTTTGGTGCGGTAGACTTCTTCCTTTACCCACCCCAAAGAAAGAAGTCGCACGGTGTCAAGTCGGGGCTCCTGGCTGGCCATTGATGTGGACCACGACGACCCATCCAACGCCCAGGGAAGTGGGCATCCAGCCACTCACGGACAACAAGAGCGAATGGCCAGCCAGGAGCCCCGACTTGACACCATGCGACTTCTTTCTTTGGGGGTGGGTAAAGGAAGAAGTCTACCGCACCAAACCGAGGACATTGGAAGAACTGGAGGACCGAATTCGGGAAGTCATGTCCTCCATCCCGCCGGAGTTCCCGCTAAAGTCAGTGGACGCCATTCCTGGGCGGCTCCAGAAGCTGGTGGAAAGAGTTGGAGCCCACATTGAATTTTAGAGAAAACCTACCATGTATGCCTACCTTTTCATATTATTTCTTCTGAAATAAATGGATAATATACGTATTTTTTTACCAATCCAAAATAGGGAGCTACTTTCCGCCCACCCTGTATATATATACACACATTTAACTGCAATGACCACGCAGTATATTAATGTATAGAAACGACGTAAGTATAGAGGAGCGTTCTGCACACGAGGAAGAGAAATAACGAACAAATGAAAATGAGTACCCGCCCGGGAATCGAACCCAGGATCTTCCAATTGCCGGTCAGATATGCTATCCACTACACCACAGGCCTCGATCAGTCAGAAGTCGTAATTCTCCTACATATATATATATATATGGACAATGCACCCTTCTCGGGAAATCCGATATTTCTTCCGTGTCCAGAGATCTCCATATCCAATACAGGGGTGTATAGCTATTTCATTTTTACCGTTTTTAATCGATAAGGCGTCCCATTTGTCGGGACCTAGAGTTGAATGAGATTTCATTTGTCCTATAGCTCGCTACCGTATATCTTGTGGAGCAAAATCAAAATCTTCGTAGCCTCTCTTCAAAGAATTAAGCGAATTGAATAACCTTTATTGATAAAATAAATACATATTTACAATTTTTGTTTTTGTTTTACCATAAATAATTGTGAAAGTGAACTACTTATTTTATTTAATTGGGCCCTTAAGCTTTAGGCTTTACTGGGCTCTTAATTAAAACTAAAAGTATTATTAATAATATATAAGTCGTGAATAAGAATTATTAATTAGAGTTATATATTAATCTTAAGTTGTTGTTGTTGTTGTTGTTATAGATATAAAACAAATACAAAGTCATTATTGAAGGCATGATACCAATATTACAGGAGGAAATCAATATTAGACGTAAGAGATGAACAATAACGAGTAATGCGTACATTTAATCGTAGATTACATACGAGAAATGAATAAGTAATTGAGTAATGTACATTTAATCGTAGATTTTTATTAGTATTCAATTATTATTAATCGAGATTTCAACTTGGTTTTAAACGAATTTACGTTCACAATTTTTTATATCAGCATTTAAATCATCGCGTAGTTTTATTTAGTTCAATGAAAATGGGTAATTTCTGAGATGAATACGATCTCGAGTGAGAAACAACGAGTTTTGATCTATTTCTGATCTGATACGAGTGGATTTCTTGATGAGTTACAAAATATTTTTTTATTCATTGGAAGTTAATGATTTTGTTCTTACATTCGTAAATGAAAATAATAAAATGTGCCACTTTGATTACATCTTTGAGCTTTCGTAGTTTTAGCTCTTTAAATAATGCACCTTAAGTTAAATAAATTTAAAATCGCAATTTACATTTTTTAGCGCAGCAACGACCTTCTCTTCGAGACCCCTTAACGAGACTGGTGAACGAGGTTTTTTTAAATCTTGTAGAATGTAGATCTACCCTCCGTGAAGGTATCGCGATCAGATACCATTTGTCACTTTTTCGGGTACTGAAAACGGATTCATACTGAGCTCTTTATATTTCAGATATTTCCTTTAAATCGTCAGTTAGTTCATTATCTTTATTCCTTAAGTGCTCGATAATGGTACGCGTTCTTATTTTTTTTTCGCGAGGTTACGGAAGTATTTTGGGTTTTCCTTATTATTTCTACCGCATCTTCCTTTTCCCTCCTGAATGACCCTTAAGGAGAGATTGTATTTTGTCATCGATTCTCTCCAGCTTTTCTCGTATCATCTTTTTGTTACTGTTGTCCGTGCAGTTTATTAATTTTGTAGCTACTCTCTTTCTTTTGCCGAATATTGTACGCTTTTGCCTCTCGAAATGGTTTTTCTTTCCTTTTTCCAGCTTTTTTGGAACATATTTTCGAAAATTTTCCAACGTCTTTTCTTCTTAAGATTATTATTATTATTATTATTATTATTATTAGCATCTCTTCACTCGTTCCGTTTTGGAATACAGTTTTCCAGTCTACTTGAGCCATATTTAATCTGATTTCTTCCTAATTTATAGTCTCGGAGATCGGGTTAAAAATCTTAAATTTGCTTCTTTCTTTGGTGTGTGTATTTTATTTTAAAGTTGTCGTCATATTGTTTTATATTTCGATAATGTTTTGTAGTCAGATATAATCGTTGGAGTTATTTTTATGTCATCAATTACGTTTTTGTTGTTCGTCAATACCAGATCTAACCACTTATTTTTCTTTTGTTCTCTCTTATTTCTTGTATTAACGGTAATTCATTTCATAAAGTTATCAGCATATTTACTTGGTCTTGGTCTTCTCTTGTGCCCCCTTTTCTTGTTTATATATATATATATATATATATATATATATATATATATATATATATATATATATATATATATATAGAGAGAGAGGAGAGAGAGAGAGAGAGAGAGAGAGAGAGAGAGAGAGAGAGAGAGAGAGAGAGAGAGAGAGAGAGAGAGAGAGAGAGAGAGATTTTGCTCTATTTCCTATAAGTATCGTAACGTGAAATTAGAGAAAATCAAAATGAAAAATTGTTCTGATAATGAATTTTTTTTCTTTTAATAATAAATGGATTCAGAATGAACTATATATATAATATATATATATATATAATAGAAAACCACAATATCCGAGGTTGATTTTAATAAGAAGACTGAAATCAAACGTGCAGCCCCAAGGAGGTTTCGACCCATCCTTGGGGTTGCACGCTTTATTTAAATCTTTGTGTGTGTGTGTGTGTGTGTGTATGAAAGTTTTTGAAGTTTTAAAATTCTGTATTATTATAAATCGTAATTTTTGTAAATGATATCGATGATGTTAATATTAATGACGAATAGAATTATTGAAAGAAAGAAATAATTTAACTTTTAAGATTGAAAACCATATATTAAAGCGTTCCGATGCTCACTGTTTATGTAAATATTTAGCGTACTGAGATCGTCTTTAAACAGAAGTTTTCATATATATATATATATATATATATTATAATATATATATTATATATATTATAAGCACACCGGACAAAAAATTAGTCACCCCTAATAGCACCGATAGTAGGAAGTTCAAGGTCACACAGAGGGCGCGCTGATGTAGCATTGGTAAGTGACAAGTAGCGGTGACGTAGCACACAGGATCAGATCTGTTTCGTGAGGTGGTGAAGAACAAAGTGTGTGTTGGATATAGTCTGCAAATGGGTCGTGAGGCAGACGTTAACTCAGTGGCAAAAAGGAGCCATCGTGTTTGGCAGAGCCCACGGACACAAAATGTCTGAAGTAGCCCAATTTGTTGGTGTGTCAACGCGTACTGTCCAGCGAGTTTACAAAGAGTGGTGTAGTTCGCAATCACTGACAATCGACGGCATAACTGTGGCCGGAAAACAATTCTCGACAATAGGGGCCGCCGCCATGTTTCTCGTCTAGTAACTGCAAATCGTTTTCAAACCAGAGAACAATTGCTCCAAGAAACCAATGAGGTTCTCCAGCGACCAATTTCCGAACGGACATTGCGATGAGAACTGCATGCGATGGACATCTGGAGCAGGTACCACGGAAGAGGCCGCTGTTAACAGCAAGTCACAAATTGGCATGTTACAAATGGGCTCAGAGGCACAAAAACTGGACTGCGGCAGATTGGAAACGTGTAATTTGGTCCGATGAGTCCCGTTTTTGTTGTTCTCCAATGATGGGAGGCGACGATACATCGCAGGTCCAATGAAGCCTTTAATCCTGATGCGTCGAAGGTGTTGTCAGGCTGGAAACAGAAAGTGAAGCGCAGGACTCTGGCGGAACTTCGGGACCGGCTGATGAACGAGTGGCAGCAAATCGATGTTCAGTACATGCACAACCTCGTAGAGTCTCTGCCTCGCCGGATTCGTGCGGTTATCAAGGCCAGAGGCGCCGTCACACGTTATTAGGTACATTCTGAGAGGGGTGACTAATTTTTTGTCGGTGTGCTTATATATTATATATATATATATATATATATATATATATAATATTATATATATATATAATATGTACATACAGTATGTTGCATACAATGTTCGCAGAGTTTTGTTGAGGGGAAAACGACCCGTATGCGACCTTTCCAATAGGGAGAAGTTAAAAACTGCGTTAATTTTGACGCTGCTTTTAACCCAACCAACCAACTGAACGCCAATAATAGCAACGACGGTCAAGTTGGTGGTGGTGTTTTTTTTTTCGTTCGGCACCTTTCCTAGTGACCTACAGGCAGTGAGGAAGGAATGAAAGCTTAACACGTTCCGAGGATTTTACTTACGCGCGCACACTTATCGTACGCGTACGTATTTATAGTAACGAATGTTACGGAGTTGATCGGTAGGAGCGTGAGCATTTTTTTAGAATGTATTTTATTTATTGATTATTGCTCGATGTTAATTAAGTTGATCATTAAAAACATTCATTGGAAATGTTAAAATTTAAATAATGAAAAAAAAAGAATTAAAATTTAGAAAAGATTTAATTATTAAAATTTCAATAGTGGTTCCCCAATATGGTAATGGCGTTCCCAAATTTTGTTCAAGTACGCCTAATTTCGAGTTGGATTCATTTTATCGCGCGCGTATTTTTTGCGTGTAGGCATTGTAGAAAACGAGTTCAGCCTAAAATGTAACCAAACTTTATAACTGTAAATGCCTCTAATTTTTTTGGGAGAGAGAAAAAAGAGAGAAACGAGTCGTAATATTAGAAATTAAATCATTATCATCATTTTAATGATGATGATGATGATGATGATGATGATGATGAGAAGGAGAGATTGGAACGAACATCTCCTTTCTTTTACGATACTTTATTGACTACATTAAGAAAAACGTAATTGGCAAAAGTAATTTGATCGTTAACGTTCCGTAAGAGTAAGTGTAGAGAATGCGTTATTTCGTAACAAAAGGCGAAAAAAAACAATCGTAATAACTTTCGATAAATCTCACGATTCGTAATTGTGAGGAAGAAAATTAGGGACAAATTTTCATCGACATTCCAATCGATCAAAATATTTAGCGTAAAATATTAATTTGTGTTTAGATTTTTTTTTGTCATTAAAATAATGAAAAGTAAGGTTTCATTCGTAATAATAATAATAATAATAATAATATATCTTTATGGACTGTAAGTATTATAAATAATAATAATAATAATAATAATAATAATTAGAATTGAATTCTTAATAACATTATGTATGATATAGGTAGGTCGCGTAATTTGATTGTGCGTGGTGATGTTATACATAAACTATTTATTTTAAATCTTCTTAATGATAGCTTTTAATTCTTACTTTTACATTTATTAAAGTAAATAATTACGGGAGAAATGTTTCTATTTTTTCTTTAAATATCTTTCTAATAATAATAATAATTGGATTACGAAATATTGCGTTCGAGATTAGGAAAAACTTGTAGAATTTTTTTTTCTCAATGCAAGGGAATGAGTAAGCGATTTTACGGGTCTAATTATTATTATATATATATATATATATATATATATATATATATATATATAATATATTATATATATATATATATATTATATATATATACACACACAGTTTATACGCTGTTGGTTTGTGGCTGGAAGCGGGTTTTTTTGATGTTATAATATATAAAGGAAATTGAAATCACTATTTTTGGTAAACATTTTATAAATTTTATTTAGACACAACGTGGACGCCAATTTAACTCAAGGACCAAAGGTGTGTCGTGTTAAGACGCGCATATTCTGGAATGCATTTCAGTATTTAGTAATTAAGACTGCGAATTCGTCTTTTAATACCGTTGTCGTCATCGTTGTTTTAATTTTTCATTTCATTTATAGTTCTTTGTAAGTGTTTTGTACGCTGGTTTTAGTTTCATTTTTAACGTAAATTCTTCCTTCGACAGCGCTTGAAAGGAGGTACGACTGCGGTTGTGGCTTTGCTTCGAGAGAAGAGGTTGGTGGTGGCGTGGTTGGGAGACTCACTCGCTCTCCTCGTCAGAAAAAGGACGCCAGTTCATATCGTACA